>BHDV01038763.1:26815-39152 GCA_005406045.1 Adoxophyes honmai | reverse complement strand
CAAGATGACATTAGTACTCTATAGGTTATATCCTCAATGTCTTTGTCAGATTAATAATGTTCCCATATAAAACTTTTTAGAAAAATCCCAGGTCACGCTTTGGTTAGCCAGACTCTATCAGCTGACAAACCTGTTAGTAAAGTTTTTTTAAACTTGACGTAGTTAGTGTGAGCGAGTATGCAAAGTAGTATCCTTCCTTCTCGCCAAAAACGTTAGGTAAACTTTAGATGACAGGCTAGCACCCTGTCATTGTATCTCTTCCATCTGTTTTTAAACCTGAAATTACGCTATAGGTCCAGCGCGGACGACAGACTTTTTGTGCGGTGGAGTCTGCGGCGCACAAAAAGTCTGCGTGGATTGTGCGCCGGACTTTTCGCGCGTCGTGTGCGTTACTGCATAATAATTCTATAGGTTCTATTTTCACAGACTAAAAAGTCTGTCGTGGATAGTCTGTCGTCTGCGCTGGGCCATAGAAGCATGAAATAGCTATGGTTTTGTTTGTCACACCTCGTGTGCTCTGTTTTCCTTGCGAACAGGCGTGTATGTAATTCTCATTATAGGTGAGCCGCCAACAGCAGTTGGAGGTCCCGTTAGTCCCGCTGGCGACGTGTGAGCGTATCTTCGGCGAATCTGTGCCCGTGCACGAGGGGCAACTGTGTGCGGGAGGGGAGGAGGGCCGCGACGCCTGCTCGGGCTTCGGTGGCGCCCCGCTACTACTAAGCCGCGACGGGCAATATGTCCAGGTACCTTGCATTACTAACATTTAACTAGACTATGTGTTACAAAAATTCAACTAAAGCAGAAATGGGCCCATAATAAGAAGTCAATTTAGAATATTTGATAAAAACAAAAAAGCCTTTCATTCCTGAGTTAGCAAATCTTTTTAAATGAAAAATTGAAAATCCGTTAAAAACGTCCTTCTTTGTTAAAATAATCTATTATAACGTGAGTTCTATTGAATTCTATTGAGGTCACAGCTTAGGTACTAGGGTTTACAATAAGTATTTTCCGTTTTAAAATTTTTCATTTTTTACCCGGTTCTTTGTAAAATGTGCGTCTGTGGCCAACTATGTATATAATGTAATAATGAGTTCAGTTTTTAGTCTCGTTTCGGTGATTTTTTCACTGTGACGTTATTTATCAGTCTGTAATAAAGTGCAACGTTTGACCTCTCACGTCCGCACTATACCTAATGTATTTTTCAGGTCGGCATCGTCTCATTCGGCTCTGAAAACTGCGGCAGCGAGGGCGTGCCCAGTGTCTACACGAACATAGCTCACTACTACAAGTGGATAGTCGACAATTCGCCTTCATGATAATAAGCAAACTCTGTTTTTGAGTAAATATAGAGTTATAGAAACACCGCATATCCTCAATTATTGAGTTTATACTTTCACAGACCCAGCTTTTAAACACTTACATTTAAGCATTGGGGGTAAGTTCGCGTATCACTTTTTTCTATGGAATTTACTTAAAATCTTGCCAAGTTAGATTCCGGGGACTCTCCGAAGAGTGTATTTAGTTACAATTCTAAGCGTTATCTTCTAAATTTCCACGTGAAAGAACTCATCTGCGAATGTGTATTTGTAGAAACGCAAATCTCTGCAAGGCGTTAGTTAACATCATATTTTTAATTGAAAAAATAATAATTGTAGACCAGAGAAAGGTTTCTAGTACTCTAAGATAACGCGTTTTTCTTTTCTATAGAATTGAGATCATTTGAAAAGATCAAAATTGCGAAAACACGCGCATAAAACATCAACTTCTGAAAATTACGTCGAATGCAGCCTACTACCGTGTTTACATTTTTGTAGGCGCCGCATGTAGCATCGCTTAAGGTATGGCTAAATTCAAATCAAATCAAAACAAAACAATTTTATCCGACAATCTATTTACTAGTGATGTATATGGGTAGGTTTTCGGCGTCGATGGGATATTCTTGTAAATGCCGCATGGCCAGCGCATTGTAGTACTGAGAGCACGCGTGTGTGAGTTGCAGCATTGAGCAGAGAGTGCCTGTCAGGTCCTTTTGAGCATTCTCTTGCGTGTGCTGGTCGAACAACTGTAAGGTAAAAAGAAGATTGTTTTTACATATCACGTGTGTTCCCGAATGGGGTAGACAGAGCATATAAAGTCTGAGATCGAATTAGAGATCAAAAATGTGAACCTGCCATTTTGCCATTGTTTATTCATGTTGCCATTGCTTTATTGTTATGAATCAATAAACTAAAAGTAGTTAAAAAATTAATACAATTAGTACAATTAGGTATATCAATTAGTAACAAAAAAGGTTGACTACATCTGGAATTTCACTTGGATATTGACAGTTGTTTGTTTACATTTTTGATCTCTAATTCGATCTCACGCTATAAACGTCAGGTAGAGATAACAATGACTATTTCAGGTTTGGTAGCCACGTCCAGCATAATTTTAGGATTAAAGACAGATGAAAGAGATATAATAGTGACAGGTTCCCGGCATATTGCCTAACGCATACCTAAACATATATTTCCTTAGTCGCCACTTATGATATCCGCTTATTACGATAGCTGGATTTTTACCTCTGTTAAATTGTAACTAAAATTAAAAAGCTTTAATAATACAATGAAAAAGAAAAAATGTATGAGCTAATAATACCCCACTTTCAAGTCTTTATTCCAATAACCAACTTGACCAACGTAATCAGATTTCTAAGAAGAAATTTCGTATTAAGAAAACATTCTTACCGCGTCAACAGTAATGGTAGGTATGGTCTTCGGTCGAACTAGTAGTGTGAGGTATTCAGAGTCCAGTTGCAGATCTACTCCTTTGTTGGTTCTCAAACATTTTTCCACTTCGTCGACCTGAAGTCTCGATTTTTTCACACACTGAAATATTTTAACCAATTCATGAGTAAAGAAATATCGTGGTTACATAAAAGGAAGAATACCATAGTTACCATCGCGAACAGGGATATGTAGTACTAATCCAATAGCTGACATCTAGTCGGTCACATCGGTCATTGATTAGGTACACATCTAAATTGCGAACTGAACGGTGGCGAGTGGCTCAACAATCCCGGTTCGTGACTGTACATTCAATCACGCCTATGTTACCAAATGGAGTAGGTAGAGCAAATGAAACGTGACACCGACAAAACCATGATTAAGACTATTTCACGCTTCGCAGTCATTTCTAGCACAAAAAAAAACTTAAAAAAATCATTTATTTCAGAATACACAGACTCCATAGCTCACAGTACATTTGGAACACAAAACAAGCATAAATTTAGGTCTGAAAACAAGACGCTGATGAGCAGGCGTTAACGAGATGCTGCTGACGTTTGAAAGACACCACTAACATTGCGTCGGCGTTGCGCAGGCATTCACAAGACGACGATGCTCGAAAGACGCTAAGTGGACGCGGGTTCTATTGTTGTCCATCAATTTTTTTTACCTCCATACTCCCCCTCGAGCCGGCCTCGACAGCCATCTCGCAGGCGACGTACTGCAGCTTCTCCAGGTCCGGCTGGCGCCGCATCAGGTACAGCGCGCAGTCCTGCACCATGTTGCCGAGACATTCTGCAGGTCCGTGCGGGCACTTGAAGCCATTGTCGCCATAGTTTATGCTCTAAAAATGGATAAACCATAAAATATAAAATACGTGCATGGCGCCTGTATTCCCAAATGGGGTGGGCAGAGCACACGAAACGCTACATAGACAAGGCCATGACTTTCACGTTTTGTGGCCACTTCTGGCGTATTTGTTTTAGGTTTTAAGGTGACAGATTGCTAGCCTGTCGCCTAAAGCGCAATACGCACTGAGTCCGCCGGGCCGCCGACATTATGTCGGAAACTTTTTTATTATTGCCATTAATTTAACCTATTTCCTTTGACGTGTAGCGCCCTAGCGCCACCTATCGTCGAACGGCCAATATTTACCCGGTGAAGCGCCATAACCTACCCTCGAATGGCCGAACTTCCTCTCTTCGGACTTCGGTCCCCAGGCATAACATCTGCCTGGAGAGAGATCTCTCTATTGGAGTCTTTCCCAAACTCGCCAGAAACGGAGAGATGGTATTCTAAACCCGACACCACATGGGGAACCCAATAAAACCACAGTATAATAACACAAATATAGTCTTAGTTATCCCCATAGTATTATTATCAAACCGCGATTAGAAAGGGATTGAGCTCATATGTCATTTTTGAACTAAATGCATGATATGACATTGTCAGTGGTAGAGTATGCAGATAAAGTAATTTGTTATTTTGGTACGATGAATTTCTAAAGCATGGAAAAAATATCAAATTATGTAGCGTTTTTCTATTGATTTCAGTTAGCATTAAGTGAATAGTATTTCAGATCAAATAGATTTACTTTCTTAAACCTGTAGCGTTTTTAAAGAATTTTAAACATTTTTTTTATTTATGTATTTTTGAACAGTTACGGCAATTTGATAAAGCGAAATAATGTGGTTAGTGACAGATTTGTCAGATATGATATTAAAAATTTTTATAAAAAAAAATGACAGTATTTACCGAGAATAGAGTTTAAATATGCAAATCATATTCAGCTATTAATTCTATTATCTATAAGAGTCTGCACTTATGAAGATATCAAATATTGGTTTATAATTATATTTTCATTTATTAGGTACAATTGTGCTAACGGTACTCTCGAATCCCTTTCTAATCGCGGTTCAGTAATATGTCCCTTCGATTTTACCTTTGACTTCCCGAAAGGCACGAGCTGCAACATGATGTGTTCGTGCAACAGTTGCAGAGCTGGTTGCAGCTGCTGTAGCACGAACGATCTACTCTCCGGGCTTCTGCTCTCATAGTATACCGATAATAGTATCTGTAAATAATAACACAGTGTATATAATATTTAAACTTTCGTGATTCTCACTCGTATTCATCACTTAACGAGATTTAGGTAATCACGTTATTTTTATATGGTTGTAATTACCTGAAGGTCGTTTGCCTACAACGTCTCTGTAGCGGCCAAAACGTCAAAGTAATGTAACTTACATAGAAGCATACCTGTGTTCCCAAACGGGGTAGACAGAGCATACAAAACGTGACACAGATAAAATCCTGACTATTTCGCTCTTTGCAGCCACTCCTAGCATAACATAATATGAAACAGGTATAATAGTGACAGGTTGATAACCCGTCGCCTAAAGCATACCTACCTACCCAAACCTATATCCTTACTCGCCTCTTACGACATTGACAGGAAAAATGACGCGATAAAGTGGGAGGCAGGAGGATAACATTACAGGGATAATAACACAATGAAAATGAAAACGGGGTCCATGGTTCCACTTTCTGGAAAGTCAGGAATATTTGCTAGAAATCCAAAAATGTCGCAAATCCTGATTCAAACACTCATTTTAAAACACATTTTAAGTCGACGAGACAATTCAATGTCGTTTGTCACAATGTATTGTCACCTTGCCAAATTTTCGGTTGCTTTGCTATACAGTAATAGCCGCAAAAGGCGTTAAATCATTGTTATTTCAATGGTCATAACTGCAATGACGTTAGAATAATTTCATAGCATGTTTGAATTCGTTCTCGCATGCTACTCGTGGTAGCAGTAGGTACCTACTTACTTAGGTAGACATACCTAATTAGTCTATGTTCGTTTTATTTTTTAAGCATTCTATCAATAATAAACTTTAAACGTTATTGTATTGCCTAATTAGTCTATGTTAGTTTTATTTTTAAGCATTCTATCAACTTTAAACGTTATTGTATTGAGAGTTATTGTAATAGCCAATAGGTTTAACCAGTGGTCGAGTAGGTATACGTGTCTTAAAACCCCTGTAAAATATGTCCTGAAAACTTTCAATATGGAATTTGTGCGATACAAATGTTTCATCGCTTTTCAATTCGTTACGCCCTGTATTTTACTTCCCGTACTAAAGTTCCTGTAGTCGACGCGTACGCACATGCAAATCGGTCAATATTACGACATTTTCAGAATTTAGTTTTTTTTAGTTAAGTACATGAATGTTCCAAAAAAAACTTCACAGGGTTTTTCAAACACGTATACCTACCCGAAAACTGGTTAAAATATTTAGGTACGGTTAATTTCCGGCCACCTGTATAGTAAGTAGTCATGCTTTTAACCAATGTATGAGTTATCCGAATCCTGTTGTAACTAGCAAAGTATTTAAGCATTCGTACGTATTCTGTTCCCGTAGGAAACATATTAGCATATTACCTTCTGTGGTCCTTTGATCCCCCCAGCCAGATCTCCAAAAAACAGAACAACAATCACAGGAATCACGGAAATATTCATTTTCAAGCACACTTAACAAGTCGAAGGTTTCGTATTTTCCAGTCAAATTTACGTAACGTACGATTTTACTCCAATTGTGTAAATAACGTGTGAATGGTCCAATTACCAATCCTGATATGTTGTGTAGCTGTAGGCTATGTGGTTTTTTTGCGCCTGTATGTGTTGTCGTAACGATATTTATACGTTAGCAAGGTAATTGAAAACTTGGGGTATTTTTACAGTTTTTGACACGGAATTTTATGCCCACACGACAAGAGCTAGAACCTCCTGCATAGAGGATAGAACCTATAGAGAAACAATGTTCGCAACCCCGGTCCGCAAATGTTTGTTTATTTCAATATACTAACGTGTAGTGTCACTGTCACAGAAACTGTATGGAGCCAACAACAGATCTGCGTGCAACTCCTCATATTTCTAGATGTAAATTAATATACTTGCGTAATGACGTACTGTTCCATTCGTTGGTGTGGTAAAAACGGCAAAATTCAAATTTGAAAACAGACGGTGTTACATTTAACCGGTAATTAACAGTAAACATGCATTTTTCAATTTATATTCATTTTAGTGCAGCTCAAGTTAACTGGTCATTCAAAATGACACATAATTATGCATCTCACTTTCACCTAGGTGTCATCCCATTACTTCATCTCATTCTTTCAATACACAGTGTAACTAGAGTTGCGCTGTTAATAATCAAATGATGTATCGATATTTAAGTATAAGTATTTCGTATTTTACGGTGCCGAATTGAATAAATGATAACATAACATAAAATCACGCCTTTGTTCCCAAATGGGGTAGGCAAAACACACGAAACGTGAAATAGACATATCCATGATTATGACTATTTCATGCTTCGCAGCCACTTTTAGCATCATTTTGGGCCAATCAATCAATCAAATCAATTTTCGAGGTTCGTGTTGAGGGGCCGAAGTCTTCCACTGCTAACAATTACAGTCCAGTGTCCCCGCGGGTTTTATTTAGAAAAAAACTGCTTTTTTGTATTTTTCAATAACAATCATTTTTGTAAAGTTTTGATTGTATTCACTTAAATTAAATTAGCTGTAATCCGCTGTGATTGAAAGTAGGTTTATTTTAGATTCATTTAACGAAACAGTTCACTGTTTACAGTAGGTAACCTTGATAAAAAGTTTCGTATTTTTAAATTTTTTATCTCGGTCCAGATTAGCATTTTTTTTCAATAAACCAAAAGATGACTGCATTGGTAAGGAATTAAATTTGTTGGTGAATTTTATAATCTTTTATTTTAAAAGTGGTTTACATTTCATTTATAATTGTACAAGAGCGATATTAATATTGAACGATGAGTGCGAAGACAGAGAGGTGAGCTTGTTTTAAAAATTGCGTTCCAGAACAATTAGTAAAAAATTACTATTATCGATATCGATATTATCGATACATTTGTAAACTTGCCCAACTCTAGTGTGACCGGCCGGCCAATAAGAGCAAAGCGAGGTCTTCAATTGTTTTGCGGAATAATTTCCGAACAACCAAGATGACATTAGTACTCTATAGGTTATATCCTCAATGACCTCCTGTAATCTTAGCACGGCAACACACGCAAGACGACTCGTATGATTCGTGCGAGATTGGTGTCATCCTCTGACGTCTATACCTAGTAAGACAGTGTGTGGTCTATAGGTATCTGCTGTATTTATTAGTACGTACATTGAGTTTTTATATCGAGATTAGCTCGAAACGTTACGAGCGCGCGTCTATCTGCTACCGTGGTGCGAAGCTCCAGATAATGAGTCACGTATTGGCCCGAAACATGTCGAGCTAATCTCGATATAAAAACGTGAGTAGATCCGGTTTTTTTTCACTATGAGCGAGTCTCACGGCAGTTTTATGTTTAAGTTTTAAGTTTATGTTACTTAGTAGCAAAATAAATGGCGTCACTCCCGTATTTCACCTTCACTGGTTACCATAATTATGAAAAATAATAACCATTGAATGTGCAAAATGGGGTGGCTCGTTTTATAAAATAGTAATAATAATCCTGCCTAAATACTTCCCACTGCTGGGCACAGGCCTCTTTTTAATAAGAGAGGAGGATTATACTTCCCCCGCGGGCCTAGTGTGGATTGGGGCCTTCATACACAGCATCGAATGTCATCATCGCTGTGTGCATGTTTCCTCGCGATGTTTTTTTTCACGGAATAATACGTGGTAAATAACATATTCGATTTCGCACATAAATTCCGAAAAATTCAGAGTTGCGAGCCTGGGGTTCGAACCCACGACCCTATGCGTGAAAGGCCACAGTTCAAACAGCTGCTATTAGCTCGGTTTACTTGCTTTCAACTAAGTAGGTATAATATTACTATCTACTTACTATAATTACAAATGTTCGAAATTAGATCATGAACAGGTACTATACTTGCTTGGTTCTGGATTAAAATATCATCATTATTTGAGTGTACAAGGTGTACACTATAGCCATCGTAAGAATGAAGATCCAGTAAGGCTGCACCAGGTAGATCGCATACACTATTATCAGCAATATTATAAGGAAGTATACTATTTCCATATCATTTTAAAATCTGTTTTATCCATGGTCTTTGTTGAATTTGTCCAAATATTATTCACAATTATTTAAGTACCATTTTGGATACTTTTGTGTTTGTTTCCATAACCGTTGTCATTTTGACGTGAATGTTTTTTTTATAGGCTGTGGATTAAATTCAAACAGCTATTAAGTTTTAAATAAGGTTTTATTAAACTATAGTTCACTTATAGGAAAGTACTTACTTAACGTAGGTATTTATCTAAAATCCAATACAAACATACCTATTTTATCTACTGAACTTTTAATGCCGACTGATGAGTTCGTATTTGAAATGCTGACTGCTGAACTCTTACGTCGATAAGTCTGCCGTTTGTAGCATTTATATAAAAAATGCCGTAACCTGTAAAAAGTAGTCGGCAAGAGATGCTATTTGAGTGCAGTAAAATCAGGATATATGTGTAGCATAGAGGATAGAACCTATAGAGAAACAATGTTCGCAACCCCGGTCCGCAAATAGTTTGTTGATTTCAACATACTAAACGTCACCGTCACTGTCACAGAAACTGTACAGAGCCAATAACCGTAGAGAAAAAGGCACTAGCGTTACGCGCGATCTTGGACCGGCCAATAAGAGCACAGCGATCACTTCAATTGTTTTGCGGAATAGTTTCCGAACAACCAAGATGACATTAGTACTCTATAGGTTCTATCCTCAATGATGTGTAGCGACCTAGCGCCACCTATCGTCGAGTAGTAGAACTTCAATTGTCAAATGTGTTTGTCCTACATCCCGCTAACGGAGTTTCGACGATCAGTTGCATTAATACAACTTCCAACTTTCTCTCTGTAGACTTCGGTCCCCAGGCATAACATCTGCCTGGAGAGTGATCTCTCTATTGGAGTCTTTCCCCACACATGTACCGCATTATGCCTCATCAAGCAATCTTCATACTTTTTCTCTCTAGTCTTTTATTCCTTTCCTTAAACTGGTCTATGACTGAGCACAGAGGCCTGCCTGTGCCAATTTGCGAGGTCTCCGAGGCGAATCTTTCTTTAACAGTTGAATGTTCACAGTCGATATTGGTCTGCAAATCTGCTACACTCTTTTGGTAGAACGATTTCACAAGAGCTTCGAAGTCTCTGACCCTGGAACCGGGTTGAGACGAAGGGGACGTATAGTTGTCTCTTATCTCAGTACGGAATGTTCTGTAAAAAATATGAGGAAACTAAACCGCTAGAAATCTGGTTAAGAAGGTAGGTATAGGTACCTAACTATTTGTTACTATTTTCGTTTCAAATTTGTCGTATCAAAAAAAACTAGCTACCGATAAGCTACTCTCGTTTCTCATTTGAATGAAAATCATTCCTAAAAAAGTCGTATCAGGCGAGGCGTATTCTAGGATTTTTCAAAACCAGAATAAAATTGATTTGATTGATACGTTACCCCGGCACCCATTTCGGCTTATTATGTGTGATTATTTCTCGAAACTCATTCTCTTTGGGGAGTGAAAACGTAGAATCTTTCTTGATGCTCTCTCTGTCGACTTTTAATTTCACTCTCCAGTGTGGAAGACGCCAACTGTCTAGGTTTGGCTTTAGAGATCGTACCTGAATGAACAAAGGTTCTCTTAATAAAAATTATGGATATGGTTTAAACTCCCAGGTAAAAATCGTTCTTATTTCATTTAGTATAAAATTAAACTAATTTGTTGAAGTTGACTGCAACTTGCTTCAGTAAGTTTTAATTTAACAGATTCACTGCCACCAACGCTTTTAAGTGTTTTTGTGACTTTGGCCTATAATAGTACTACTGTCAAGGATTCGCTGGGAGTTGAACACACAATACCTACGCACAAATGCGTTCACGCAGGTGATAGTGAATACATTAAAAGGGAATTACAATAAGGTTGACATGTCAATAGCAGGGAAGTTTGAAAATCCTAGAGGTCTGGTAATTCTGATTTAAAGAAAATCAAATCTCAATTGAATATACAATTGTTTATTAAACATAAGAATTAACATCAAAATTAACATTCCATTGGAACAAATACACTTATTATCATAATGGGTAAATCAAGATTAAATTTGACACTTATCAACTAGTCATAATCAATCAAGAACAAAAGATGTTTTTGTTCCTAACGACGTCTCCTTTTCTTCTGTGGAGGTGAATCTTCATCCTCATCACTCTCAGATCTATCTTCACTCTCTTCTCTTTGCCTTCGTCTTCGCTTATGGCTGTTACAGCACAGACACTTGTTCTGCTTAGCAACAAAGTGGTCTGCCTTATCCGGCAGGGCCTCTGCCAGCTGATAATGCCTGGGTTCCGAGTATAAATAGTCATCTGATGGTGGTATGGCATACATAGCATGCCTTACTCCCATACTCTGTGGCTTGAACATTTCACGTCTCTGCTGAATAACTTGTGACCGACGTCCAGTGACATACTGGAGCAAATCATCAGAGATCTTCTTGTATCGAGAATCAGGTGAATTAAATGCAGTAGTGGCAACATCTTTTACTCCATCTGGCAAATTTTCTATCAGATCTTGCATAATTTTCTTTTGTTTTAATAGACCATGTGTAATAGCTCCGAGAGCTTGATCAAACCTTTGTAAAGCTTCAAATGATTTACAACCTGGGACCACTGTCTCAAGATACTGATTTACTTGTAGAGCGCAGAATGGTTTTGTGCTTTCAAACTGTCGCTTTACATCTGCATAGCGCACTTTGCGCCAATCATCTGTGTTGAATTTCTGAAGTAGCCTGCCCTGTTCAGCTATTTCTGGATCAGGATCAAGTATCTTAGGTTCTGACACTACTACATTGAAATCAAACCTTAATGGAGAAAAAGATCTACCACGCTGGTAGTTTTCTCGGTTAACTGGATCAGTTTCCAGGTTATTAGCTGCCTCATCATTGATTACATTGTTGTCACTAGTAGAATCTGCCATCTGTAACAGGGAATAATTTCATGTTAGTAGATTAGACACAGCTGTAAGCCAAATTTATAAAGCGACTCCCTAGTTGCTTTAACTTCTTGCATTTTTTGTTCACGGTAAAAGTACTTGTTCTACAGGTCATTTAAATTTGTTTTTTTTTTTACTGCAGAGTAATTAGGTAGGCCTAATGTGAGGGATAATTACTGCAAAGAATCGCGTCAAGTCAAATTCGCATAAAACGGATTTTCCAACTTACACTTTATTAACTTAGGTACTGTGTAAAGTTAGAAATAAAAGTTTATAACAAACATTTAAAAACATGACTGCCAGCCGAGATAAAAATTATAGAATGAATAAAAATATCACAAAAAAATTGCAGTAATAAAATAACAAAAACATGTTAATACTTACTCTTGTAAATCAGATCTGCACGGTAAACAATTTAATGTTACTTTTTGAATCTCCATGCAGTTTATTTACCAAGTACGCAACACTCTTGGACCAAGTAAATAAGGACTGCGAGGTCCCCACTAAAGGCCGTTCCAAGACAAGTACCATAAGCAGAGATGCGCGT
>BHDV01038763.1:12826-25496 GCA_005406045.1 Adoxophyes honmai | reverse complement strand
ACAATAATAGCCACTACATTTTCATTAATTGAATTGAAAAGCAAAGCACGTCCTACTTTGTCAGTTTCCCGCGCAAAACTCCGGGCGCGTTCTATATGGCGCCCACAGCGATTGTATGACTATGTATCGCCCTCTTCAGCGTTCCCCTTGACCCCCGTGGTCGTTGTGGGCGAATCGTTCGACGTCACAGATGACGTCATACCTCGCGACCACGTCGCGCCCACTTCGCCCGCAAAATGTAGGTGGGTCGGAGTGGGCTCTCACTTAAACGTCGTTTCGCGAAAAATGCTACCATAAATTAACGGGAATCCCTGTTTAATGAAATTTTGCTCCAATCCATGCGAAATATTTACTAACAACCCCCAAACCTGCAAGTATTCTCTATGCCGCCATATTGGAAGCCCACGGCGTTCAAGTTTTGCGTTCCATTTGAAACACTCGCCCACAACGCCCGCGGCGTTTTTTCACAAGTGGAATGGTTGATTCTGCCGGCGGTCTTGGGCGAGGGCGTTGTGGGCCCCAGTTAGAACGCGCCCTATGTACTACAGATTACGTTCCAACTCGTACCTTGATTTAGGATCCACAAAAGCACCAGAAGGAATAGGTCTATGTTCTGTCGAGGTTTTGTCTATTTTTTAACTGTCCGTCACTTTTCGAAATGTAGGTAGGTACTATTTATAATATTATAGTTCCAATGATCAAAACTTGGAATCAAACAAAAACAACTCTATGATTAGGTAGGATCGTTTTGCAATAGAATCTACTTAATTTCTGTGCTCTAACAGTTCCGAAAACGTAAATAGGTAAACTACCTGTTGTCATTATACCTACATAGATTGCGGCGCAACTCACCCAAGGTTCTTTAGAAAATGTATGATAGGTCAAAATATCCTTCGTTACAGAAGGTCTGCTTAACTGATCTGCAGTATAGGGTCGATGATGTAGTCTGCTTGTGGTCAGATACGGGTCCAAGTATTTTTCGTATCCTTCATGAGTCGTGTCTAGAGGTTCAAGTTCTTTGTTCCAACTTGGCTTTACTGCTGGCTGGAAAGAATTTGTATTATGTAGGTATTGTAGGTACATAGATAGGTTAGGTACACGCGGCGCAAGCTACACTCGTTTCATGAAAATCGACCACAACAGCTACGTTTTTCTATGGAGCGTGTGTAGCGTGCGTCGCAGTGGGATTCCGCCCTCAAGCTGTCGAACATTGGGTTGTTGATGGTAGGTGTTATAGATAGGTACCAAATTTATTTACCGGATCAGGGGGTAACGAAGCAGGATGCTTGTACTGGTTTTTCTCAGTGACTAAAGTAGGAGGAAGCGTGGGCACCTTGTAAGCACTTCGCATTTCCGTGGTTCCATGTTTGTTACACATGGGGGGTTGATCTGTAATCTGGATGACAAGAAAGCTTTTAGTTTTCATTTCACTTTGATTTGAAACAAGAATACAAAGAATTTTGAGTATCAAATTCGTACAGACACCGGCATTCGGCCTATTGGGTATTGGGCATCAAACTAGCCACGATTTTAAAGAAATGGAGTACCTAGGTAGATACGTTCGTGTAGGGCTTTTTCCATGTACCTACACTCGTACGAGTTATGGTCTGTAGTGCCTCTTACCCTGGCGTTTCTCTTCCCCCACCTGACCTTAAAAGCAACGCGCGCGAATTTACCCTGTCTTTAAAATCGTGCCATCTAACTTACCAAGGACTATGCTTACCTATTGTTAGTTTTCGATTACTTTATTCACACATAAAACCACAGACTTCTATCAAAATATATGCCGCGTTTACTCGGACTAGGTATCATTTCCCATCACTAAAGCGCTCAAGTAACTCACGTAATTCGTCATGTACCTAAGCGTTAATGTATAGAAAAAAAAAACAAAGCAAAAAGAAAACTAGGTAGAGAAAAAGTGGCACGCTTGGTCTTCATAGATACAAATGCAGAAACTCGCGGCCCGGGAAATGATACCTAGTCCGAGTAAAACCGATTCAAAGGTGCCGCCGCCTTTTTCAAGTTGTCTTGTCTCTAGGAAGTTAGCCAAACCTTTATGAATAAGCATCTAAATAGTACAAGACTAGTTAAATGAAATCACGTCAAAGGAAGAGTTTTACTCTCCCTTTTGATACCTGAAGTACATACACTTGAGTCATCTATACTAGAGACCGATAGGTACCTACTTAAAAGATGGTAAACAATCTTGACGTGTCTTTTTATTTAAACATACACTTTATAAATCAAAATCTTTACATTTTACAATTTAGGTATGAAAAAATCATTTACTTTCATAATTGAATTGTATTATTGTAACCATTTTCATTTTTAGACTGTGTATTTCAATAAAAAGACATGTCAAGATTGTTTACCATATTTTAAGTACCTATCGGTCTATAGTATAGGTATTTCGATATAAGTCTGTGCATAAAACAAATCCTTTAAGTTTTTCACCTATTTAGTTGCATTAGCGCCATCTTTGTAAAGACATTGACAACGTTAATTAATTTTCACACTCCTTTGAAACACAAACACAACACAAGAGAAGATATACCTTTGTGTACTCTACTTATAAATAACGTAAATGGTAGCTTTGGGGTAACAAAACAAAATAATTTACCTTTCGACTAGGTGGATAAATGTATTCATTTTCAGCTGCAGCTGTGTGCTTATTGAACCTATGAATTTCAGGAGCTTTGTAGATAAAATCCTCGCTAGTTTGTGATCTGGTCAACTTATTGGTCACGGTATAATCTCGATCGTAGTATGTTATCTCCGGGGCCAGTGGTTTCTAATTATAAAAAAAAACAAAAGGAAGCTTAAAAGTTAATGCGATCGAATTTCTAAGAGAGCCCGTGCATTAGCGATACAGGCATAATTTTTAGATTTACCTACCATTTAAGGCAGGTAGATACTAAATGCGTTAATTACTGTCTGTGTTCCCAAATTGAGTAGACAGAGCACACGAAACGCAACACAGACAAAACCACGACTATTTCACGCTTCGTAGCCACTTCTAGCATAATTTTAGGATTCAAAACAAATGGAAGAGGTATAAATGTGACAGGTTCCTAGCCTGTCGCCTATAGCATACATAAACAAATTTCCTTGAGAAATGGAAATGTGTTATTCTAACCCGAAACAACAGAGGTGTCATTGTATTATGTAAGTAAGTCACAATACCTTCTTAATTTTATTGTACGATATGTAAGAAACTATCTTACCAATCTTTGTATGACTTCAGGAGGTGGCCGCCATCTCCGGCCCGTGGTTTCACTGGAGACTCCAGTGTCAGGGAATCTTCTCACTCGCGGCTGGATGTGTACCCTATCCCAGTAAGTGGGATTTATTTTCTTTGGGTATTCAGCCTGCATGGCAGTTTTTTAAATTTTTGACAATGGCTGGAAAGAACTTTGTAAGGCTTTTGCTCAGCTGTAGGATACTTTAAGTATTTAAAAAAAAGCAAAGACAGAATTTATAGCTTGATTTTAGACACTGGTCTGTATCGTAGCATTGTTTTGTCGGTATCTACCTTGCTATGCTATGGGGTTGCCATGGTAACCATCTTTGTGTTGAAATAGTAAAGTTTGTATTTAGGTATATTTGTAGTAGGTAAGTATTGGTGTGCCATGGGCATAATGTAATAAGTAATACGTAAGTAAAACATCACAGGTGTTTTTGAACTCCCGACGCAAGATGTGGAATGTTGTAAGTTTCATATCAATTTATCTCTATCTTTTTTTGCGTATGTATATAGGTATGAGTACCTCTCGAATAGACAGATTTAGATTCGGGTTTTTCATTCGAGTGCCAGATTTATTCCAGTGGTTTATATCTACAAATCTAGATTTGAACGAAATTTGAGCAATAGTTTTAATGATGTGGAAGTTTGAAACTAAAATGTCGGGGTTTTAATTTTTTACGTTGGCTTTATTGATTTAAACATTTTTTTTTTGTTATAAGTACTATCTACTGCTGTGCTGTGCTGGGCCTAAGATCCCTATGCAGGCCTAGTACAATCGAGTTCATTAATATATGAGAAAAACTGAGGGTTCAAAAATATCTGGACATCTTTATGACATTGACAACAAGGTGCTAAAGTTTACATGTTTGGCATTTATCTGCTCATAATATATTTATGAAGTCGACTGTGCAATTACGACATGGATTGAGAATTTACAGACAGACACACACACACACACACACACACACACACACATTAAATTACTTCTTAATACAATGAACAAATTTCTTTGTGTTGTTCTAAAGAACAATATTAATTAAATAGTGAAAATAGAAATGAAATAATGTAGTAAGTTTGGTAAAAATTCGTTTATTTTCACAAGTGACTGAAATTGTTATCAAAACACAATATACGTGTTATATGACTAACGTTAAAATACAAGACTGCAATAAATACAAAAACGTGAGGTGTGTTGTACACCGTCACCTTCACAATACATTATTCAGAGTCTCAGGTCAATTACCACAGATAATCAAAGATGGTATCTACTTGGGATTAAAAACTACAAAAATAATGTTGTCTGTGGTAATTGTTAAAGTAAAAGTTGGTTGGTACGTTCCCAATACGCTTCTCTCTCAACGTGGTTGGAATGCTGAATGAATAGCGAAGATTCTTTATTATTATCTTTAATTTATCTTCGCTTTATTTATCCAGCACTCTAACAACACTGCGTTTAACACATTTCTTAAAATTAAGTATAAATAAATTATATTACGAATCGCCTCTACGAATATACAAAATCAATACAAATCCTTACGATACTAATACAAATTACATCACAGTTCATAAAAAAGTTAGTGTTAAAGAGTTAAATATACTTCAAAAGTAAAAATTTGAAACTAGAAATTTTAATGAAATAAAATTTTGCAGTTGATTAACAATTTGGTAAGAATTTTAGTGTACCCATATCACTTAAAATTTAGGAACAAACATACCTACAGATTTCTATAAAAAAGAGATAGTTTAATGAATAGAAAAAAAAACACTTAATGCAATAGAGTGAATGAAAAGAGAAAACCAGCCCACATTTTTGTAATACAGTATCCAACTCGAATCAAACCACACACCGTACAAATTTACAAAATTTGTATTACATTACAAGAGAGTTTGAAGTTTGTTCAGTCGCTTTATTACCTATGTATAAAATATGACTTACATAATACGATTGGGTAAAAAAGCTACGTTATTAAAAAATCGTTAGTACGCTTAATGTTGAGTAGCATTTAAAAATACTGTCTAAAGCATTTTATGTACTTACGAATAAGATAAGCATCGTGATGACTTCAAACCAGCTGGGTAATATCGTTAGAAAATATCACTTTAGACGTTAAAAATATAGATTATTTGTTATTTATGAGTATCCTGTAAATATGAAATACGACTTATTGGTACTGAGCTTTAATTTCTGGAATTGTTTCTCAAGTCTATTGCACATAAATATTTAGCCCACAAGATTCTTGAGTAAGAGATTTCTTTGCTCGTTATTCGTTTTTTATGCCAACATCACACTAACGAGAAAAGTTTGGCTTCAGAAACATTTTTAATAGTCCTTTAAGAGTATGCCCACCGAAATTATCACCATCACTGACAAATAATGATAATATAGGAATACGAATTCCGTTAAAACGCGAACGTGTTATGTCGGCATCGGAGTAAGTGAGAATGCAAGACGCGTATGAAAACGTTCAGAATATTGTTAAAAATACTATCATTTTGCCACACAATATTCACGTACTTGTTGCCATACTCAAGCAATTTCAAAAAGTGACGTTAGCGAAGGAAATGACGCCCTAATTAATTCCCGCTCCTTTTGGTCGGACTGTAGGTATTTTGATCGTCAGTGTGATGTCATCATTCAACAATACAACTTCTAAGGTTTTAGGAGACCTCTAAGATTAAGGGTATGAGAGTAAGGCTTGCTGCGGCCACGCGATCTTCGCGTCTATCCTCTTGTATGCTAGGATGAAGTTCTGTCCGCTCTTATCTGCCATTACTTCTTGAGGACAATCGTTCTCATTTAGCATTGTTTCTGTAAAAAAACATAAAATGTAATTAAGATACTACCAACAATTATAATCCCACCGAGCTTTGTCTTCTTGCATTGGTTTTTACGAGTACTTTCTTCCTTACTTTTCCTAGGTAACAAAATAAGTCATAAAAAAACCCTATAATTTGTAAAATCCCCGACAGTTCAATCTTTTATAAGGGCAAAATAGAAATCGGTTCATCTGTTCAAGAGCTATAATGCCATATAGACACGTCAAACTTATGGGCCAATCAACTACATATTTGAATTGTTATTTTGTCTCTTAAGTCGTGAGATAACTTTTATAGAGTCACTTAGAAAAAAGTTGTACTATGCTCAAGAGATGCGCCATATACAAACAAGCTGTTATAAATAACTGTAAAAATCTCAAGCCCACTGTGGACTATAGTTACTATGTTGAAAATTACCGGATAACTCACATTAAATAAATCGAGTATAGAGACATAAAAACCTCTGCGTTGGAAGTCCACTCACCTTGAGAGTCATGTAGCGCGAACAGCGCGTAGTCCTGCGGGTTTGTGATAGCCGCGGCGTGCGCAAGCGCTCGGCAGAGGTCCCGTGCGCGCGCGCCGGGCCGGCACGGCAGCGCCACGCGCCGGATGGAGCCCCGACACTCGTCCGGTAACGCTACGCGGACCACCGCGCAGCCCCCGTTGCTCTCAATCGAGCCGCGGCGCCACTGGGGAAGAAAAGACCAGTTAGTGTCATTAGGCTAGTCGATTAGAAAAGTCGATTGTATAAAAAGTACCTACAATCGGGGGTGGCGAGATCCCGTGAAAGGTTTACGGCCAAAACGGCAATTAGCATTTTATGCGTCCGGTGCGAGCTTTCAAAACTGCGACTTTCAAAAATGCATGAAATAAAATACCTAGACATTGGTCTGGTCTAAATTAGATACTGGTGATTGGTGATACGGCACTGTCTACGGCACGGCAAGCAGATTACGGTAGAAAGAGACAGCAATACTTTTACGCCAAAACATGTTCGGGAGTGGACCTTATGTACGTTACGTAGTTAGTATGTTACCTATTCTGTGCTACAGTGTGACCAAAAAGTTTACAAACTAAATTAGGGCGCTACTTTCTTAAGATACGTTACTCCTGTGACGTAAATTTCTTGAGTATTAAACAGTGGTATCGCCCAATCCACACCTGTTAGAGGTTTATAGGAGTCGCACGACCGTGTGGTGTCGGGTCTAGAATAGCACCTCTCCATTTCTTCCGTGGATGTCGTAGGAGGCGACTAAGGAAATGGGTTTAGGTAATCTTTAGGCGATAGGCTAGCAACCTGTCACTAATATACTACCTCTTACATCTGTTTTCAAACCCAAAATGATGCTAGAAGTGGCTGTGAAGCGTGAAATAGTCATAATCATGGATATGTCTATTTCACGTTTTGTGTGCTTTGCCTACCCCATTTGGGTACATAGGCGTGATTTTATGTATGTGTATGTATGTATGTACGTAAAGAGGGTAAAAACTCACAGGCGTAGCACTGTCCGGACCAGGATCGGGTGCCAGTCTCTTCAGCACCGCCACAGCGGAGAACAGTGCAGTGAGGTAGTAGCCCCCCTCCCCTGCCAGCAGAGCTGCTGGCAGCAGACCAGCCATCAGCTCGGCCTCGAGCTCCGCACAGACTAGCCGGCATCTTGCGACCGTCCACGCCAAAACCGGGAGTAAATCGTCGGCCCCGAGCGCGCGCTCGCCTCGGATCTAGAAAGGAGAACAATCAAGATTTAAAGGAGGAACAACTTAAGTACCCATAATAACCAAGCTAACTACCGTTGCTCTTTTTTAATTACCAGTTTTATCAGTCTGGTTTAGTCAGGGATCGTTAGGGATGTGACTTTAAAGACGAGCTTGAAATTCGATCAAATCTGTCTTTAAGAAATTTTAAACCATGAAGTTCATTTATAACGTAATAGATTTTGCTCTGGACACAACTCGGTATCTAAAGGTGATAGATGGAATGAGAATGTACATGAGCAATTCCAGGTCTAAAATCAAATAGTTTAAAATAAAATCCTAAAGTGATATACTTGACGATAAAAATTTGGCCCCAGTATTGCCGTACGAAGCAGATGATGTATCGTATAGGCAATTTGTTATTATGCTGACTATATGTAGCATTATGACGTACATAAATATAATTATGTTTAACATTCAAGTGTTATGTATCCTGTTATAGTATTTACGTGATAAACTTCCAGTGTTAACGCCTGATTTGAGGAGTACCTAATCATTCTGTTAGTATTCATGCATAACTTACAATGCAAAGTTCAAATACATGCTTGCATATTAGCACTCAATGTTCAGGCATTATAATGGCTTTGGCAGTAGATCTAGTATCTATATCTATAGTATTGGCTTAGGTAGATTTTATTTTTTTATAGTTATACCTTCGCTCAGACATTTCAAGATGCCACAGCAGGTTAAATTTATAAAAAATCCCTAAAAAATATAAACTGAAAAGTAAACCCAAATGAATGTATCATCTTGTCAAGTTTTGTAAGTAACAACAGCCTTTGGTGATGTGTTTTGTTTCAACGCCAGGGAAGGTTAAAAATCGAACGACAAAATCACCAAACAATCGAATTTTTTATACATTCAGTACCTTTAAGCAGTTCTCGAGTGAGATCTCAGTTCTAAATTAAGTTCAAGCAGAAAAGCAATGGACAACGGTTCTCCCCACTCACCCGGATCCCATAGGGGTGCATGAGCGTCTTAGCGCCAGTAAGCCTTCCGGGCGCCGTAGCAGACCACGGCTGACTTTTCAACTAGTTAAATATACCACAAGTTACTACAAGAAGACAGAACTGTCCTGAAAGACAGCGCTTTTGACAAACATTTCACTATTTTGAACTTTCTACTGCACTCTATCTTTTTCATAAAACATTTATCTGTTCATAAGTGAACTTTGAAATTGTTGATTTGATAGGTATTATTCAGAAACTCTCTTAGCAAAATTATAGAATGCGAACGTTTAGTGTGGCCCTAAATTTGGGCCACTCTTCTTACAAAAACACACCTAAGTATTTTAAGGTGCAAAATATCCAAATCGGCCGAAGCCGACTGGCCAAAGAAAGATGCTAGTAGGAATTGAACCGAACCAGAATGTAATTTACTTTAAGTCCCATTGTCCCTCTTCCTATGTGAACTTAAGGAATAATAAGGAGCTATCGTTTCAAGTGCAGGTGTTTTAGCGCTACCATTATTACGAAAGGTTGATGCTTACCGCATTGAACATGACTGAAATAGCAGCAAGGAGGTTTTCGAGTTTATCTAGCGGCGAATCAGCTTCTTGCATCTTGAGGAAGTGTTTCGATATCACTGCCAAGACTGCGGCTGATGGGACTTTTGTAGATTCCTGAAAGAGAACAATTTAATTATGATTCTATCTATTTAAGATTCGGTAAGCTGTGTTCTTTAAGTTATTTCAACTTCAGCTATGATGATCTGATTCTAAAGAAGAGCGTTGTTTTTACCATCACCAACAGATCGTACGTTTCGCTCCCTTCAAATTGCAAACTTTTCGCCGGTACATAGTTTAGTCCGTCTCTTTCACTCGTGAAGAACTGAGGCCAGAGAAAGAAACGGACTAAATTGTCCACCAACTGAAAGTCAGGTAGTTTTAGCAGGGAATCGGTTTGTTGCTACCGACCTTGACTCCAAGCTGCAACGGTGTAGCGTGTTGCGCACGCTCGATGGCAGCGTGAAGCTGACGCACGTCGCGGGCGTGATATGCCGCCAGCAACGCGTATAAGCGTGCGCGGAGCGGTCGAACCACTAGCCGGTGCATTACGCCTTCCAAAATAGCGTCTAGGTTCAGGAACTCCGTAGACTTTAACTGGAAAAGAAATAGGCTGTTATTAGACATTTAAACATCACTTCTGTATTTCCAAAGAGGGTAGGCAGAACACGTGAAACTAATTTTATTTAAATGTTAGGTTAAAAGTTTCATTAAAGTAGTACAATAGTGACAGATAGAACTGGAATTAAGTTTAAGCTTAGAGTTCTGGTCATATCAAGGATTCTGTCTGGATTTTTGGTAGACATTGAAAGTTCGTAGGAGAAGCTCGGTTATTCTGAAAGGGCAATCATAGAATAGCATGATAATGGTGACATGATTTTAAGATAGATTCATGGAATTGACTTGGTCATTATTCTTATTTTTGTTTGGAGACGGTATAGCATGATCATTTGGTACATTTATTACCACAATTTACTTACTTTAAGTCTCTCTTTCTCAACTTCTTTCTTAAATTCTCGCTCCCCGTGCTTGACGAGATAATTCTTCATGCCTGACATGAACTGTCTCATGTTACGCATCACCACCTGGAAAATAAACAAAAAAAATTTTTAATTCCTCATCCGGAAAATATTTTACCAAGATATCTGATTATCTTGCATTGACCCGAAATTTTAATGGTATGTTACTAGATGGCGCTCTAGGCGGGGTCTCAATTGTCATACGTCTAGTATGAGACTTAGATCCCGCTTAATAGTGCGTCACCTAGTGAAGCTCACATTTGAGGAACACTGTGTAATGGACATTGTTAGTCTATGTTTAGCGTCTGCTGTGACTTACAGTACAGTCAAGTAAAAACATTGTTTGTATGTAGGTATACTGTACTGTCAAGTACTAGTAAATGAAAAATCTGATTGCAACAGACATACCAATGCAAATGATGGTTTTGAAGCCGAATAACACTAGTCTTCCTAACCTGAGGGCAAGTCTCCTTCGAGTCGAGTGTACACGCTATAAAGTTGTCCACATTTTGGGCGAAGGTCGTGCTCTTGTCCTGGGCCAGGTGCAGCGCGTACGCACGGAGCGCTGCGCCGGCGCCGCGCGTCGATCGCCCGCCGCGTAGCGCCCTCACGCGGCCGGCCGCTGAAAACAAACAATTCGTTTTTTAAATATACAAAAAAATACAGTATCGTGAAGTAATTGTAGGTTAGGATGGAAAAACGGGGACTGCCAGTCATAATTATGACATCTCTAGTTAGACAGGGACATACACTGGCTGTTACTTGTTAAGAATTCTACACATTTCACCTAAATTTTCATTTCAAATTTTTATTCCTTCATTACACAACACCCTTCATAATTATCTAACGTAGCTAGTTTAACAGATTTGTCTTTTCAATAATTCTTAAAGGGCCAAAACTTTGGTTCGTACACGAAAGTAAAATGACGCTAGGTACCTTTATAATATACCAATATTTTAGACGACAGGTCCTGACACAACCTGCCAACTTAAAACCTAAAAACGTATGCTAGAAGTAGTCACAAAACGTGAAATAGTTATAGTTTCGTGTACCTACCTATGTAGCGTTTCGTAGGTATGTTCTACCTATCCCATTTGGAAATGCAAATGTACCTATGTAGGTATGTATATAAAGTTTACACACATAATATGGTTCAATGACCGCACCTGTTGCCAAATATTACATACATACATACATATTCTCACGCCTGTATTCCCAAGAGGGGTAGGCAGAGCACATGAATTCAAAAATCCTGTGCCACGTTTAGCAGTTTCAGGGTAACCAGATGGTAAACGTGTTATTGCAGTGACAGGTTGCTAGCCCATCGCCCACAATACACTAACCCTTTCCCAGAGTCGACTCTTACGACACCCACGGGATGAAAGGGGGAGGTGCTATTCTAACCCGGCACCACACGGGGAAATATTTTAACTAGATAATTAATTTTGCAATATTGTATATAAACCTCGTTTACTTTAATTTCTAATAATTATCACTATGCTTAAGTTCTTCACGTTCATTATTAATTTAAAAGTGATTTGCTATTAGCAAGTTCAACGTTTGAATTATTAAAACCCTGCTTGTGTTAGTTTGATTTTGTGTTAGTCAAATAAGATAAATTAAAAACGAATTACTCTCTTTAGTCCCTAGGGACTAAAATAGTTCGCAGCTACCTTTAGCATAAGTTTAGGGTAAAACAAACTGGTGAAAGATGTGTAACAGTGACAGGTTCCTAGCCTGTCGCTTTTGGTAGACTTTAATCTATTTCCTTAGTAACCTCTTACGGCATCCATGGAAGAAATGGAGACGTGTTATCCAAAACCCGAAAAACGCATTAGACCTCTCCTAGCTACCAACTTTGCGACAAACATTTGTATTTTGAGTTTCTTTCCGATATAATAGGAATAGGTAGGTATCTAGTAACAGGAGAGTGATAATTTCATATATTTAGTGACATATTCTCTATCTGGGTACGACCACACCGTCTCTAAATATCCGTTATATTACGCTTTAATAGCCAATATACAGGGTGGCCCATCTAAAACGGTCAGTATGGGGAAGTCAGAAACTAAACGAGATACGAAGATCTCTTCTTAGGAACCATGACATCGATTTTAATAAAAAGAAAAACTGCATTCATACATTTTAAAAAAAAATGTATACTCAGTCCGGGAATCGAACCCGGTTGTTTTGAAAAAAAAATATTTTTTTTTATTTCTATTTAGATTTCGATTGTGTAGGTCTTAAGCAGTAAATATGTGCAAGAAACAGTCATGATATCTAAAATGAATAAAATGCATTGTTTTCACATGCTTTAATTTATTTTAGTAG
>BHDV01038763.1:0-11978 GCA_005406045.1 Adoxophyes honmai | reverse complement strand
TGGGGACTGAGGCTTGAAAAGGACATTAAAAAGCAACGACAGAACATGAATACTTCGACGGTGCCGAATTGGCAGCCATTTGAGCGGAGCGCGAAAAGCGGACACATGATCATGTACAAAAAGTGAAAAGAAATCTTGTTTTGTTTCAGAAGATGCCGGAAGTACACCCAGCCTTTGAGAACTGTGGAACAAAGCAGGGCCTTGAAATATGGAGGATCGAGGTAAATATACCATCGAACCAATTGATTCCTGACCCACCATAGGACCTATTCACAGTGAACGTCATAGTGACATTACATTGCTTGACAAAGGAAATGTTTATGACGTTTATTGTGACAACGTTCTGCGGTTTATCAGGAATCAGTTGGTTTGATAGTACATACAGACAGACACACACACACTCGATTTTTCCACGTTAAACCCGATAAGTAGACTAAAAAAGTGTCGTAAGTGTAGGAAATAGGTAAAGGTATATTTTAGACGAAAGGCTAACAACCTGTCACTATTATAACACTTTTTCTAACATAAAACCGTAAAATATGGTGCAATACGCATATGTCACCGGAAAATAACACATTCCGTAAGTTTATAAATTTCCTAAAAAAAATCAGGAAATTTATAAACTTCCGTAAGATTCCAAACGACAGACAAATTGTAATATTTTACGGCCGCATTTCCGTAAAATAATCAATTTACGTTAGGTTAGGTTAGGTTAGATTATGTTAATTTAGATCAGATTAGCTTTATTTATGTTAGATTAGGTTAGGTTAGGTTAGATTATATTAAATTTTGCAAAAATGTGGGCGTAATAACGTTTTTTGTCTCCCGTTTGGAATCTTACGAAAGTTTATAAACTTCCTAGGAAATTTATAAACTTACGGAATGTGTTATTTTCCGGTGACATATATATGACATTGAGAAAATCAAAGTTTTCCATGATAAAACTTTTTTTTCACCATTTTTGTTCATATAGTGGTGTATTAAGTAATTTTACAAATTTTTGTCAAAATCAAAAATAAAAAAAAATTCTGGGCCTCAGGAGGATAGAGCAAAGTGAGTAACGGCTTGATAAAGCAGTTCATTAGTGACCATTAATAACAAATATTGCAGCAAAAATGTATTATATTGCTTTTAGCTATTTGCGTTGATTATATTGAAAATTTTCGGATAACTCACGTTTAATAAATCGAGTTTAGCTCGACATGTTTCGGGCTAGTTCGTAGCCCTTTATCTAGGAGCCGCGGCGGCTGCTGCTGCCAAACGCGTACTGCGCGCCTCCGCTCTCTTCGCGCATTTTCAACATGAGTGAGTCTCACGGTAGTTTAATGTACAATGTTGCGTTCGTTATATTTTAGATTTTCCTATTTATTTATTCAATTATTTAATTCAACGATAATTTATAGTGCTTTGCACGGTTTAAAAAAGTTTTGGGATATAATAAACGTTACGATAATATTTATTAGAGTTTATTGTGACCAAGATTTTTAACTTAGACACCTGTATTTAATTACTTTAATTGAAGGATAATTTTATGTTTTTCGCTTTTAATAAATGCTCTACAATTGTCATTTTGATGGATTATCTTAATTTGTTCTGGAATTTGTGGATCAAAATATTTACCCTGACTCCAAGTTAAGCAATGGCGAAGAAGCAGCTAAAAATGCTCCGTAAAATTTGTTAATGTCACATAGATCGTAAAAACCATGACAACATTTCATGTTTCAAATTGAAAACGTAGAACTACAGTAAAATTTCTGATACCTACCTAATTAAGTTTATAAATTAAAATTATAAGATAGTACACACATAAATACGATGCAGTGCAGTCCGACGTGAATAGATCGAGAACTTCAGGAACGTCATTGTTGTTGTTCTTCTTGACACAAAACCTACACTTAAACTTTCGACACACACCACAAATAAACGATTTGATTGATTTAAAGAAACGACGAAAGACATTTCCTCGTTTTGGTTTAGGTTTTTCTTCCAAATGTCGTAAATCATCGCAGTGACATTTTGGGGACGTAGCCACTAACGTCGTTGTTTTTTTATTGACGCTAGTTACTGCAACAGATCTACATAGCCGAGTCATTTCATCCGACTTCGCTAATCGTTTTTGAAATCTCGGTTTCTCTATTTCTTCCCTAGTGGCCAAAACCCAATCACTTTCAACAGTAAAATTTTTGAGATCGTCAGTCCGAAAATTCCTTATCGTTGTTAAAGCGAACACTTCTTGGCTCCTTTCACTAGAACCAGCAGCTTCTGAGATTAGCGACTCTTCTGAAAAGCTCTGCTCCAAGTTGACATAGTTGCTTAATGAATTGAGCTTGCTATAGTGTGGTTTTACTTTCAACTTTGCCGCTTTCTTCTGGAACAACTTTTTGAACCACTTCATGGTATAGGCGGGCAGTTGTGAATCGCGGGAACGAAAGATTCGAAGTACTAGTAGTTTCATCTAATGGAGAACTAAAGGTATGTCTGCTCTTTGCAAAACACCACGGAGAACTGATCATTTCTCGTAGTGAGTAATACGGCACGCGTAGACCTTTACCCTTACCAGTAATTAGTTTATTTACACACTCGGGTATAAGTGTTATATTCGCAGCGCACTTTCGTTATCAAATGACTAACGACAGATGCGCCCATGCTCCATTGTTGTAATTGATTTTAATTTATTTGTCGTTCAAAGTTTATCAGAGGAATGATCCAGTAGTTTGAGTATTTAAATTATTAATGTTATGATTATTAATTGGGTATTTATTTACGACGGTATGCGCAACTAGGTGAAAGTGAAACGTCATAATTATTTGTTATTTGGGTTCATGTTTGAGATTTCGTTCCTCGATAGAAAAAAAGTAGGACATAAGTATTTAGAAAATGAAATAAAAAATATAGAGAAGGTATCTATGAAATTGAGACATTATCATTTAATTTGCGATCGTAAAATATCAAAACTACAAACATTTATGTCGCTATTTCTAATGTCACTAATCTACTTCTAACTGACAAAGTAGGTAATTAGAACTAATAAGTTACTACACCAGACACACTCCTATAGTAGGTAAATTACTTAAGGATACCTATCCTTTAAGTAAATAAAATACAGTTTGTTTTGTTTGTTAAGTCTGAATGTAATTAGGGCAAGATGACGTTTAATTTTAATGCGCATAATTTTTATTTACCTTTCTTTAAATCTAACGTATACATCCGGTTTGATATTATGTCTGTAAAGTTTTTCTTACAATTATAAACCTATTAAAATCAGAATGCTTGTGCAGTCACTTTCATGGAGAGAACTTGAGCAATAGGCAGCTTATACATGAACTATACAGCAGGCACCAAAAACTGAAAAGAAGTTAGGTTTTACGAGATGTATCCACTTCAAAGTAAACTAGCCTAAAAATAAAGGAAATCGCCTTATAAAGGTAGCATTGGCTGCGCTCTACTTTTTCGTTCCTTCCTCATTCATACTTCGAACGAGAACCATAATATTGACTCTGTGCGCTTGGCCTCATTGTTGAACGATTATGTTCTTATCACTTACCCAATAAGGGATCCAGTCGGTCCCGGAAACTCTTGGCTCGTGCGGCCTCAATAGGCGCCCGTCTGGGCACCGGCGACTCCCACTCGCAAGGCTCCTCCTGGACAAAGGAACGCAAAAGCTTACTTTTAGGGAAAATAAAGTTATTTATATTGAAAATCCGCATTATGTGTGAACATTTTTATTTCAATTTGGAAATATGTATTCAAATAAGTTACATACTGTTCTGTAACTATTTAACTCAAGAGCTTGTTTTTAACGAGGTTCAAATTATACGGCTTGGCCAAGGTTTGTGTCACATAGCTTTTATCTGATATTTTGGGGTAAATCGTTAGCAAAATTAGGAAAATAACAGACCACAAAGTACTTCCCGGAGGGATTGACCAATTTATGTACATATAGGTATTTAATTTTGACTATGCATTATCAATTTCGTTAATTTTATTTCGCCATATATTTCTGCTTTTGATTTACAAAATAAGATTACAGCCATTCATGGACCCTACCGGGACTCCTATCCCATCTAATTTCCCTAGCAGTGAAAATTATTGTGTTGTTCTTTATCAAAGTCAAGTAGCAAACGACTGCGTAACTTTCATGTCACTTGCAATTTAGAATCTCTCAACTGCAAGTGTGGTACAATGGTTTTACTTGCTATCAACTGATTTAGTTTGAGCAGTTACGAGTATCTTGCATGTACCTATAATGTATAGCGTAAAATACAATTTTCTGTGATAGAAATATTGGAGAAACGATCTTACCATTTCGAAAGATTGCGGCCCGTTGGGTGGCAGTAGGACGTCCCATTGCGTACTGTCCCACGGCTCTGAGAATACTGTTCCATCGTCACTTGCCTATAAGGAAATAATACTTGCTCAGTACGTAAGTAACTAAGTTTGTTTTGCCTAGATATAAATTGACATACATATTCTCACGCCCATATTCC
This sequence comes from Adoxophyes honmai, assembly GCA_005406045.1. Lineage (NCBI taxonomy): Eukaryota > Metazoa > Arthropoda > Insecta > Lepidoptera > Tortricidae > Adoxophyes > Adoxophyes honmai. The sequence goes on along the minus strand of BHDV01038763.1, from coordinate 7,491 downwards.
CATGAGGGATAGGCAGAGCACATGAATTCAAAAATCCAGTGCCACGTTTAGCAAATTCAGGGTAACCAGATAGTTAAACGTGATATTGCGGTGACAGGTTGCTAGCCTATCGCCCACAATACACTTTACCCTTTCCCAGAGTCGACTCTTACGACACCCACGGGAAGAAAGGGGGAAGTGCTATTCTAACCCGGCACCACATGGGTAAATAAATAAATATAAATTGAGACTGTCGAAATAGGCAAATCTTCACAAGTGTTCAGATTGCAAAATACTTAACTTAGATTCAAAAAGCTTATCTATTTAGGGGAAATAATGCACTCCTCGTGAAGATGGAACTTTAACATACATCCTTTTCGCATCGGAGGATGAAAATACAATTCGATTCTACTAGTGCTATAGGTACCTGTTCGGATAATGGTCTGAGATCATGTACATTATCATAGCAGGAAGCTCGAGGCGGCGTCCTCTCTTCGGGTAGGGCTACTGGTTCCGAGTTCAACCTGAGTTCAGGAAACCTGAAAACCAAGGAAGAAAAGATAGAAAATAACATTTCAACAAATTTTCAACATAAGATAAACACGACGATTGTAAGCCCATATGGGTAGGCAGAGCACACGACACTTGACATAGACAAAACCATGACTACTTCACGTTTTGTAGCCACTTCTAATATAATTTTTGATAAAAACAGAGGTAAATAGTGAGAGATTGCTAGCCTATTTCCTTAGTCGCCTCTTACGACATCCACGGAAGAAATGGAGAGGTGTTATTCTAATCCGACACCACATAAGAAAGTTAGATGAAAGGGGTATAGTCGTGACAGGCTTAGAGCGTACATCGACGAAAGCAATCTAAATGTCTACAGCATGTGAATGTCGGTAGGTCTAAGTACTTCTAAAATTTCCCCTTTATTAATTCAAATGTTGTTAATTAAATTAAATTAAAATAATATTAGGTTAATTTGTATGTGTACCGTTGCGCGACGACATGGTGCACGGTCAGATGCTGCGCCCCGTCATCCACGGCGCTCAGCCTGGTCTCCTGCTCAGCCAGCGATGGGAAGGTCCCGCTTTCACTGTTAGACCCTTCATCATTCTTGTCTGTAAAGGAAACATTAGTCGTTAGGAAAAAATATTGCAGTTTCACTAACACCACTATAATAATATTAACATCTACTTCTCTTAACTTTAAAAACGACAAGAGTTGTTGTTATTACTTCGCAACATTTTTTTTTATCCTGCGCTGTTCGTGCGTCTATTTCGTTGAGCTTGAGCAGTCGCGTTAACAGAGCGGTGGCGCACAATGCGCGTTTGGCAACAGCCGCCACGGCTCCTGGGTGAAGGGCTCGGATTGGCCCGAAGGATGTCGAGTTAAACTCAATTATATCAAGTATTTTTCAAGATGGTACCCTTAATGTCTTCTTCTAATGACAGAACTAAACTTTGGCGTTATAAAGTAGTAGATTCGTTTAGTTAAGTTTATGGTTAACTAAACTAATCTATATTCTCATGAATTGGGGAGCTAACTTTCAATCAACATCCAAGGTTAAAGATATTATTATGATCGTTAAATTTAAAAATGTAAAATATTTATTACCACGTGGGACTTAATCACGTATGAGTTTGATTTCAATTACCTCGACGTTTAAGTTCCGCGTAGTAATAAAAATAATATAAATGTGAGTCACGAAAGTTCAAAATGTGAACTGTTAAGCATATAGGTCACGAACCTTTTGTGCATGACTTGATCTGACATGCAAATTAGGTGACGTAATTTCCGGAATAAAATAGCATAAACACTTACTTATGAACTCCCAGCTAGCGTCCACGGTCCAGGTATCAGTCTTGCCCGAGGGCGGTTTGTTGGCGACGCGCGGCGGCTGGACTGGCTTCATCTTCGGTTTGCTTCGAAGAGACACCAGATTGTCCACCGACGTTGACGTATTAGGCGAAGATGCTGAAAAAACCATCACTTGAAACTAACTAATTTGAATAAGAGTAATATGGCTTCACGTCACCTCCTAGCACTGTCGTAACATTTATAGAAACGGTAGAGTGCCAAAGGGAGGACTTTGTTAAGGAACGGCCACGCAGTTCAGTTCAAGTCAACCCAGTGCTGTTATTCTCCAACGAAACACAATAAAGTCATCAACGAGCTCTAAATCAAATTAGCTATCATACGAGTATTATATGGGAAATTTGACAGATCGACGTCGAACTCGTTGACGAGTTTAGTTATGTTAGAGGATAACACCATTGATTGTTAAGTTGATGATTTAGTTTCAATTTATCAAAGCAAAACAAGATGACAACTGCACTTGAAACGGGTTAGGGTGAAGTTACATTTATCAGCATCGAATCGCATTTAGCTGGATGATTTTAAATTCACTCTACGCATCGCATGCGTTCAGCTGCTATAGCATATTTTTATCTGCATAAGTATCCTATCGCGTACTTTTATATGCTGCCGCATGCTATTTGCAATCACGACGCCGTAAATGAAATGTTAATTTAAATTTTTCCTCGTCTATATTGATGAAATATAGGTAATTATTGAAATTATTGGAAATAAACAAATTTGTGCACTTTGATAGATGAACACGTTGTGATAATGACATTAATGACGCGTTCGGCCGCCCATTCGCACTCTTCCTCCTTTTCTCTGCGTAAGCAGCCTTTCTCATTCGTAAGCATCCCGCTCCTCACTCTTAAGCAGCCGTTATCAATCGCAAGCGTCCTGTCGCATGCGTAAGCAGCTATTCTCATCCGAAAGCATCTAATCTCACGCTTTAAGCAGCCGTTCTCATGCTTCAACTTGATTAAGCATTCTTCAGCATGAGAAATGGATAGTTACACTTATAAGCATTTAATGCTGAAGCTGAATCGATGCTGAAGGGTGAATTGATGCTGACGGATATCCATACAATAGCGCGTTTTTGTATGGCAAAATGCGATTCGATGCTGATAGATGTAACTTCACCCTTAGCGAGATCTTAAACTGATTCTGATTACAAACAGAGTTGAATTTCACACAAAATTGAAAATTAGCACAGTGACGCGGCGCTGTTTTTCACATTAGATAAACATTGCTACACAAAGATTATAAAGATTGTGGCAACCATGATAATCGGAGCACTAAAAAGGAGTTTATCCACTTGTGTCACAGTAAATACTGAATGCTCCAAGAAGGTTACGTTAGGCTACGGTTCTAAGGCAAATAATTGAAATATACGATAAACAAACGAAGACATTGATAACATAACGCATAACGAATCCGCGTTTAGACAATGCTTGTTTACTTACGTGATAGTTCTTCTATACTATGCATATCTCTCAGTGGGTAATAGGGATGGTTGTGTGGAGGTTCTGAATATCTTTGCGATAGACTGACTCCAACTCTTAGGAGTTTACGGCGCTGCACAGGTGGTAACGCTGCCTGAAACGCAAAATATACCTTTAGTATAAAATGTTCCTCCAATAAGGACAATGTTCTTAACGAATATGGGTTTTAAATCACCACTTACTTCTTTAAGAGTATCTACAGGATCTGCATAGAATGGACTTCCAGCATTATCTTTATCAGATTCGTCACCATTCATTTCCTTGACACAATCGTCCTCTAATTTCACCGTTTCCATACTTTCGGCGTTATGGTTTTCCCTATTTTTAAACGTAGCTTCAATTTCTTCAGTCAGTTTCTTATTCATATTCATAGAAATGTTAAGTTTGTCCGGCCTTTTCGCTACTACATCCCCTTTGCTATTAGTAGTTGCTATAAGTTCGTTGGAACCATTAAAACTGTTTTTCAAAGATGTTTCTGATAGTTTTCTCTTTTCGCTTAGGTTCTCTGTTGAATTAAGTATGTGAATGTTTTCTTTTTCCACGATAGATTGGACACTCTTGGCGGCATTCATTTTGGCTGTGAAATAACAAAAATTTGAAGTAAATAATACAAATGCATACGAATGAGTAAATGACCATGGTTGTACATAGTTATCGACTTACGTAATGTATCCGGCAATAGGTCAGGCCTTTTGCTTTTCATGAGCCCGTTATTTACATTATTGTCGTTTTCAGATTTCAACGGCTTAAATGAAGAGCAATTGTTACTCTCGGGGCCCCAAATATCTTCATAATCCGATACTTTGTCCATCAACGAACTTCGATAGTACACGCCTGGCGATTCTAGAATATCTGACTCCTAAAAATACAAAACATTGAATTTAATTTACAGTTATCATCAAACATTGAACCAACTCTTACGCAATTTCTGAACAATTATCCTTAAAAATCATTCCTTCGAGCTTTGTTCGAATGACAACATGCGATTAGTTATGACCGTCCAAACGTTATAAATAATAATATTATCATAATTGATGTTGCATACAAAATTACAAACATTTGAATACTTAGTAGTTACAATATAATTACAACATGACGTTTTAGTTTTCCTACCTGATAGTGTCTGGACTCCTTTCGCAGGGAGTGCTTACTCCTTCTAGATCGACCGGACGGTGTATTCGACGCAGTGTTAGAGTTAGGTGACAAAACTTTTTCTCTCTCCTTGCCCATCAAAGGCGAAGCAATTGAATGGTTTGAATTCGGAGAAAACACGTGCTTGTTCGTTATTGGAGAGCTTCGCGATAAAGGAGAAAACAGCTCGCTTTTATTTGTTTGACTTAAGGGAGAAAACACACCGCTCTTAGAAGAAATCGTATCGTTAGACACGGGAGAATTAATCTGACTCGTCGGTGAAAAGATACCGCTCGTTACTGAATTCGTACCATTAGGTGAAACTAGTTGATTGGGTGTGAAGCTGTTATTGTTGGACTTAGATAAACTATTCCCCATCGGATTAGCGGAATCGGAGTTATTCGTTTGAGATTGCGGGTCAAAAGGCGATCCAGGTTCTGTGCTCTGCTCAATCATTTGTCGCTTTAAACTGCCGTGTAAGTTAGCTGTCATTGTACTGATGCACTCCCCCTCTGGCGACATGCGGTGCATCATGTTCTATACGGAAAAAATATACAGATCCTTTTAGTACCACAACATTTGAACAGAACAATGAATACGATACAGAAATATACTTAATGTTAGGAACTTTTGTTAATTTCAGGCATTCATATATTAACAACAAAAAGCAAACATGCAGACGAAAATGATGATACAAAAATTATGCCGTGCACGTGTTCAACTGAAGATCTCACCTGCGATTCTCCGTTACAATCGTCATAGGCTTTTGCGTCATCCATGATCGTGAATACAGAGTCTGCGTTGTTATTGTTGACAGCGTTAGACGCAAGCGTTAGTTGTAGCCGGTCACTCTGAATGCTTTCGTTTATTTGATGATTATGAATTTGGGTGTTATTGACGCTGAACGTAACTGTCGTCGTGACAGTTATGTTTCCATTGGAAGCTTTATTAATGGGACTGAAAGCGAGAGCTTCGTTCTTAGGTGATAAGGATGTCTTTGGGAATGGCGGTTTGGTCCATCTAGGAGGCGGTGGGGGAGGCGTGGTCTTGACACTGCCTAGTTGTGTAGGAGAATGTTGCGTATTGGTAGTTGGAAATGTGTGTGGTTGGGTTATATGAGCCTGAAAAACAGGTAACGCATTAATAGTGTCAATACGCAAAATAAAAGCAGCCGCTCACTTTTAGTATTAGAAAATCAAGCAGGTACTTACAGTGCTAGACATAAGACTTAAAGTATTTGGTGGGGTTGGTCTGGGAGCCCTGATGAAGGCTCCATTGGGTTTAGCTGGTGGCGAAGGCGCAGTTCTTCCTTTGAATGTGCTGAGGTTCTGGTTTTGATTCGGCGGGGAACCTGATGCATCGGTAGATGCCATCTTAAGCACAACGTTTTGGTCTTTCTCTGGACTGAGAATTTGTTCTCTTGAGTTTGTCCCTATGCCTTGAACACAGAATGAAATAATTAATATCTTGCCTAAAGGAACATCAGCTAATGACAGTCACTAAATCATATACTTTGACTTACTTGCATTAAAACTGCTTAGACTAGATCCAGTGTCAGAAGGCGTGACAGCCATGGGTACGACGCCATTGGCCATCTGACTTGGAGAAAGCACATTCTGGGGGTTGTTCTTCGGGTTGGCCATAGGGTAGCCCCAGAACTCCTGGCCGAGTAGTGCTAGCGAGCTGAGCTGATGACGACTTTTCGCTTCGCGAAGAGGACGAGGTAACTGAAGCTGCACTGGTAACTCGTCACTGGAATAAAAGAAACGAAGTGATCAAACAATGCACTACATAGAGGCGTATCATTATTGAGGTGGGAGACATGACATATGTTTACTTAGACATTTGAACATCACGTCTGTATTCCCAAATGAGTTAGGCAGAGCACAAGAAACTCTACAAAGTCAAAACTTTGACTTTTCCACGTTCCGTAGCCACTTCGCTAGAATATGCTATTGTTTAGGGTTTAAGTTAAGAGGTACAATAGCGACAGCTTGCTAGCCTGACCAAAAAATGTACTTAAACCTATTATTTATTTAGTCATCTTTTACGACATTCATAGAGGTAATAAAGAGGTGTTATTCTATACCCGACATCATAAGGGAAAATAGTCCTTAATTAACTTGAAGTATCCAAAGAATTGATAAATGCTCTCGGTATTTCATCATCAACAACAAAATGTTTCCGTTAGTTAAAATTCAAATCTTAATTAAGAAACTTACCAGCACTGTGAGTAATGCGCAATCAGCTCAGGGATATTGTCGAAGCGGTTGTGGGAGGTCTCGAGCCCTATGCGGCCTCCAGAAGCCTGGATCAGGTAGTGCTCGATGTACGGACCCTTGTCCGCCGGCAGCCGGACGCTGATGGCCATCGTGTCTGGCTGACTCGACTGACGAACCACAAAGTTCTGGAACATTCCAAATAAATCATTCATGAGTTTGAGCAGAAACAAAAGAAAGCGCGAAGTAATTTATTTTTCCTTGAGCGGCGTGAGAATATTGCACGTGCTCGGAATGCGTAAAAAGTACATTTATATTTCCCCTGTTGTCTTATGGGGATTAAATTTTTTTTGAACACCGTAACTTTGTAATTACGTTGAAAGCTAAAATCATAGGAATAGCTACTGTTAGTAACCAGTCAATAAAAATAGATGGGCTATATCCTACCAGTAATTATGTAAACAATAAGCGATTGGAAAAAGAGGGATACCTAAGTCATACTACACATACAATCACTCCCGAATTACCAAATGTAGTCGGTAGAGCACTCAAAAATCAATATAGATAAGACTGTTATTTCAAAATTCAAAATTCAAAATTCAAAACTTTATTTATGCAAATAGGCTCCTAAGAGCACTTTTACACGTCATTTTTGATTTTACCAGCGCTTCGGTAAGACCATCATTGCCAAGAAGAATGCGCCGCAAGAAACTTGGCAGTAAGTCATTTTTTCAAAAAAAGTTAATTACAAAAAATATATATTACAAAAAAAAAGGAAAAATTGACATAAAAGCAAT
>BHDV01038752.1:110298-136221 GCA_005406045.1 Adoxophyes honmai | reverse complement strand
ACAAATTATAGTTTATTTTTACTGTTGTCAAAGACCCTATTAAGGTTGTTCTTGTGATCATCGATAAATTTAATCATTCAAACATTGTGTATATTTCAAGCTACTTTCCTTTTCTGAAAAGCTCGAGGAAAACAAACAAAATTTAAAAATACTTTTTGACGCTTCTGGGGTTTGAACCCTCGATCGTAAGCGTGAGAAGTTCACACTAACAAACGAGGCCACGGCGGCTCCGGAAAACTTTGCGAATATTACAAATATATTAATCTCACGCCCAGCCACTAATTCTGTTTATACCACAATAAAGAGATAGCGTGTATGGCACGTACAGCTGCGGCGGGACGTGACCTGTACCCTAATGGAGGTTACTCTATGAGGTGTAACTCGGTAGGAAATAAAAGGGTAGAAATAAAGGATATTTTGTAGATAGGATACTACCAGGGAACGTGGGGTAGTAACTGTAACTGGTAGTAAGCGAAGGGTCAGTTGTGGCCGTTACTCATCTTGCAAATATTTCCGTAACTCGACTAAGAAAACTGAAACTGGTCCGAAATGTCGCGCAAAATAGTCGAGGATTAGGCTAAGTAACGTTCCGTGGGATCTGCCTCCTCTGGAAATACAGACGTGGATATGCTGAAAAGTTCATATAGGATCATCTTTCATTTACTTTTACCCTTAATGTTGTGAGAACAACGTAAAAACCTTTGTGGCGACACTAGCGCCACTAAGTCAAACTGATGAGACTGTATTCTACATCGCGCTGACGGAGTTTCGTCAGTCAGACGAACAAGTTCTACACATTATCTGTGGACTTCGATCCCTCTCTCCCACACTCCCTTGTTACACGTATGTACACCTATCTACTTCTAATTTTCATTCCACCGTATTAAACTATATAAAACATCCACGCTTCAATTTATTTTTATAAAATTCACCACCAAACACCGTAGCGGGTGTGAATACCACCAATCCAGACAAAATGGCCGCGATAACAGCATTATGCTGATATAACAGAAACTCAAACTGAATGTTGATACCCCACGTACACAATTGCACGCTCAACTGTGCACCAGATGTGCACTGGAGACTCAGAGGGCGTGGCAAGCGGACGTGCCTGGTTTTAACATAGATTCAGGAAACAATAGAGGAGCTAAAAGGAAATGTATGTTTCTTGTAGAGGTTCGGTTTTTTTTATATTTACAGTAAAAGTTACACAGCATTACAAAAAAAAACAATGCGCTATGTAGGTACTTAAACTAAAACCTAAAATGTACTTTATTTAATTCTACTAATTTAAACGGCACTACAGTGTTCAACAATACACCGCGAGATAGTTGCAGACAAACATAGAGTAAAATGCGAAAGAAACACTTAAAAACACTAGATTGCCTATCAACCATCAACTTACAGAACCTTATATTCACGGTACACAGTTGGCCATCTCAAATACCATAAGGCCTTTCTTACATGGAGCTACTGACGAAACTGTTTAAAAAGTACAATTAAAAACCAGTTACTAACTGTACCTCGCACACGACGCTACTTAAAAACGACGAAACGAAACTCAGATTCACAGACTTTTGCCAATTTAGCATATCGCTAGATGTTACAACTTTTGTTCGAAAAAAAAACTTCTAAAAAATTTAAAAATTTAGTTCAAATCGTTTACGGCGTAGCAATCGAGTTCGGTCACTGTAATATCGTGAAAGTGGTATCCAATGATTTCTCAGTATTTACATAAATCCAGAATTATTTTTAAATTATTTCAACACTGACCAAACCATTCATTCATAATCATCCTCATACCTACAGATTACAGCTTCTGTGTGGTGACGGATTAAAATAACATGCTTTTTGCGACACAGCTAGCAATCTGTCACTATTATGTTACCTGATTCGTCTGTTTTTAAACGTGAAATCATGTCGGAAGTGGCTGTGGTGCGTGAAATAGCCGTGGTTTTATCTACGCACCGTATTGTGTACTCTACCTACTCAATTCAAAGTCGCGATTGTATTATGATGAACGATTTATTCAGTTTGGAAAAAATTGAGCATATTTACTAACTTGTTTACCCGATTATAATTTATCATTTCATTCTTTCTTGGTTTCAGTAAGTAAATGGCATACAATTAGTTAACAAGTTGAATTTGTTATTTTGTCAATTAATTAAATCTACAGATTTGGCAGCGTATTTAGTAAAAAAAGATTTTAAAGTAATGGTAGGTAATGGACGGCCGAATAGCCCCGCGGTTAGAGAACCTGACTGTGAAGCTCGAGGTCCCGGGTACGATCCCCGGTCGGGGCAGATGTTTGTATGATGAATACGAATGTTTGCTTTCGAGTCTTGGATGTTTATCTATATAATTAAGTAAGTTTATCCGTTGTCTAGTACCCATAACACAGGGTTGCCTAGTTTGGGACTAGGTGATTGGTGTAAATATTGTCCAGTGATATTTATTTATTTATTTATTTATAATGAACTAATGACTAGGAATTTTATACACATTATCTAGGATTCTAGGAAGTCCTGTTGGCAAACGTTACAGCTAGCAAAAAGGTTTTTTATTGTATTGTTTTAATCTACACGTAATACCGCGTATAAATTCAACTTCTCCTTTCCCTCACACGTCCAATACTTATTTTATATCACCAACAGACAAACTTCGTCAAAGTTCTGTCTAGAAACAATGGTTAGTTTTTATTGCACGATCGTCCGTGGAAACCGACGTATGTGAGGTATGTAGCAAGTTTCTATCGCACTCTTAGAAACTTTGAATTGAAAACGAAGACCTGGGAAAGCTTTTAGTACGCTGTCGCGTGTTTTATTGGTAATCAGTATCAATTTAAGCACTTTGTTTTAAATTTGTGAGGAATTCTCATTGGGTTCGGAGTGGAAATGTGAATAGTGTTTTTTGACCTTTTATAAAGCGCGACCCCTTTGCTTCTCGGTTCATCTATTTAAAATTACAAAATGTTTAATTTGTTACAACACAGCATACCAGTTGACTTTTTTATTCTATTTTTTAATTAACTTGAAACCCCTTGCGACCTCTAGGTTGAAAAAACACCGACAAAGAGAATAATAATCAAAAAATGTCAGACATGGCATTTGTAAGACTACTTAGTACAATTTTAGCTTTTCAAATAGATGAAAGACAGAATACCTAATTTTAGTGACAGGTTACTAGCCTGTTGCCTAAAGCAAACCCAAACTTATCTAACGATTTTAGTTTATTAAAAAAAAATCTTTTTTTTTATCCAAAATATTGAACTTGACTTGACTTTTTTTTTCCTGAACATCATAATAATATCAAATCTCCTGTCACTTAACTCTTTGAGGTCAAGGCTCTCATTCTCACTCTCAAACTGTCGTTTAAGTGCAGCTCATATTTTTAATATTATATTCGCGTCACGTTTCCGAACCGTTGAAAGCAGAATTCCTTCGTCCCGTGTAATCCGGAGTTGCATAAAGAATATTCCTTTAGCATTTTTCATAAAATGTTATTAAAAGCAATAAACGCGAGGATCCTAAACGGCTAACGGCGACAACGTGAAACGGAACGCTGACGGATGTAGGTCAGTGTGTGGCAGTGTTGGCCGATGTTGGACCAGTATTGGACCAATATTGGTTACCAATAACAACTCATGTTAGACAATTCTACGAGCATAGAAATGAGTTGTTGCTCAATAATTTGAAACAAAAAAAAAAACCGACTTCAAATTAGCAATATTTAAAAAGTATTCTGTTTAATAAATGTAAAATCTTGACTTCATCAACAAATTACCGAAAATGCCGTACATCTCCATATAAAATTTGAAGAGTTCCCTCGATTTCTCCAAGATTCCATCAACAGATCCTGGTTTCGTGCCAATGGGACCAATTTCGAGTTATACCCTTTCGATTAAAAAATAATAATTTGAAAATCGGTCCACGGGTTTTCGAGTTATCGAGTAACATACACACAAAAAAAAAAAAAATTAGGTCGAATTAGGAACCTCCTCCTTTTTGAAGTCGGTTAAAAATATCAGCCATCAACTTTCTTAGATTCTTTTATCTAAAAGCAAAAGTGTATTTTTTTTTAATTCGTAATTATTGTAAGGCTAGTTTGCCGGGTGGTGTCGGGATAGAATATCTACTCACCATTTCTTCCGTGGATATCGTAAGAAGCGACTAAGGAAATTGATTTAGATAATGCTTTAGGCAGACTAACAACCTGTCACTATTATTCCTCTTCCAACTGTTTTAAATCTAAAATTATTATACTAAAAGTAGTTTTAGTAGTTGTGAAGCTTAAAATAGTCATGGTTTTGTCTGAACACAGGCGTGATTGTATGTATGTAAGTTTTTAGTATGAATTGTCCAATGACATTACAATAATCTGAAAATAAAATTACCAGGATATCATGCACGCATAGGAGCTTCAATGCAAGAAGAGATTAAATTCCTAATCTCGTTGCATCTGCTCGCCTCGGTCCAGCGTCTGGACAATAGACAAAGCGTTGCAGCTCCACATACAATGTTGTTAGAGCACAATGGTTGGTACAACGCAGTATCCTAAAGAGAGCTAGAACTGGAGGCATAGTTTATAGTATGTTTCAATGGAACTTGGACAATCATGGTAGCTGAATTCTGTCTTTACGCCCATTTTATTTCGTAAGAGGGGACTTAGGAAACAGTTTTTATATGCTAGCAACCTATGACTATTGTATCTCTTAATTTAAAACTTGAAAGTATGGTACAAGTGGGTACAAAGTGTGGAGTGGTCATGGTTTTGGCTATTATAGAGATAAGTGTGCTCTGCCTACCCTATTTAAAAATACGAGTGAGACGTGTGTAACTTTAAATCAGCAACTTTTTTCTAAATCTGTAAAAATACAAGGGAGGCCAAATTAAGAGTACCCGAAACCGTCGAGCGTGTATGACGAGAGTGATGAATGTTAGTGAAGCGAAAGAGGTATGTCAGAATAGAAGCGAGTGGCGCTCTGTTGTCTCTGCCTACCCCGCAGGGAATAAGGCGTGACGGTTATGTATGTATGTATGTATGTAAAAATACACCTGAAATTAAAAGTTTTCCCTGTACTCGTAATTAACATGACCCTTATCCTATAAAATGAAATCGTTACGTCCCAACGGCTATTTTTGAATGTTTAAAAATAGATCGTTTCGGTTCGGTTCGATTTTCGTTTAATTAGGTTTCATTTATATGGGAATCGGTTTAAAATAACATTTTACGAGTATCTACATCCTTATCAGAACATCCCACCAATATGATCAGACGTAATAAGCAAATAACGTCCATTAAGAAACCTGTATCCTGTGGTTGCATTATAATGTTTACATTACAATGTCGTTGTATATCTATATCTATCTATACTAATATATAAAGCTGAAGAGTTTGTTTGTTTGTTTGTTTGAAAGCGCTAATCTCAGGAACTACTGGTTCGAATTGAAAAAATATTTTTGTGTTGGATAGACCTTTTATCAAGGAAGGCTATTTATAGGCTATAAAACATCACGCTGCGACCAATAGAAGCGAAGAAATAGTGGAAAGTGTGGAAAAAAGCGGGGGAAATTGATCACTATTCCACGCGGACGGAGTCGCGGGCACAGGTAGTATTTTAATAATCCAGCCTAAATCAGCTCGAGCTCCACTGCTGAGCACAGGCCTCCTCTCAGTATGAAAGGGCTTAGGCAGCAAAGGGCATAGTTCTCACGGGGGCCCAATGCAGATTGGAACCTTCACACACAGCATTGAATTACTTCATCGCTGTGTGGAGGTTTCCTCTCGATGTTTTCCTTCACCGAATAGCCCGTGGCAAATGTCTAATTTGATTTAATTTGATTCAAACCTGCGACCCTCGACGTGAGAGACCACAATATCAAACCGCGAGACTACCACAGCTCTTTTTCGTGCTGATCAATATAAACGAGTATAACTACGTTCAAATTTCAAAAGTCATAAAAATATACAAGAAAAAATACCTTTTTTTTCAGCAACAGTTTCTAAACCAGACACACGTTTTCAACTTCACAAATTCAGATCCTTTCTAAGCTATATCCATAGCAACGTAACGCTCCGATTCACAATATTTCTTAAGAGGAAATGGAGCGGTCACATTTTGTATGGAAACATAGTCCCCTGATTCCTCGCTGGATATTACCCGTAGAACAATGATTTTTTACATCAACAACCTAATGATAATAATTAGCATGTCCCTATGTTTTCCTTTTTTTCTTTATTGAATTATTAAAAGAGATATTAACCTTCAAAAACATAAAAAATTGGCAAGTTTTTTCCGTTGTGTTTAAACCTCTAGAAACCAATTTTAACACAATTCTATCAAAATATAAGAACATAGAAACACAGTTATGACATTTCTTAAACATTTAATAAAAAAACATATTTAATCGGTTAAGTTTTGGAGAAGAAATCAGGGGACTACGAAACGTTGTTTTTGAATAATTTTCATAGGTATTTTCGGTCCGAGTTGTAGTTGTTCTTATCGCACTCGACGTCGTCTGGGCAGGTCACGGCGCGACAGCAATAGATTTAGCAAATACTTATTTTTCAATTCCTTCGACCGGCATATTTCCTCTTAAAGACGCATTCAACATTTAATCAGTATTTCTCATAACTGCATCCGCACAATGTTTTTCATTAACTAACTTCGTTGCATTGGATTCCCGTGTTGCCAACCTCCAGTAATTGGCGGGCGTATGCTCCGTGATATTTGCATCAATTATTCCCGCTCGTATTATATTTGTTTTTATTTCACTGAAGCTACGAACGAAAAGAATTTTTGTAAATTTTATTGCTGGCTGCAATTGAGACGCATTTTGGTGGAAAAAATTAAAAAGTTTGTTTTGTTTCGTGTTTTAATTGGCTTCGTGGCTAGAGTACAAAAAAATACATTTAAGAATTGCCCCAAAAACCTAATATACTTACACTGATTAGGAAAAATATTTTACCATAAAAATATAACAAAAACAAAAACGGAGATATACAACTTTCTATAATTATATAATTGAAAGGGTTAGTTATTTTTTCATTACCTAAGGCTTTTGACTCTAGTCTAGCCTTGAAAAAACATATATAGACAAAACGACAGACAAAGAGGTCTTGTCATACAAATCTCATATCCCACCTAGACTCATCTCACTTCATCAGTGAAAATACACCATTAAGTAGATAATTTTGTTTTATTAGAGACTTCTTCAAGGGGACGTTCATACGTACAATTATTCCATCAACATTTTCAAGAGAACTGCAAAGCGCTTACAAGTTTTCTAAACCTAAAGAGACGCTACGGAAAATCTGCTAACTTGTACAACACGCTAAACATGTAATTGTTATTCACATCATGGAGTCACAAGCGTGGCGGCAAGGGAATGGATTCGAGAAAATTGTGTGTCACGTCGCCTGAATAACATGAGCATATTATTACAGAAAAAAAGGCTAAATAATTTACTTCAGAGATAAGTCATCTAACTTTTTATTTTCGGCCAGTACGGTCTTACCGCGAAGTTAAAGGGTCGGCTGATTCGATTTTCAACTGTCGTTCTTCGTTTGAATTTTAAAGAATAAGGAAGTTATTTTAGGGCCGATTGTTCAATCACCAGATAAATTTATCTGCCAGTTAAAATTGTTGCTATCCTTTTTTCGCGTCATATAAAAGAAAAGTGACAGCCAACATTTATCGGACAGATATGTTTTATCTGGTGATTGAAAAATTAGCCCTTAGAAGGAAAGTTTTTGTTCCGTCCAAACCATGAAATAGAATTTGTGCATACATACTTCACCTCTGTATTCCCTAATTGAGTAAGCAGAGTACACGAAAAGTTACGTAGTAAAAGCTGTGATTATTGCATGTTCCGTAGCCACATTTAGCATAATTTTAGGTTTGAACATAAATGAAAGAAGTATCAGGTTGCTAGCTATCGCCTGAAACGTACTTAAACCTATTTCCCTACTTGCTTCTTACGACTTCAAGAGACGAAATTTAATAATATTAAACATTTTAGATTTATCAATTTGATTTCGATTGTAAAAAAACCGTTAGCTAAGTACTAAGTACCTATTAAAATAAAAAATAAAATTGAACCTCGCCGTGTCATCACTAAACTTGAACCTTATTTTTCTAATACATCATCAATCTTATTCTGATAGCGTTTTTCTTTGCGGCCAATATCTAAAATGTAACACTTAACCACCTTAACTGTGTGTTCTTAAAAAAAAGAAAACAGTTAATTTTCTTTACGGTGAGTTTTTTAAATTCATCGATTAACACCTCCGCTAGCTCGATTGTTACCAGCCAGTACTTCTCCACCAATAAATTATAAAGCGCTCGCCACACGATACAGCGTGAGTGAAAAGTAATCAACACACGAGTTCCCGCGGGGCGGACAAAGTGACGGCGTCAGCCCGTTTATTAAACAAAAATGTGAAAACATAAATTGGACAAGTTTAACTACGAACTGGGGTTTGAATTATTAATCAAGGGTTGCATGAAATTGTCCACGTAAGGGCATGTACTGAATAAATTAGTAGGGATTAAGATACTTCGTTTATATTTTTTTATTTGTGCTCTGTAAGTATTATCTTTGATGTCGGTTTTCTTTTGTAAAAATAAAAGCAAACCGCAAAGGTAATAGGATGAGTTTTTTAATCTAGTTGATTAGAGTATCATAATCTGTTTACTTGATATAGGTTTGCTCAATGACGTGAACGTTAAGTTAACAAAATATGTTAAGATTATTTAAGTACCTATTTAGCTGTTAACATGTATTGTATTGTGTTACATTAAAATTATTATTTTTCAAGACTTGTTTAAAATTATAGAGCGATCATCATCTGTCAAACATCTTTAGGGCTCGAGACTTAGGCAAACTTGCCAGATTTTTAAATAAATATATTCGTATTCCAGCTCAAAAATTAGAAACATGTTCATGTCAACACTATATTACATTTTAAGTTTCTTTTTTTTTAGTTTTTACTTGCTTATTTCACAAGGTTTACCTTATAATGTACTTACCTAGATCAATAAAACAAACTTAAAGAGATAATTGTATCCAATTATCAACTTTACACCACCCCAGTCCATTTATCGCCACAAAACTCCCTTAAGTTTATTAAAAACAATCGCTAAAGTCAATTACGAGGGCAGGGGTCGATCGTGACCACAGACTTATATCGAAATAGATGACTCAAGTGTATGTACTTCGCGTGCCAAATGGGATCCAAAAAGGAAGAGCAATGCTCCTCTTTTGACGCGATTTAATATAGTCTTGTACTGCATAGATTAAGTTTAACTTTCTAGAGACAGGGCAACTTGAATAAGGCGGCGTCACCTTTGAATCGGTTTAACTCGGAGTGTCAATTCCCATCACTAAAGCGCCCATGTGACGTTATAGGAGAGAGAGAAGAAGTGGCACGCTTGGTTTTCATACAAATGCAGAAACTCGCGGTATCTATTTCAATATAAGTCTGTGATCGTGACCTACTCGTAACGATGTCACGTGTTTTAGAATTCGACCCTTCAAGATCAAAATAAGAAGGTCTCAACTTCGATCACTGTACCGTTGGGATATCTCACTTGTGTTAACGTTAGGAGAGCTGAATTTTAGATACACTGGAACGTAGCTTAGGGTCTTTTTATTCTGAATTCTTGTCTCATTTGGAATCATGGGCTACAGGTGACGTTTGTTCTTTGGATCTGTTGATTTTGTATTTTTTTTATAGATTATGGAGGCTATGCAGAAATGTTTCGATAGTATTGTATTATGCGAATCAATACAATGCTAGTATGCTTTATTGACACAAAAATATGTATAAAAAAACAGCACAGAAAATGGTGCTTTTGCTCATCAAAATAATATTGACGCGATTTTAATTAATTGATTTCAAAACTAAATTTTTTTAAAGGTTTGTTAGTGTGAAAATAACTTTCATTTTTAAATCCTAATACTTATTGGAATGTTGAACCAAGTACTAATTTTGCCGTAAGGTGTCGGGTTTAAGACACCTATATTTTTTATTAAAATAAAATGTAATTTAGTTTCCCTCTAGGATTCATCAAATTTTTCCATCTTTCTTATTGAACTTCCCATTTTTCTCACTGAAAATAGAAATATCAATGAAAAACTCACACACTCAAGTAACTTCAAAGAGCCTCCTGACTTCTGACCCTTAGTCATTGCCTCGGCTAATGAGTCATGCGACATCAGCCGTGACACCATGTTTACACGATACTGCATTATAAAGTGCTGCGGCAAAAGTAAACCGGTTTACAGGGTGATTTATAAGTTGCCAGGAAAAACTTTTTACACCATGCCTGTATTATTTTAAACAGGACACCACACGGACAAACAAATGTCTTAGTATTTTAATAATATAAAAAAATGCTGTTGCACGCTACTCCTTCGCAAATCTAGGATAAAACGCTCGTGCTCTTCTTTGGAACTCGAGCTAAGTATCTCATAACCTAATTTGATTGAAATGAAAAGGTAAGCTTGATAGTCAGACAAAGTCCTTGTTCACAATTATTAAGTAGGTCATGTTATGGGATATTTTTATATCATATCTTATTGTTTGTATCACCGTAGATTATGAGGTTTGTTTGGAAGCCGTACATTATACTAAGTGTCACGACTGTCAGTAATAAAAAATCTGCAAAAATTAAACTTAATAAAGGTTGCCTTAGAGACGTAGTTTCGGAGTGAAAAGGACGCCTATAGTCTCCGTACCTTTTAATGTATGTGTAAAATTGTTTTTGTTTTTTATTACTATACTAGGAGCCGCGGCGGCTTTCACCAAACGCGGTAGTTTCTTGTTCAAAGTTTGACGAAGAATGCGGACAGTACTAAAATTCTGCTCCAAATAATTTTTAGCGTGTTCTATTCAATTATACCAGTAGCACTTACAACTAAAAAACCAACCACCAAAAACTATATTGGCACGAATTTTGAACAATTTAAATAACATCCTGTACATGGAGTACAATGACCCCGATCGATCCTGGTCACGGCACCACTAATACGCTGGAGTGTAGGCGGTTGCACTGGGAACTAAACGATAGTGCTTGTAATGCATGGTTCTACTTAT
This sequence comes from Adoxophyes honmai, assembly GCA_005406045.1. Classification (NCBI taxonomy): domain Eukaryota; kingdom Metazoa; phylum Arthropoda; class Insecta; order Lepidoptera; family Tortricidae; genus Adoxophyes; species Adoxophyes honmai. The sequence goes on along the minus strand of BHDV01038752.1, from coordinate 125,121 downwards.
GTGCTAGTACTGGAAAGCCTGTTATTTAGCTTGGATAGCGGTGATAGAGTGAAATCGGACAAAGTCAGTCATTTCATTTGTATTTTTTTTAATTATTACATTCGACGGCGTTACTTAAACTAAAGAATGTACTAAAATGATTCGAGTGACTTTGAATAAGAAACTACCAGGATTTACTCATTTTGAAAAATACAGAGATGTCGTTTTCTTTGCGTCACAGCGATTGGAACTACCTAGATGAAGGCTACAAATTAAATTTAAGACAAACTGTTTTTTTTTTTTTATAAATAGTGTGAGAAAGTTTTTTCAAATACATGAGACTTTACATACACAAGAACATGACTATTTCACGCTTGCACTAGCCTGTCAAAACACCGTTTACAAATAAATCCCACACACTAAACACAACAAAATTTAGACCGAAAATCGGTCGTAGTCACAGAAAATAAGTCATCTCAAGTCAACAATACACGAAAGCAAACTAAAAATAGAATTTCCGTCCCAAATGGCCGCCAACAGCGAGGGATGTGAATATCAGAGCGCACAGAATTTCCACGTAGACTGGTAATGCAGATTCAACGGTCGAAATATTCTCCTTGCCTCCTCTCTATACTCTGTCGGTTCAGGTACTTAACAGGTTAAGAAGGTTTTTTTTACCACCCACATTTTATCGGATGTTCAAATTTTTTATTTTTGTTTTTTTATTTATAGTTATGAAAATGGAAGCCTAATTAAAGAAAATTATGTCAAATACAAATACATATGTCAAATAAACTTAAGCCTAAACAAAGCCTAAGCTAGTCAACAAAGCCCCCACGAATGGCCCCTGATGCAAAGGTACCCATAACACTGGCCGCGTTACCTCGCTGAATGGCGATGGACAACCTTTGCACCAGGTACGAACCCGCGCGAGCATCTGACCCTCTCTTAATCGGCGCCCCACTTCCCGCAAAAGAAAACAATAAAAAATGTTGTGTTGGTGTTGGTACCTAAGTTTAGGTATGCCAGATACAATCGGAATTTAAACACTAACGATCATCAGATCAATAAATAGTACGTAAGATTCCTTTGCCGAGCTATTTGAACATCCGATAAAATTTGGGTAGTAAGAAGGAACCTCATTAACCTGTCAAATCTGACATAAAGTTTGTTTACTTTTATTTAAGTACCTAAACCGACAGAGTATAGTGTCCCTTTTTGTATAAGACACCTATACTCCGTTTCGTTATAATTATAACAGTCAAACCCACACACATTTTTAAGTAAATAAAACGTAGATTTGGAATTTGAAAAATTCCATTAATCAGAGTGAACTGAAAAATTTAAGAAAGGATAAAACTCAAAGAACTCAGGATTTCTCTTTCTAGAAATCAGTATAGAATGTAAACATTCATATCTGCACATTTAAGTGCTAAAAGGCTAGTTATGAAGTTGTAGTAAGTCTATTAGGCACTCAGCTGCAGAGCACAGACGCTCCTTTGGTTTAAATACGTAACTAAAAACCAGTTGGAACCAGTTGGCCGAACACAACTATTTGCACTGTCCGGAACAAAGTCCCGTGCTAATTGAATTTGTTCCGCCGCGGCTTCGGATGGGACCACAGTGCCACAAAAGCCACAAAATATGTAGGTACAGAAGCCAATTAATAAACATACAAACACGCCTGTATTCCCAAATGGGGTGGCAGAGCACACAAAACGTGACATAGACAAAACCATTAATATAACTATATCACGCTTCACAGCCACTTCTAGCATAGTTTTAGGTTTGCAAAGATGGAAGAGGTACAATAGTGACAGGTTGCTAGCCTGTTGCCAAAAAGATACCTAAACCTATTTCCTTAGTCGCCTCTTTACGACATGCACGGAAGAAATGGAGTAGTGTTATTCTATCCCGATACCACACGGCGGAAGCTAATCTCATATATACAAAGTGCGCTCGACACACAGACTCGAAATCTAGGAACAGTTGGAACCAGTCCAAGCGCGGTGGCCGCTTGAGACGCGCATTTGTGAATGATTCTGCAACCTTTTTAAGAGTAACTATCGGAGCTGAAATTTTAACAAGTATCTTCCAAAGAAAGTATTTTCCAAGCTTATACTAGAGACCGATAGGTACTTAAAAGATGGTAAACAATCTTGACGTGTCTTTTTATTTAAACATACACTTTATAAATCAAAATCTTAACATTTTACAATTTAGGTATGAAAAAATCATTTACTTTCATAATTGAATTGTATATTGTAACGATTTTCATTTTTAGACTGTGTATTTCAATAAAAAGACATGTCAAGATTGTTTACCATCTTTTAAGTACCTATTGGTCTATAGTATAGGTACTGTAAAAAATGCGCATAAGAATGGGAATTTATTACACTTTGAAATATAATAATCATGCATTTCCCTAATGTCAAAATTGTTGCAAGATGTAATGTCGTAATTTAAGTAACAATGTCATTAGAGTAAAATGTGTAGCCCCCTAGCGCCACCTATCGTCGAATAGCCGAACTAAACAATCCTACATCGCGCCAAAGAAGTTTCGGAGATCGGTTGCATAAAATACAAATTCCAGCCTCTCTATTGTTATGCCAGAGGCATAACATCAGCCTCTCTATTGGAGTCTTTACATAACTATTAAGGCGACAGCGGAGCGTAGGTCTAAAAAGTAAAGTCTACACTAGATTGACTTCTGTATGTATTTGTATTGTGACAGTGCGTCCTGTTTACGAGCGCAAAGTGAGCACATTATTATGCCGTCTGTAGCGTGACGCTAATTGACGCTGCGAAGCGTTGGTTATACTTGCGAGCGTCAATGGTTTTTACGCTGTTGAAAGTTTCAGAAAGAAAATACATTAGGTTCTTTTTCGTTTTTTTTGGAGTTAAACAGTCCTTACTATGTAGTATTTGAAAACGCTACAATAGACAAAACCATGGCAATTTCACGTTTCGTGGCCAATTCTATCATTTTTAGGGTTCCGTACCCAAAGGGTAAAAACGGGACCCTATTACTGAGACTTCGCTGTCTGTCTGTCCGTCCGTCTGTCTGTCTGTCTGTCCGTCTGTCACCAGGCTGTATCTCACGAACCGTGAAAGCTAGAGAGTTGAAATTTTCACAGATGACGTATTTCTGTTGCCGCTATAACAACAAATACTAAAATCAAAATAATAATAATAATTAAGGGGGGGTCCCATAGAAAAAACGTGTTTTTTTTTGCAGTTTTGGGTCTATTTAAATAATTGTAACACCTAAATACTTGAAATGCTCACAGAATATTTAATTAAAAAAATATTTACTTTAAAAATAAATAATAAAATTGAAATAAAATTAATATTTAAGGGGGGCTCCCATACAAAAATTCTGATTTTTTGCAGTTTTTGGTACGGAACCCTTCGTGCGTGAGTCCGGCTCGCACTTGGCCGGTTTATTTGATTTGGCTAGTATATTTACTAGTGACAGGTGGTTGGAGGTTAAATATTATCTTAACCTAATTCCTTACACGTAAAAAATGGAGAGGTGTTTTTCTAAACCCGACACCACATGCAGCTTTAGCCATTATTTTGACGTTTTGGTATAGTGTTATTTGCGACGCTTTGGTAATGATTGGATAGCCTCGTGAGCCTAGTCCATAATAAGAAAAACTCTACTTTACACACTTACTTCTCAGAAAGAGCATTATTATGAACCCCTTATTTTGGCTGTTCACTTTCGCTTCACACTTGGATTATCAATATTTTTTTGTCTCGCATTGTGCTCGTGCCGAGCCCACTGTGCAGTGTCAATATTGACTCAAACTCACATCTCTCTCAACGACGAAAAGTGTTATATTTTATTTATTTACACAGCAATAGGAGCCTTTAATCTCGTAAGACGAGATATTGAAATGAGGTTCTTGACGCGTGGGCTAGCTAAAACGTTTGTAGCAAAAATATTTTTTGACTAAAAATAATTATATTTGACGAGTAAGTGAATTTCGCTCTATAAATAGCTCTCTATACCTATATCGCTAAGGTATTATGTTTTTTGATTAGGTAATTTTTTATAAATATCAAAATAAACGATTTGTAAAATTTATTTGGTTCGACTACACTTTACCTATTATTTAATCTCAAATTGAGTAAGTACACTTTATTGTACAAAAAAAAACCGGCCAAGTGCGAGTCGGACTCGCAAAAATCTGCAAAAAAACTTACTGCTTTTTATTTTACGTGTAGTTATGTGTGCTGTCGTGAACGGAACTGCTTACCTGTAATCAAAAGTACATTTTGTTAAAGAACAAGGAATAAATTATTATTATTAAGAAAAAAACATGCTTAATAAAATTGTACATTTTGCTTTTTACGAGGGTGATATACATAAACTGAAAAATACTTCAAAAACTAATAAAGATTATTATGTAATACTTAACCGGGCAAGTGCAAGTCGGACTTGGGCTCAAAGATGTCTCTCGTTTAGAATCCTACGAAAATTTATAAATTTCCTAGAAAACTCAAGACAATTTATAAATTTACGTATCTTATTATTTGTCACCTCAAAACCAAAAATATATGCTAGAAGTGGCCACAAAGCGTGAAATAGTCACCGTTTTGTCTATGTAGCGTTTCGTGTGCTCTGCCTACCCCATTTGGGAAAACAGGCGTGATGTATGTACTCGTATGTACCATCGAATCAATTGATTCCTGACCCACAATGGAACCTCTTCACAGTGAACGTCATAAAGACATTGCATTGCTTGACAAAGGAAATCTTTATTACGTTTATTGTGATAACGTTCTGGGGTGGGTCAGAAATCAGTTGGTTCGATAGTACCTATGTATTATTTTCCGGTCACATTATACACTTAAAGCGTCCTGTTATTTCTATAAATGTTAAACCTTAAACTACTCCCTGAACCATCTTTTAACATAATCTACGACCAAACTAACTCGCTTAATCTTCCGCTTTCCTTTCACGGTATCCTCATACTTCGCGGATTTATGGTTAATGCAATCTGAAGAGATGGATGTAAGCTTTGATGACACTGCTGTAAACCGTTTTATTATCGTTTTATTACGGTGCTCCCGTCGAGTTGCATGCTTCTAGCCTTTTTCCGGGCATTTTGGCGCAGTTTTATCGGTAAAGGGATGATTCGATATTTTGGTACATCACGTGTATTCCCGAATCGAGTAGACAGCACACGATAATAGGTAATTGCATCATCATCATCATATCCTCACGCCTGTATTCCCAAGAGGGGTAGGCAGAGCACATGAATTCAAAAATCCAATGCCACGTTTAGCAAGCTCAGCGTAACCAGATGGTTAAACGTGATATCGCGGTAATAGGTAATTGCATTCTGAGTAAATTCAAAGAAGTCACGTTAGTTATGCTATGCACAAGCATATTAATGAACCTATTATTTACCTATGTACCTATTTAATGTATATTGACTAGATCGGCGATGTTCTAAACAGGGGCCAAATTACAAGTACCCAAAACCGTCGAGGCGTAGTTGACGAGAGTAATGAATATGAGTGAAGCGAGAGAAGTATGCCAGAATAGGAGCAAATGGCGCTCTGTTGTCTCTGCCCGCAGAGAATGGAGTGTGCCGTTTATATAATTACTAGCTTTCCGCCCGTGGCTTCGCCCGCGTGGAACTCGGTTATATTGCGGTATAAAGCACAACTATAAGAAAACTTCTCGTTTCAAATGACACACAGCGCCATCGATCTTATCATCTATCGATCGATCATCGATGGATATCGATCTATCATCGATTGATATCGATCTATCAAGCAAACTATGTTTTTGTTTTCCCTCGGGAACATCAATTTTTTCCGGGATAAAAAGTAGCCTATGTCACTCTCCGTGCCCTAAACTATCTCTACCTAAAAAATCACGTTAATCCATTGCTCCGTTTAGCCGTGAAAGACGGACAAACAAACAAACAAACACACTTTCACATTTATATGTATATTGGTACGGATAATCTTAAATGCTTCTTGTCTCGGTGATTATAAATGTCACCAAGCGACACACTACGTCAAACTCAAGTTTTAATTAATTATTGCTGGAATTACTGCCATAAAGGTAGAATTAATAGCTACAAGGAGCCGTCAATATTAATCAGCGACGAACATTAATAAACGGCTGAACATGATACTGAACGTGTTGTTATTTGCTGTAAGATCAACTAATTTAACCAATTATTATAAATTTTATTTGATACAGAAGCGCTATTGTCTATCGCACCAAAAATCTACATCGTTTTTGATTTGACAGTTGAAACCAAAAATCGCTTTGAAATTGAAACATTTCAAACTGACTCTGAACCTGTCAATTAAATCCGATATAGATTTTGGGTGCGTTAGACAATAGCGCTGCAGGAGGCGACTAAGGAGGAGGTTTAAGGTCACAGCACACATATCAACTCGGAAAGGGATCGCCTCCGTATCGCCTTTCGCCTCGCCATCAACCAGGCGTCAACCCAACGTATGCACGTAACGTAAGCGTATCAGCAGCTCCTGTACGTCAACTCGGCTACGGCTAGGCGACACCGCGCTTACGGCTCGCCGACCGCTGGCTGACAAGGACGGGGGCAAGGGTGGACGAAGAGACGTGAGCTCGCGTACGGAGAGACGTAAGCGCGGGGACGACGAGCCGTAAGCGCGGGAACTGCAAGTTGACCGCGCACCGCATCGCGGTTCGGAGCCTGTTCCGAGGCGAGGCGGTTACGTTACTATTCCGATTAGTGTGCGTTGCAGTAGGGAGTTTCATACAAAAAATACTGACCGGCTCGAGGCGATACGGAGGCGATCCCTTTCCGAGTTGATATGTGTGCTGTGACCTAGGCGACAGGTTGGCAACCTGTCACTATTTTACAGGTTTGCCCATAAGTTTTGTGAAATTTAAATCCGTACCAATATATAAATGTGAAAGTGTGTTTGTTTGTTTGTCCGTCTTTCACGGCTAAACGGAGCGATGGATTGACGTGATTTTTTAGGCATGGAGAGTGACATAGGCTACATTTTGTCTCTTCAAAACCCCCCATTTCCCTAAAGTGAGGAGTGGAAGTTTTCAATGTAGAAAGCTATAAAATTGGTATATGTGCTATCTCTTCTGCGATACCCCGAATTTAACGCGAGCGGAGCCGCGGGCAAAAGCTAGTTTCGAATAAAATTTAAAAGGTGCGCTGAGCGCGCGGGGTGTGACTAAAATTATGCTAAAACAGGTGAAATAGTCTTGTAACGTTTAGTGTGTTCTACCTACCCCGTTTGAGATACAACTGTGCTTAGTACGCTTCTGGGTTATGAGGATGTCGACCATAGACAAAGTAGGTATTTTCGCCTCTTTAATTGGAGTTTAACAATATTTTTATTTATTTTCTAGTCAATGCTGATGTTGGGAATCGCGTCTACAGAAGAGGACTCAGACAGTAACTAAACTTAGTTTCATTTCTGTATCAGAGTTAAAAATAGTGAGCCGCAATTATTCTTCGGTGTCTAAATTGGCAAGGTTTCATATAGTAGAGATAAGTTCCTGCATAGATTTTTCCGTAGTAAAGCGATGCACTTCATGGGTTCACTCCACGAATGCACAAGGAAAGCTACAATTCGGGAGGAATGGCCACGGATTGCTGAGCTTTCCACCACCATGTGTCGACCACGACCACTCTGCCAAGAGTGTGACGACGAAGGAGAAGAAAACGATGGATGAAGTTACCCCCACTAGTGTAAAACGTTGCCAAATTAGATGCCGTAACTGTACGGCTGTTATACACCATAATTATAATTTACAGGTTCTGATGAATCTTCTGCAGAATCCGAAGAAACTATTCGATGTACGTTGAATAATTCGATAAATAATTATAAAATAGTAATCCTGCCTAAATATCTCCCACTGCCGAGCACAGGGCTCCTCTTGACTTGAGAGGGTGTAGGCCACGTAGTGACCACGAACTCTCTGCTCGGATTGGGCCTTCGACTTCCTTGATGTGCGCAGGTTTCCTAACACCCCACGAATTCCACTATCGTTTCCTTAATCACTAAGCTACCATTAGGTAACTTTAAAAAATAATTGTAACCACAACACTAATAAATTGTAACATTAATTAAACAGTTTTGAAGAAATACAACAAGTACTTGGGTGAGTTACCAAAATTTTATTTTTTACCTGTAATGTTGCACATAAAGTAATAAGTGACGCGAATAGCCCAATATCGACGACAATATTTTAAACAAGACAAGGACGACTACCGTCCTCTAAAACATCTATTTCTAGTATGAAAAATTTAGGGTTTGAAGTGAATGGAAAAGGTATTATAGTGACAGGTCGCTAGCCTTTCGTCTAAAAATTACCTAAACCTACTTCTATAGTCGCTTCCTACAACGTTGTTGCTTACAAGAAATATTACTCTAATCCAGCCATACTCAAAGCGTGTTCCGCGGAACCCCAGGGTTCCGCGACACCTCTGGAAGGGTTCCGCAAGAATTTAGAAAAAAAAGCACCACTCTCTGGTCAAACGTTTTGGCGTAGCGTACGGACGGACGGATGGACTGTAGTTTTTTTTGTAGGGTTCCGTCAAGTATTTCGCTTTCCAAAAGGGTTCCATCAGCAAAAAAGTTTGAGAACCGCTGCTCTAATCCAACACCGAAATATTACAAGCTGATTCAAATCATATTTTATACATATAACTATGATTGGATTTTAAAGATTATTCGCATTTTTCTTCTACTTATAAAGTTGACTTATTCGTGTAATATTTTGTTATAAGTTTAGTGCGTAAATTCAGAGAGGAAATAACTTTTTATAGTTTCGTAAATCATATAATAATATATAATGTACTATTTCTAGGCAAACAACGTATTCAAGAAATAAAAAATAAGCACCGTAAGTACTTAAAACTACATTAGCTATGTGAAGTGATTTTATTCTAGTTGAGATTATAAAGATCTTTGAATTACAAGGAGTATTCGTAGATCATTATTATTACATTAGGTCTGGTACATTATTAATATTAAAAAATGTTTACAGATACCTACATGAAAGAAAGTTGTAAGTTTAAAAAGAATTTTCTTAAACAATATCACCATGTCCTTTCCTTATTTTATAGAACAGGGCAAGAGTGTCTATAAAGAAATTTCAATACCCAATATGTCATAGTTAAAAGCAGTGGGCTTATGATGATTGTAGATAGTCAAAAAATTACATTCTGATAAGTAGGTATACGTAAAAACCGGCCAAGTGCGAGCCGGACTCGCGCACGAAGGGTTCCGTACCACAAATTGCAAAAAATCTGATTTTTTGTATGGGACCCCCCTTAAATATTAATTTTATTTTAATTTTATTATTTACTTTTAAAGTAAATATTTAATTAAATATTCTGTGAGCATTTCAAGTATTTAGCTGTTACAATTATTTAAATAGACCCAAAACTGCAAAAAAAACATGTTTTTTCTATGGGAGCCCCCCTTTATTATTACTATTATTTTGATTTTAGTATTTGTTGTTATAGCGGCAACAGAAATACATCATCTGTGAAAATTTCAACTCTCTAGCTCTCACGGTTCGTGTGATACAGCCTGGTGACAGACGGACAGACGGACAGACAGACAGCGAAGTCTCAGTAATAGGGTCCCGTTTTTACCCTTTGGGTACGGAACCCTATAAATGGAGAAATTAATTTACAGCACTGTCAAGTTCTGTTCAAAGGTACTACTGTGCTTTAAAATCAACAATTTTCTTTTCAGATGCAAAGGAAGAGAAATCTCTGGACAACATGTTAAAGAATATTAAAGCAATTTACAGCAACACTTTCAATAATTAAACAAATTATACTTTTTTATCTTGTACGTAAATTAAAAAAAAACCTGAATTTGTTCAGATTTCCTCTAGCTCCTTGTTTTAATTTAAATTGATCCTAATAATACTATTTACATTTAGTTAATTACCTATGACTGACCCACTGAAGGAAGGATGTAATGTTGTCCGATAAACGTAAGAAAGATTTATTTTGTCGAGTATTACGATGTTACAACTTTTACTGTAAATAGGTTCTATGGAAAGAAAGAAAGAAAGAAAGAAAGAAAGAAAGACATTTATTGACAACAATTTGACTCAAAAATAACAATTAACTTATCTAAAATGCATAAATTAGCCTAAAAAATAAATAATAGTAACTTAAAATGTGCATGCCACTTCCGTGCCAATCGGTGCCAACAGGGCCGCACTCAGCATAATATTGCGGCAAGCCGCAACGCTGATTTTCAGTGCGACCCCGGAAACTTAAAACTAGAAGAAGAAAAAATTAAATATACCTAACATTTTACACGCAGTTGCTAAAATTAAAACAATACCAAAACACACACAAAAAGAAGGAACATTAACATTAAAGAGGGTAACCTAAACTATCTCTACCTAAAAAATCACGTCAATCCATCGCTCCGTTTAGCTGTGAAAGACGGACAAACAAACAAACACACAAACACACTTTCACATTTATATATTGGTACGGATGTTGCCGCAACTTTATCCTAATCTCTTTTTTTACAAATCCTGTTGATCAAAATAAAAACACAAAAAGATATCTCTCTAATCTAATTAAAACCGTGTTACAAGCTGTCCTCTCCACAAAACGCCACTACATTTTGTGCTTCGTAATACAACACGATTGACCAATCCAATCATGATTGAACTTCAATTATAGTATAGGATTGACGTGCACAAAATCAGCTAATGGATTCAAGTGGCGTCCAATGTGGGGAATTCCAGGGCCCTTTAATCGAATATACTTCAAAAGGAGCAATGCATTTAAATCAACTACTACACCTGAATGGTTTTTGATCCATGAAATCCCATACCGACTAGTGATCCAATGAATATTTTTGACGAAATCAAATGTCTATCTCTTTTATTGGATAGGTTGAGGTATGATTTAGGTGACAGGCTAGCAACCTGTCACTATAGCACATCAAGATGTGGAGGATGTGTAAGTTAAGATTTAAAATCTAAAAATATGCTGGACTTGGCGACGAAACGTGAATTAGTAGATAATGGATTTGTCCATGTAGCGTTCTATATTATTTATATTATTTTATTCGTGTGCTCTGTCTACCCCATTTGGGAATACAGGCGTGATGATATTAAATTATTAAATCTGAAATTACATAACATTAAAAAGTCCTGGTTTTGTTTTTGTACCGTTTCGTGGACTCTGTTTACCACTTTTGGGGATATTAGGTGATGTATAATGTTATATTATGTACGTGTGTAAAATAATTGGGGTACAATTATACTCTTTCCCGTGTGGTGCAGGGAATAGCACCTCCCCCTTTCTTCCCGTGGGTGTCGTAAGAGTCGACTCTGGGAAAGGGTTAGTGTAGGTATTGTGGGCGATGGGCTAGCAACCTGTCACTGCAATATCACGTTTAACCATCTTGGTACCCTGAAATTGCTAAACGTGGCACTGGATTTTGAATTCATGTGCTCTGCCTACCCCTCTTGGGAATTAGGGGTGTGGGAATATGTGTTTGTATGTATATAATTATACTCACGACCACAACCACATTAACTACGTCGACGCTTAGTAATCAACGAGTAACAAGTTGCAATAGGCAGTGCATCAACACGATTCTTTATAGAAAAATATTTTTACAAACGACTTGTTGTCTTGAGGAAATTCAAATGCTATTAGAAATAACTACGGAAAGCCATTAAGTAACAGTAAATTTCCATTCCTCCGCCCACAAACAGGGGCCAAAACAAAACGTCAAAACACTGTTTCATATTCCCGATGAATACCGCTTTAAGCGACTACGTGGATGTTTTATTCACAACCTGGAGCTAGCTAGCGGTAATGACGCAAATCGTTGCGATTCTAGCTATTGCGACTTAAAAAAATCGGCCAAGTGCGAGTTGGACTCGCGGACGAAAGGTTCTGCTGTGTTACGTACTCGGAGTATGCTCAGCTCTGGGCTTAAACGAGGGTTGCTTCAGGAATTTTATGTTCACAGGATATTATGTCCTGGGCTTTTGACTTGGTTTTGATCTTTTTGTATGGAACTCTAACAAGAAGCAGTTATATAATTCCAATTAAATATTAAGCACTTTATACTAGGAACGTGCCACTACTGTAAAATCCCGACGTTATCTATTTATTTGACTCTATTTTATTTATTTCCACATTTTATTAATTATGCTCAAGCTGAGATAGAAAATATGCCAAATTTTTTTGAGAATTATTTTCGTTATACGATCGTCAGAATACATAATGTTCATAAAAATTTTAGAATCAAATAAATCACATATTATTTATGTTGTTTAAAATAAATAAGGGAACAATCGTAACGTCGTGCTGACTCGTCAAGTGAACGAAAAAAAAAGTGAACGCATTGTATAGAGTTTGAGATGACTTTGTAATAATATGACATCACATTAACAACTAGAGTCACTTACAATATTTTTTTACGCACGTAAAAAGTTAAATCTAAAATTGTTGCCAGGAGTATAATTTTTGTGTGAACATGAAAATAAATCATGTTTAAATTACCTACATGTATTTTTGCTGAGGAGTTTCCTTAGCTTTATGCATTATTTAGGCAACAGACTAGAAACCTGTTAATTTGTGGTCAAACGACATAAAGTTATCACAATGTAATGTATGGAAAACCCGCACTTTCCATTAGTGAAATGCTCACATGGGAAATTACAAATCGAAGTCCTTCGTTTTCCACATTAAAAGGTTTTAGCCAAGAATGGGCATTTAAATAGGTATTTGCTTTCCAAACTGAAAGGACACATTCCACGATGATCTCGTTACTAAGTAGATGCTAAAAGGATAAAAGTTTTTTCGTTGTTTTACCAATGACGTAAAGTTCCTGAATTACTTCACGAACTCAAATACTGCTGAGACATAGGTACATCATACATAACGCCTGTATTCCCAAATGGGGTAAGCAGAGCACACTAAACGATACATAGACAAAACTTCGTCAATTTTACGTTTCGTGGCTTTCTAGCAGATATTTTTTAGATTTTAAGGTGGCAAGTACAGTGACAGACTGCTAGCCTGTCGCCTAAAATATACGTTAACGTAATTCCTTAGTCATCTCTTACGACATCCACGAACGAAATGGAGAGGTGTTATTCTAAATCTGACACCACACGGATTATGCACCAGTCACATAAATATCTACTTCACGTACGTGCATATTTTACGTACGGCTCCATTGTGTCGAATTTCGCGACTATCTTTGAAGGTAACGGCTGAACGTATCGATGAGTCCATCCCTAAATTGATTACCGGCTGTTTCACGTGCCGACAGACGCAATCAATCAATTGGTAAAGCCATCAGGTGACAATGGGTGTTGGTGCCTGGTTCTGAGGTCTCGTGGAAACAGATTACGATATCGGACAGTGTGAGGTAGCCATGTTGTTTTACTTATATAGGCGGCATTGAGGTGTGCCTAGGTCAGCGGTTCTCAAACTTTTTTGCTGATGGAACCCTTTTGGGAAGCGAAATACTTGACGGAACCCTACAAAAAAACTTCAGTCCATCCGTCGGTCCGTACGCTGCGCCAAAGCGTTTGACCAAAGAGTGGTGTTTTTTTTCTAAATTCTTGCGGAGCCCTTCCAGAGGTGTTGCGGAACCCTGGGGTTCCGCGGAACACACTTTGAGTATGGCTGGCCTAGGTGGTGTCAGGTTTAGAATATCATTTTTCTCTCTTTCATGTCTTAAGAGGCGACTAAGGAAATAAATTAGGGTGTGTTTTAGGCGACAGGCTAGCAACTTGTTACTATTATACTGCATAGTGATATAAATGGATCTACTAACGTTTTTTACATACATATGTACATACATATTCTCACGCCTGTATTCCCAAGAGGGGTAGGCAGAGCACGTGAATTCAAAAATCCAGTGCCACATTTAGCAATTTACACTAACCCTTTCCCAGAGTCGACTCTTACGACACCCACGGGAAGAAAGGGGGAGGTGCTATTCTAACCCAGCACCACACAGGAATAACGTTTTTTATATCGAGATTATCGACTCGACATGTTTCGGGCCAATCTGTGACCCATCATCTGGAGCTACACGACACGGCAGCGGATAGACGCGCACTGCGCACTGCCGCTCTTTCCGCGCGACTCGAAACAATTATGTCGAGCTAATCTCGATATAAAAAACGTGATTAGATCCGTTTATTATGAGCGAGTCTTACGGTAGTTTTAAGTTTACTATTATACCTCTTAACTAAAACACATATCATGCCTGTATTTTTAAATGGAGTAGGCAGATCACACAAAACGCTATATAGAAAAATCCATGACTGTTTCACGATTGGTGGCCATATTTTTTCAGGTTTACGCCAACAATCATACTCGAAAGCTAGCAAATTAGCCATAAAAAACAATAGAATAACCATGCCGAGTCCGGGCAAAGTTTCTCGATAAATACCGAAGTTTAGCCGAAACGACATTTAGCAGTCATCGCTGGCCGCTGGCAGCCAATAGTTGGCAAATTATTGCCAAACTCGTGACCAGGCAATTGCCAGAACTTATCAGATAAAACAAGTGACTACGGCCGAGCTCGACACATAGTAATCACTGTTAATTATAATTTGTAGTTAAATTTGAAACCCATCTGGCGAGTGAAGTAATCAGATTTGAATTAGATTGTGTTCCGTTCAGGATTAAAGGATAATCTGTTCTGGTTTTAGTTATACGTGAACAATGTATTAAAACTGCAAAACTGGACATCATAGTATTATTTAACATTAAACTACCGTGAGACTCACTCATCTTATAAAACACGGATAACTCACGTAATAAATCGAGTTTAGCTCGA
>BHDV01038752.1:82714-99862 GCA_005406045.1 Adoxophyes honmai | reverse complement strand
CAATGACCGATGTGACAGACTAAATGTCAGCTATTGGATTAGTATTACACGACCAAGTTACAAACATAGGTAAGTGACTCAACAATCCCTGTTCGCGATGGTACATATATTGAGTTTATGGCAGTTATGGGGTAACCATAATACGCAAAACGTTACAAAGATATAACCATGCCTGTTATACGTTTCTTTCAAAGTCTGTTAAAGATAAAAATGAGCGTTCAATAAAGTATGTAAAATAGCCACACTCCATTTTCTGTCGGACGCGACTACATTTTCAGCCAAAACTCAATTGCACATTGAAGTGGGAATTGAAAATGCAATATGCAACTGATTGCGCTATGCTAGCCGTGCCGCAATAAGTAAGTCCGTAGACGTGTTGTAATTTCTTAAAGACATTTTCATAGTGTATTTTTTTTTGTTTTGTAAGTAGATCTTACATAAATTTTTATTACCCTTTACGAAGTGCAATTTGGATAGGCCCTTCACAACGTCCAAACATTCCCTTTTTTGATGTAATAGAAAAATGGAAACGGTACAAAAGTATACTGAACACAATCAGAATAATAAAACCACATCACAATAAGTAGCTTATTTCTATACTAAGTAATTTATATTTTTGTTTGGTTGGGTCGACCCAAAAATCAAAACCAAAAATTTAAATTTCGTACACGCTTTACGGCTGTATTCCAAAATGGGCTAGACAGAACACAAGAAACATTCCAAAGATAAAATCATGAATATTTCACGTTTTGATGTAGTTTATCTAGATAAAAGAGGTATACTAGTGACTCAAAAAACGTAGCCATAAATTATGGAGCTCTACCAATTACGTGGAAACTTTTTCAGTAATCATTCCACTTCATATCGTTTATCGGAAGCATACAAAATTTCCGATATTTTTGCCAGAGTTGGCTTCCTGATTGAATTTGTTTGATAAGGAAAACATCAATTATATCCCGAATAACATTAACCCACAAATTTGCCCCGGAATTGGTCTCATAGAGATATTGGACGAAATTGTAGTGACTTAGAGAAAAAGAAGAAGAAATAACGTCGCGACCTGTAAATTACAAAATCACCAATACGCACGCTGATGGCAGGAGTTTGGAATCATCCGAATCATATTGTCCCGAACTATGTTGTTCGGGCAATACGAACAAATTGCATTAACAATCCGTGTCAAGTAGTATTAGAAATAAATTTTAAGCAAAAAAAAAACTGACTTCAAATTTGTGATATACTGAAAGCATTTGTCTAATGAGGGTGACCTTCCATCACCAACAGGCCTGACTAATTACTGAAATTATAATTTCCTGTCTGCAAGTACATTCAGTATTCAAAGAATTATCCTTTAACTCCTAAGCATTAAGGAGTTGACCTTCCATTATCAGATCAGTCATATTTTTTTTACTGCCAAACGGTAATACTGTTGTAGTTTTGAAAAATGTACTAAAAACATTACCAGACCTATGCCTATAAAATTTGAGGGATGCCCTCGATTGCCCTCATATTCCATCAAAAGGTCAATATAGACTGACAATAGGACCACCTGGAAACTATATCCTTTGAAACAAAAAAAGTATTTTCCAAATCGATCCAAGCGTCTTCAAGTAATCAGCGAACACACATAAAAAATTGAACGCTTATAAAATGATAAACTTTGACGTCTAGTCAAAAATGAGGAGGTCATTAAGACAAACAAAAGTCACCGACATAGACCACCGGATTAGCAAGTTGAAGGCCACAGATCAGATGGCCAATGGGGTCGAAAAGTACTCGAGTGGAAACTACGGATCAGCAAGCGCAGCTCACCTACAAGATGGACACACAGGACCACATAAAGGACACCGGAAAATGCAGGATACAAGTCACTTCCTACTTTACAATGAAAGTCCAAAAGTCCATATAAAAAACATAATTGCGTCTAGTTTAAAAGCCCTGATAGAAGTATGTTTTATTCATGTGCAGCTACATTTTTTCCTGTGTGGTGTCGGGATAGAATAACACCACTCCACTTCCAT
Organism: Adoxophyes honmai; assembly: GCA_005406045.1. Taxonomy (NCBI): domain Eukaryota; kingdom Metazoa; phylum Arthropoda; class Insecta; order Lepidoptera; family Tortricidae; genus Adoxophyes; species Adoxophyes honmai. Next base: position 97,841 of record BHDV01038752.1, on the reverse strand, counting down.
GGATGTCGTAAAAGGCGACTAATGAAAATGGGTTAAGGTATGCTTTAGGCGACGGGCTGGCAACCTGTCACTTTTATACCTGTTCCACCTGTTACCAAATCTAAAATTATACTAGGAGTGGCTGCAAAGCGTGAAAGAGTCAAGATCATGGTTTTGTCTATGTCACGTTTCGTATGTTCTGCCTACCCCGTTTGGGAACATAGGCGTATGTATGTACATTTTTTGTGAACAAGCCTTACAAACACTTACCTCAAAAGCTTATCGCAGAACGCGGTTTTCCATCAAGATCCGTGCATATCGCTGTTGTGAATGAGCCCGGAACTCGCTTCAGAACCTTAATGGAAACGCACTTAGCGGAGCGGGGATGAACACCGAGGTATCGGCTTACAACTTTTACACAACTTTAAAATGTAAGCAATTTGCACTCGTGAACGGAAGCTCTTTTGTTTAAATGTAATGCTACAGGTTGTTTGTGGAATTCTAGGAGAGTGCCTGAAAGTAGTGTTTAAGAATTGAGACTAGACTTCTGTTTAAAAATACATACATCACGCCTGTATTTCCAAATTGGGTCGGCAGAGCACACGAAATGTCACATAGTCAAAACCTTGTAGCCACTTTTAGCGTATTTTTAGATTTTAATTTAGATTGAAAGAGGTATAACAGTGACGTCCCTGACCCTTAAAACGTACTTTTAATCTGACTTACGGGACAAATAACAAAACAAAAGAGTCGACTGACTCAAATAGGTGCTTTCAACCAACAATTCGAACGTCAACTAACTTTAACAGCTCTCATTACGTTGGCTACGAGTATAGCCAGTAATATATTTATTCGCAACGTCATGTATGTCACAGTAAAAGGCAAAGCCTTCCAGCATTAAAAAAACACTCGCCGCATGTCACGACATTCACGCATTGCGGGAATCCACTGCGGGTGGAAAACACCACCAAAATCTAAATGGGGGCTGAGAATTCATTATTCTGGCGTTCTCGGAAGGCTGCGCCGATTCTATCAAATACACGAGTTTGTGCTCGATCGAATCGCGGATTTACGACTGCTGTCGATGAAACGAAAAAATGTTTTACAAGAATTTTTGTTTGTTGACCAATTAAAAATAGGAGTCGCCTGTATAGCTGCGAAGTGACGTGACGCCAATGGACGCTGGTGTAACCGACGTGTGTGAATTATTATCTCTAGAAATTGTATACATGCGTATATAAATAGGACGCCTATATTCTCAATAGGGGTGACAATTGGCTTGCCTGTCGCTTGCGGCATACCCAAAACTATTTTCTCTTTCTCTAACTAGGTATCTTTCTTATGCCGTGTGGTATCGGGTTTATGTATGCCCCAGGCTCTGTCACTATTGTACCCATTAACTTAGAACCCAAGAATATTCTAGAAGCTGCTGCGAAACGTGAAATTGTCACGGTTTTGACTATGTAACGTTTCGTACGATCTACCTACTCCATTTTCTCTTGCTTACCCGACATTACACTGATTAAAGTTAACGGTTAGGTATATTATGAACTCTAATTAGCTATTTGAGTTTCTACTATCAACTGGCAACCTAAGGTATTACAAATTTTCTGCCAATCAAGAGATAATCGCCTAACTCCACGTCGTTTACCTTTTTGCGGCATCCCCCGAAGCAATGGACCACGAAAAGGTAATAGTGCAAATTAACCTTGGAGCGTTTTCGTAGGAATTATGAATAATTCAAAGTTTTCCAACTAAAGTAATATAGCTGATGCTGAAGTTTGTTCTAACTTACATTTGGAACCAAAAGTTATGTTATCTAACGCTGCTTTCATGTCTTAACCTTACGGTACGGGACACTTAGAAGGCAACTTTATCTTGTGCCAAGTTTCATAACTTGTGAAGCAGGAAAATAAAAAGTCTTTTTTATTATATTTAGGAGAGCTTTGCCCGGATGGATTGACAAACTTTTTGTTTTCCTGTTTTTCAAAATGTACGATAAAGTACCTTGGCAGTCCTCTTGGAGTCCCGAGAAAAGAATGAAAGAATAAGCTCCTAACTTGTATAATACCATAATAATATTAGTTCCTAAGTACTTTAGACATCAAAAGTTTCTTATTCAAATAAACGATAGTGACATTTATGATTTTTATGCGTTAAAAGAACAGCGACATCTAGCGGTTCAAATATTAAACTGAGATGTTTATACTCATAATAATATTAATTGCAATCTCAGCCTAGTAACGAGTATAACTCACGCTTTAAATCGACCTCACTAAAATTCCCCTTTGGGCTTTATGTCTAAAATTTTAACAAAAGTAGGACTAGGTATGTGAGAAAGTTTTACACTAGTGAAAAGCATAAATCTTTGGTCCTGAAACTCTCATGTCATGTAGGGCAGGATGTTGGTCCTTATCTCTCGCGCGTCGCTGCTCACGATTGAACGGGGTGACTGAATGAGCATCAAATGAGTCGATCAATTACCGGATTCGTTCACTGAGCGACTGATTTTGAAGCTACCTTTTTACCATGGTATTTAGAAGACCCTTGTAATTATAGCTAGACTTTTGTATTGTAATTGAAAGAGTTTAGTGTGAGGGAAATAGGAAACAAAAAATCGAGCCGCGCGTATCATCTCGCTATACCGTTATATCTATAGATTTTATAATAATTATCGTGTCGTCATTAATGTCATTATCTCAAGGAAACAGAAGGCAAAAACATTATATCAAGGAATGGTCTGATAACTTTGCCTTTGTTCCCATACATTGAAGTTGACACACACACGACATTATTCGTGCCAAATTTCATGATTATGAGTTGAGCTGGCATAAATAGAGTGCCGGCCGGCTTCTCCACGCAAAATAGGTGCATCTAAGTCATCGAATTGCGGAGACCAACCCTTCCAACAATTTATAATCTACGATCTACACTTCGACAACCCTAGGTCGCTGCCATTAGTGTCATTTGATGTCAACGTACCAAGAGTCCTAGAAAAAGTACTATCAGGAACTACCTTTCAGAATTTTGGCTTGAGATGTTATACCTTTTTTGGCAATAATTCCGAGGTAGTTTTTAATTTTTAGTCTTCTAAGACCTAAGTACATTAATTGAAGTCAATGAAAGTTCTGCAGATGGTAACCATCGCAAAATAATTTCCAACATCATTGTTGATGCTGTAATACGCGAAGAAGGTAAAGTATACATACCTCTGAATTCTTGAATTTAAATCGAGCAGAGGAATAAGCTTTGTTATGTACCCTGCACCGCAGTTTCAATAGGTCGGCGTTCAGCCGTCCCACCGAGGCTCGTAACATCTTCCATTTTACATTTCTACTGAAAATATCCTCAACTCCGTACCGTTTTTCTTTTATCGCCATTAAGACTTTACGTGCTTGGAAAAGAGTCCCTTTTCTGCCCGAACACTTTTTCAAGATACAATCTTGTCTAAATTATCAGTCGATTTTGTTTTTCTCTTAGAATTCCGAGGAGAAATGCGAAACCGCGGCGTAATCAAGTGAACGGACGGAGTAAGGAAGTTGTTGTGATAAGGTTCCGAATCCTGCTTAATGTAATGAATCCGATCAAATTTTCGTTCTCGGACAATTTTTCGATTGTTCCGAGAAAAAATATCAGTTACTTTGTTATCTTTTTGTTCAGACTCATTTGCAATTTTCATCTTTCTTCGAAAAATGTACATCTTTTATAGCACTACAATTTCGTTCGCGACCCTAGCGATACATGATGTCATTTTCCACCACCCTAGTGGTCCCTGCTGACATCTCTGTAGTACCTCGTTCCCACAAACGCCTCTAATACCTAGAGAGAGTAGCAAACGTTGTAGAATTGTAGATATGTCGCAGGCGGATTGTATAATAATGCAAGAAGTTACTACTAAATTTTGAAACAGTCTTGGATTTGTCTATTATAGCGTGCATGTGCTCTGCATACCACATCTGAGAAAACAATTGTGATGTATGTAAGTAAATAAAAACTACTTTATGAACCGGCCATTCTTACCTGCCTTTTATGTATTTACGGCATATTTGTTGTCCCATGACTGCCGTATCATTCGTGTTAGGCCATTTAAACTAAGTACCTTATCCATTTCAGCTCTCGCTCCATATCACAAATGATACTCAACCCGCACAAGGTCGCAATATTGCTACGAACACGCCAAATAATTCACCATTTGCATACAAACTGTCCCGACGCCCTTTATCACTACACATTGTAGCCGTACACTCCCTCATCACGGTTTACAACGCTGGCTGATCCAGAATGACAATGAGTGCGCCCTCGTCATATACGTCAATGGATTATGAACTGACGTTATCTCTTAAGTGGTCGGAGGAGGTGAAATTCCCTTTGTAGCTACACCTTGAGTGATGGAATTTTTATGTTCATTTGCTTTTGAGTTTGAGAATTTAAGGCTCGCGGAAACGTTAAGGTTGTAATTTGAGGCAGCTGCGCTAGTAGCCTAAGTGTACCCGGTGTGTTGGCGTCTTTATTAAATATACTTAGATGGGTTTAGGTACTTTGGGTAGAAGAAAACCGTAAGTGTTATGTTTCGGGTTGGGAAAATGAAGTCTAATTTTTGAATATTGAAAAATGTACTTAGTTAAGTCGACTTTGTAGCAATATATTTTTTTAAAGAAAAACTTTTGAACGAGAAGTTTTCGGGTCGTTTACAAAATTAAATGTAAGTTCACTTCTCGTCTGCAGACGCGACAAAAATAATGGGTTAGCCAATAATAGTAATGGGAAAGATCAAACAAATCGTAAGATGGGCTTGCTAAGTCAACAGTAATTGTATGTCCACGGGAGAGACCGCCTATAATATAGTATGTTTTAGAGCTAGCAGCCGGACAGACGTAACGAATATGCAATCGATCTTCCCCACTACAATTATTATTGCCTATAATTCTAACTTTTGTCATGCCTCTACAGAAGAGACGCGAAAATTAATTTTGTGCATGACCCTTTAAGATAACTTTAAAAAGATATTTCTTTAATGTATTGGGCCATAAAACAATAGTTTGGCAAACATTTCTGCCACGGCTCTTCTATATTTCACGGTTTCTGGTACTTTTTTTTTTTAATGTAACAAACTAGCATCCTGTCACTATATATCAACTAAGAACTTACAAATGGCTGGAACGTCAAATAGTCATAGTTTTTACTGTGTGACGTTTCGCATGCTCTGCTAATCGCATTTGGCAATACAGGTGTGATGTACAGTCGTTCATAAATATATGAGCAGACAAATGCCAAATATGTAAACTTTTGCACCTTATTGTCAATGTCATAAAGGTGTACAGATATTTTTGAACCCTCAGTTTTGTTCAATATTAATGAACTCGACTGTATGTAAAAAATCCTACTATTGCCACCTGCAGTCCCAGCAATAATTAAAACCCCTACTGATTACCTACTCGCTGATAGACCGTCCTTTTCTAAAGCTATTGTGGAAGGTTTAAAAACTCCCCGGGGCAGGTAGAATGGCCACGGCTGCCCACAAACTGCCGCGTCTTAATTAAAAGACTAATGAGAAGTAGTGATGCGCTGGAGATTTAATAATTTAATTATTTAAATAAAAGGACGTATCTCTGAAGGAACTTCATTGTTATTTAGGACTTTTTATGTTTGTCCGTCAGTGTTGGTAAAGCCAAAGGTTCTGGGATGGATTTAAGTTTTGATAGTGTTTTTTTTTTTGCTATTGTTTTTCCTATACAGAGGATACCGGGTGTCAAAAAAATCGTATTCTTTTTTTTCGAAGCTTACAAAGTTTTGTATATGAGTACCAATTTTTTGAGTCGGCTCTGTGATGTCTCATAACGACCGCATGAAAAAAATGTAATTCGATTTCTGAGTAAAAAAAACACAGTGTATTTTTTTTTATTTTTTTTTTACTTTGTCTTGCTCCCTATCCCTGTGTCTCAGTTTGGTGTATTGTTAAAAATATCACCTCTCCATTGTTTCGTTAGATGTCAAAAGAGGAGACTTACTAGGGAAATGGTTTCGGCGTGCTTTAGGCGACTGGCTAGCAACTCTACCTCTAATACTACATTTATCAAACCTGGTTATGAACCGTGTGCTCTGCCTACCCCAATTCGGAATATGTATTTGATGTATATGTAACGGTAAATTAAAAGATTCCCAAAGTCCCCCGCAGGTAGCGAGCGGCAGTAACTGGCCGCAATCTGGCGCTGCTTAATTAAAACCCTAATAAGGGTAGTGGGATAAAGCCGTTACCGAGGGCTTTTGTTATTGAATTTTAGCAGTATTTTTTTAAGTTTATACGTAAAATCACTGCATTCACATAGGCTTGGCAGAGAACACTAAATGTGACGTAAATAAAACAATGTCTATTTTAGTGATTTGATTTTTTACCAGTATTTTTAAAGCGATTATGTGAAATCTGACACCACGTCTTCACTTCAGATTCTGAGCGAGATTCATGCTGACATTTGAGAAAATTAAAAGATATTTTTAGAGCAAATCGTACATCACACCCATCAGCAAACCTTCATTCTAAATTCTCGTTAAATACTGAGTTAAAACCCCATTGCAGGCACCACGCGTCGCGCGTTGCGTGTGGCGTAGCGTCTACAATGGTGCGCAATGCTTAGACTTACGCTTCTCCATAAATTCTCTCATAATAACGCCATAAGTTTGAATCTAATGCGGGTCGCGCCTCCACACGCCACGCTTGACACCACACGTCTCCACAAAGCCTTAAGAGTTGGCTTGTTAGTAGATCATAATTTTGATTAAAATGACTGCCTTAATTAACAAATACTTCTCCTATTCGAGAAAGATGAACTTACGTTCGTTAAACTTCCGAGACTAATAGATTTTCAAGAGTACTCGATATTAATAGCTCACCGCATAATGTCATGCAATACTATATTATTCGAAATGGGTCATTGTCATAACCCTAAAAAAACATGTCCATTTGTAATATATAAGACATTTTTAATAATTGCATTCAATTTACATCATAACTATAAAGTACAGGAAACGTACTAGACTATACTATATCATATTTTCTATAAATGTAATTATTTGTTTTGTTTATCACCACAAATGTAACTGAAAGTCCACTTCGGTGGACTGTCCGGATTCCACCTGTTCATAGAATGTGGCTTTAAAAAAATACATCTCTTTTATTATTGTACAAAAATGCCATTTTCCCTAATCTATGTATGATTTCCATTTAAGATTAATAGGATTTAAAAAATTAAATGGAAATAAAACACATTTTTTGCATCATTGAATCTTGTCACAACATTTTTTGTCTTTTTGGTGGACATTACTTTAAATTCTAGAAAAAATAGGGAAATGTCAAATGAATAGACCGGGACATATAATTTAACTCATTCACTATCGTACTATCCCTGTTAGCAGCCATTTTGCCGTGACTTGTGCGCAGCAGACGATATTGTTGTGTTAACAAGAATATTTGGTGGTGTCAATGTTGAATTGTCTTTCCGGTTACTGCTGTATTTTGTAAGTACATCGCTATAAATCCACCAAACGTTTTTAATAATTAGTTAAGCAATCAAACATTGTAAATATGCCTTGCCTTTTGAATAATCCTTTAAATGGCTGGTGTCGTGAATGATATTGCGGAAAAAGTCCATTCGGAGGACGTCTTTTTGGTGGACTTTTTGTACACCCAAACGATAAATTATTGTATTTTTATTGATTTTTGTAATTTGGTTTATTTTTTATTATAACTTTAAAAACTAGCTTCTGATTCCTTTTTTGTTTTATCCGTAAATGACTAGTGACTGAATAGTGAATGATTAAACGTAAATTCTGTAAAGGTTAAAAAAATCTGTAAAAGATTTAAAAAAAACATAAAAAATAAGCTTTGGAGGAAAAATGGAATGATGCACGATGATGCAGAAAAAAAATCAATATACAAAAAGAAACTTAAAAGTACATCGCACGCAAAATACCGCCTTCGATTCCTGTTATTTTAGTACCATGAAATGGGTGAACGTACTGCAGTGGAAAACAGAAGAATGTTGAAAGCAAAGAAACTTACTTACTTAGAAAGAAGTTGATGACTTCAGAATGCAGCAACCATTAAAAATTAGTGAGTGCAGTCTGTTTGTTGATTGAAAAAAATGTTCATAAAAGTATACAATTTTTGGACGTATTTTCTGAAAGTTCGGATACGTCAACGTTAAAACCAGGAAGAGCCACCAAACCCCCACTTTTATACATGCTTCTTGAAGACTTGAAGGCTTCCTGGTCTTCGGAGGACGAAGGCATATTTGGTCCACCGAAAAGAATTGTCATTTCGGTAGACAGACACAAAATATTTTTTATATACTTTTTGAATGTATTTACGTGTCTGATTGTTCATGATTATGAGAATATATCATGAACGTTATTATTGTTTAAGATGTTTACCGCTTTTTGTTTTGTTTATTTATTATTTATTAACATAATTAGTCCACTCTGTGGACATATTAGTCTTTTCGGTGGAACCGAAATATCGTTATTTCGTTTTAAATCGTTTTTTTCGAATAATTGATCTCTGAATGATACTCAGTTCTGTTGCAAGTTAAAGTAAGAGTCGTAATATACCTTTGATTTTTATAAATCACATGTTTCATTTTTTGGCGAAAAAAAATTCCAGGCTTGACAATGACCCAAATACCTTTACCAAACGAGCCCAAATACTGCACTCAATTAAAATCCATACTGAATTCAGACCACAATAACTGAGCAAAATAATAGGCAACAGGTCGCAATAAATGAGACAAAGAGATGTATTAAAAACTTCCTGGCACACGTTATTATTTGCATTAAAAAGTTACGGGAGCCCGGCTGCTACACAAATGTAAAAGGGAAGATTTTAAAGGTTGCATTTTGTTGAGACTTATTAGGTGTTAACCTTTTTCTGAACTCATCTATTTGAGATCGTGTGACTAGCTTTCTACACTTAGTTGTGTAGTTATTAGCGTTAGTCTAGGGGTTTAATTTATGCCTCTGAAGCTGAATTAGAAATACATTTTATCATAGAGTCACATTTCACTAGTTTATGCCCATCAATAATACGTGTACACCGTATTTACTGTGACATTACTTTAAGCGTGACATTACACGCGTAACCTAATTATTGTATTTTTACCAAGCCAGTTCATTAAAAATATTAAAGTTTGACGATTGACGTGCTAATTACTTTGACAGTCAGTTTTGTTTCCTTTCAATAAAATGAGCTAACTAGAGAATTTAAAGTGGTCCCCCTCCAGGGCTCATAACTTCTTTCTACCCTATATATTTCCGTGTTTAGAATATCACTTCTCCATTCCTTCCGTAGATGTCGTACAGGGTGGCTAAGGAATTAGGTTAAGTTACATTTTAGGCAACAGGCTAGCACCCTGACACTATTATATATCTGCCAACTCAAAACCTAAAAAATATGCTCCGAAACATGAAATAGTCACGGTTTTCTGTATTCGATTCGTGCTCTCTGCCTAACCGGTTAGAGAATACAGTCGTTATGTATGTATGAAAAAATTACCTGCAGTGAATCAAAATTATTCTTAAACATTTGTATATCAGCCGCGATCACACTACGGGCTATTGTCCGCGACGTAAGCAGGGTTTAATCATACTGCTGCAGGATTACTCTCACAAAGGACCCTATTATGATCCTGATGAAAATGGTAATCCTTCAGTTTTTAGCTGCAGCAAAAGTTTTAATATCTCTGCGACGAACGTATTTGGAGCTTTTGTTAACACTATACTGCTTTCTAGGGAGGGGAACTTGAGTATATTTTTATAGCTACGAATGACATTTTGCGAGGTTTAGCTAGCATTAGAAATAAAAATAAACATCTGAGCGTCATGCCATTTATTAAAAGTAAAGACATAACAATGTCTTGCATGCCAAGTAACTACTTCTAGCATAATTTTAGGTATGTAAACGGATGGAGGAAGCATAAAATACCTAAAATATACCTTAACATATTTATTCTCCTTAATCGCTTCCGATTTTGTTTTACAAAAGGCATATCTTTTTGTTAAAAAAAACAGCGCCGAGTTTTAATTAACTCATTCGTTTTGGTTGTTCCAGGATAGCGACTGCGCAGTTCCCGTTTTGGTGGTAGTCGCTCTATCCGGGGTCAAAGTATGCGATCCCGACGATCAGGTAACTTTTTTTTTTAACAAAAAATGGGACTTTAGCTTTTAGGAATACAATCGCGTAAAACGTTTTTAACTTTCGTGATTCTCACAGCGTCACAGTTGACCGTGGTCACGAGTAGTCGCTGTACCGCGGCCGAAAAGTCGAGGAAATTAAAATCATAACAGAGTGTCATTAAGTCCTGCATATTTATAAATACAATCACGTATGTGTATTAGTTCGATCAAAACAATAATAATTATCTAAAGTGGTCTATAGGCGCCATTAGTACCTACGAACGTATTGAATTTCAAGAAGAATGATTTTGAACGAGTAATCGTTTCATATTTATTACTACGCGAGACTTAATCACGTATGAGTATGATTTGAATTACCTCGACATTTTGGCCGCGTTACCTGTAACGCGAAATATGAGTATAGAAACACCAAGTTACCACATGACTGTTCACACAATTATCTCCTTGTTTAAGAGCGTGCGCATAATTATCTCCTTGTTTAAGAGCGTGCGCATGTACCACGCGCTGCGGCGCATCTCGTTCGCGACGTGTGAGGGCGCGCGCGCGCTGTTCGCGTTCGTTGCGCGCGAGCCGCGCGGCGAACCGCCGCCCGAGCCTTCACCGCGGCACTACTGCCACGCGTTCAGGACCGACACGCCCAAACAGGTCAGTAAACTAAGTAAACCTATTAAAGATAATTGTTCGCGACGTGTGAGGGTGCGCGCGCTGTTCCCGTTCGTTGCGCGAGAGCCGCGCGGCGAACCGCCGTCCGAGCCTTCACCGAGGCACTACTGCCACGCGTTCAGGACCGACACGCCCAAACAGGTCAGTAAACTAAGTAAACCTATTAAATAAATATATTGTTCGCGACGTGTGAGGGCGCGCGCGCGCTGTTCGCGTTCGTTGCGCGCGAGCCGCGCGGCGAACCGCCGCCCGAGCCTTCACCGCGGCACTACTGCCACGCGTTCAGGACCGACACGCCCAAACAGGTTAGTAGACTAAACCTAGTTTTTACATTTTTAGTTGCTATATTACTCGCTACTCGACTAAAATACTAGCCTAGTCTAAACTAGGCTTTAGCCCTATTAAAGGGTATTTCAATGGCATCTCTAGATACAAAAATTCTGCGACTGCAGATATATTGTGATGACCGCTAGCGCCACCTATTGCTGAGTAATATAACAGAACTTCTTCTACAAACGTCATTAGCTGTCATAGTTTCTGCATCGCTGTAACGAAATTATCAAATGTTAAACTGAATCGAATATCATACAATCGCGTGTTTGTGTGGCTAGTTAATGCTAAAGAGAACTAGTGAAAAGTTAAACGGTTACAATAGTGTGGAAAAATACGATTAGGAAAAAACAATAGTAGAAAACATCGAAAGATCTATTCAAAATTGAGTTTTGAAATTTTGTCTAAAATTTAGATGAATTTTTAGATTCTAAATAATCCTAAGACGAAAGATCCTTCTTTTACACTTTTTACTTACTTACCTATTTAATTGGAAAAGGCATGTATTTCTACCAGCCGCAGCTATGTTTATTTCACGCGGTATCGGCATCGCGCCATGTTATTCAAATTACCCGCCACAAGTATTAGCTGCTAACAAATTCTGCGCAAAACCTGATTCACGATTTGCAAATCGCATTTACGGAGACTTATTGGTACGCGCAAGGGCCTAGCATCTAGAAGATAATGTTAAATCCCGTAACTTAGTGTGGTATTGAACATGAAACTACTATTCTCGTAATTGTAATGTAAGTACGGAAAATTCATGTCGCTTCATGTGTCAAACACGGCGGCTGCAGGCAAACTTCGACTCAGACTTCGATGATTGGTCTGTTTGAGTTAAAATTTATAATCTAGGATTGAATTAGATAGATTACATTGAAACACATTTGATAAAAAGTAGATTGTAGAAGTATAGTTTGTGCCAATCACTGAATAGGGTGCTGTTTGATTTTGTTCATAAAAATATTTTAAATACTTTAGCAATTAGTGAAAAATATAACGATTCCTAATTTATCATTAAGCACAAACCGAAACGAGCCTTACTTCTCCAAGTACAATTAAAATTCGATTCCATTTCAGATTAGATAGGCAACCATTATCCCAGTCATGTTTCATTAACTGAAAGAGATTGTTCCAATTTTGGCAGATAAGGCACACTGTAGGTTAAATTAGAGATAACTCACATAAGACAATCGTACATCACATGAAATAGATATTTGGCAAAGGAAAATCTTCATCCTCATCATCGTCAGCCAATGATTGTTCACCACTTCTACTGAACAAAGGCCTCTCGCATGACACACTAACTGAGCGTGATCATTGGCCATACTTATCCAGCTCTTTATAGCTGCTTTTCGAATATCATGCCTCTCCTATGCTGAAATCCTCTGCTATGATAAAAACCTCTTATGCTACGGTTGCCGATACTCGATCTCTTCACAGAGACTCTTCTACACCAACTGCAGACCTAAAGGCAACTATCCTGAGGAAATCTGAAAAATCTTCAAAGCAATTTAATAATAATTAAAAAAAATCTTTGGACAATATTTACATCAATCACCTAGTCCCCAATCCCCAATTAGGCAATTTAATGCCTGTGTTATAGGTAATAGGTACTAAACAACGGATAAACTTACTTATATATGTATAAATAAACATCCAAGACTCGAGAGCAAACATTCGCATTCATCTTAATATAGACATCTGCCCCGACCGGGAATCGAACCCAGGACCTTAAGCTTCACATTCAGCTTTTCTAACCGCTGGGATATCCGATCATCAAAATTTGATATGATGTCAATTCATTGATCCGCACTGAAGATGTGTAACGGCCCAAGCCCTCTCATAGTGAAATGAGGTCTGTGCTCAACAGCAGGATGTATTTAAGCTTGATGACGATGAATAGTAAGCAATAGCAGCCAAATGGATGAAAGTCCAGAAATGAAAAACATTTGTGCTACCATTTAGATGTATTGGGAGGATATTCCTGCGCCACGTGCAGATTGAATGCGGTCTAAGTTTAAGGCGATTCCGGATTGCATAATTCAATTATTTCGTCGTTTATACTGCATACTTTCTGAGGGAGTCGAGGTACTTTTTCAGTTTGTAAGCAAGACGCTAGACGAATCCTTGTCAATTTCACGTTTTGTAACCATTTGTAGCATGTTTTTCAGGAGTTAAGTTAAGAGGTAAGGTAAACGTCCCTGTGCTCCACGCTGACCCAATACTTGGCACTTGCAACCTTATGTCATAGTAAGACAGGTGACAGATGGGTGTCATCTATTGGGCGTTGAGGCGTCAAGCATTGTTACTTTTACCTTAGGTATAATAGTGACACTTTACCATTCTGTCGCCTTAAAACTATTTCCTTAGTCGCCTCCTACGTCATCCACGAAAGAAATGTAGAGGTGTTACAATATTTTTCAAATGTGGAAACTACATTCTATGATCATGTTCCTCGTTTTCTAGTACTTTCAAATGGCTGCAAATAAAAACCACTAGATTCTTGGGTAACTAGTGTAAACTTTGCACACAGTATTAGAAAAAGTACTCGCTCATCTCTCTTCCCGCTGCCGGCCCCGTTCACTTCTCAATGCACTTGCCGTGATTGCGTCTAAACTTCGTCTGGTGCTTGCCGACGCCGTCTGTCGCCAAGTACTGTTTCCCGGTCTGTGTTAAGTGCCACATAAAATGCGGAAGACGAAGTTGAGCTATGTGCTGTGCTGTGTACACTGGAAGGGAAGGATAAGTGAATACGAACAGGCGAGAAAGATCGGTACATTTGGGCATTTTATTTTGCTACAGTTTTTATTATGTCCGTGTGGTAGTCGCTAAGGATAAATCGGTTAGTTTATATTGATAAAATTTGGCACAGACAATCTTTAGACCCTGAGAAAGGAGATAAGCTACCTTTTATTGCGAAAAAAAGGTAATGCCCAAAATAACTATTCCACACGGACGAAGTCGCGGGCACAGCTAGTTATTTAATAATCAAGAGCTATTCTCATTTCAATGGGAGGAAAAGCCGTCCCAAAGTATTTTCCTATTGTGTTAACATTTATTCTTAAATTTACGGGAAGAAAATTATGAGAATGGATATTTCGGGGTACTTTTTTTCCTATTGAAATGAATAGAATTCGTGATTCTGAGTAGAAATGAAATGCCTAAAAGCGTATAAAAGCTTCAGAATGAAATCTATACTAATATTATAAAGCTGAAGAGTTTGTTTGTTTGTTTGTTTGTTTGTTTGTTTGAACACGCTAATCTCAGGAACTACTGGTTCTATTTGAAAAATTATTTTTGTGTTGGATAGACCATTTATCGAGGAAGGTTTTAGGCTATATAACATCGCGCTGCGACTAATAGGAGCGAAGTAATATGGGAAAATGTGAAAAAAACGGGGGAAATTTGTCAGTATTCCACGCGGACGGAGTCGCGCGCACAGCTAGTTATTACATAAGACTTGGGGATGTAGGGCACTGAAGAAATAAGTTAAGGTATGTTTTGGGTGACAGGCTAGCAACCTGTCATTATTGTACCTATACTAGAAGTAGCTACGAAACGTGAAATAGTCATGGTTTAGTTTTGTAGCGTTTTGTTTACTTCATTAAGGAATACAGGTGTGATTTTGTAGTTGGTAACAAAATTGTGTGGTGTCCCCGTAAAATAACACCTCCCCATTTCTTTCGTGGAAGTCGTAAGAGGCTACTAGGTTTTGGTATACTAAAGACGTGATTGTGTGATTGTATGTATGCTTTATAAAATTAATGCTCAATTCTTTCACTCTAATCAAACGAGCACTAGATGTACACTCTGTGCCCCCACTTTGCTATCCAGGCAGATTTGGGCTGTTGAATGAGAATAAATCGCAACGCAAGATCAAAGCCGAGCTAACTCGGAATGTTTCTTAATTCAAATTTAAACCATAGATTAATACATTAAGACTCATTTTTGAATAGTCAGATTTAGA
>BHDV01038752.1:63084-81925 GCA_005406045.1 Adoxophyes honmai | reverse complement strand
TTATGATAATACTAAATAGTAGTAGTGATGCGCGTTCAAAACACCGAAATTGCCTGGATAGCAAAGTGGGGGCACAGAGTGTACACGATAACAAAACGTTACACCTAACCGACGTCCATTTGCAGATGGACCTAAATCCTAGTCCTGACTAATAGCCTACCCTAATCACGTGAGCTAATTCAGCGTTGAATTCACGCGGTTTTGCGCTAAATTCGTGCGGTTTGGCGCTAATTTGGGCCTTTAAGCGCTTTTGGCGCAGGTTGACGTGGACTGCGATAGCAGGCCATACACCCTTGGCCAATAAATCTCGTTGAAAGTAATGCTAAATGCCCGTAACACACGCGAGAATACCAATAAGGTTATATTATTTGAGTCGGTGTTTAAGTTACTTTTTGTTAATGTTTATTGGACCACGTGGTATCGGGTTTCGAGTAACACGTATCCATTTCTTTTGTAGATGTTGTGAAAAGCGGCTAAGGAAAATTGGTGAACGTATGTTTTGGGTGATATGCTACCAACTTGTTACCAATATAGGAACTTTATGTAAATCAAAAAGAAATTGTTAAATATGGCTATAAAAAAACGTTCTCCCTTTTCATCCATCAATCTATTTACTAAATTATCTAGAATATTAAATTTCAACTCAATCGGAACAACCGTTAAAAAGATTCCTCTACTAACTAACACAACTACAATAATTTCACCTCTTTGGAATACAGGGGTGATATTATTATTAACCCTTAAATTGGCAGTGTACACTGTGATGTACATTGTCAAATGTTCTTTTTTTTTATTTTTTTGTAACTAAAATTTTTGACTTCGTTTCCCTGCAAGAGGCTCGAATTCACGACTTTTTTAATTCTTGCCAATTTAAGGGTTAATGTGTTTATGTTTAAAAACAACCAGATGGTCATCTATGTATTTCTAAAAAGTAATTCCAGAAAGGTTCACAGGTTCATAGACATCGAGACGGACAAAACAATTAGGCGATAAATCTTCAAGTTTCATTCAATATATGGAACCGCGTAGGACTTCGACAGTCCGATAATTACCATCAAGCATCACGCAATAAATAATTCCCGTGTGGTATCAGGTTAAAATAGCATCTCCCCCTTTCTTCCCGTGGGTGTCGTAAGAGGCGACTAAGGAAACAGGTTAAGGTATATTTTAGGCGACAGGCTAGCAACCTGTCACCATTCTGCCTCTTCCATCTTTGCAAACCTAAAACAAGCTAGAAGTGGCTGCAAAGCGCGATATATTCATAATCATGGTTGTCTGACACGTTTCGTGTGCTCTGCCTTCCCCGTTTGAGAACACAGGCGTGATTGTATGTATGTATGTTTGTATGTAACACGTAATAAATCTCACAGACATCGATGATTGCAGAGGCGTCTCGTAATGGTTATTACCGATTTCGTATGCATTATCATCGCCTCATTAGTTGCTTAAAAAAGGGTTTCAAGCCTCTCAGTTACACGTCTAATGAGATATTTGAAGTAGCTTTTTAAATTGGTATCTTAATGTCGGTTTTTACATGACTGGTTAAAAAAGTGGTTTCAATGTCCATAAATCCATGGGATAACTGACAAAAATTGTAGATACTAATAAAAATCAGCAGCGCTATTGTCAAACGCAACAAAAGTCTAAATCGTGTTTCATTTGACAGTTGAAATTAATAATTGCTTCGAAATGTGTTCGAAATTGATACATTTCAAAACAAACTGACACTGAAACTGTCAAATTAAACACGATTTAAATTGTGGTGCGTTAGACAATAGCGCTACAGATTTACTATAACAGGTTGCTGCGTGATGTGCCTAACTTTTAATATCCATCGAATTTAGCTTAGCTTAAGTCACCGTGTGACCTATCTATGTTTTTTAGCCCATAAATTTCGGACACAATTTTCCAATGGACAGATAGTTCTCAAGTCGGAACACGAGCCTTGTTAAAACTTGTTCAAGACAAATGCGGACTAACTTTGTGTAACTAGTTTTGGAGCTTTTTTCGCAAAATACCTTATTGTTTTAGGCGACATAAAAACTTCAAATTGATAGATCTTGGACATTGGGAATTCAATACTATCACACTGTACTCCCAAATGAAGTCGACAGAGAAGACAAACGCTGCGTAATGCGTGTCTCTTTCACGTTTTAAAACCACTTTTGGTGTATTTTTTAGGCTCTAAGTTAATAGATACACCGCTGTGCCAGGTTGCTAGCCTGTCCCTCAAAATACATATATCTATTTCCTTAATCCACTTTTACGAAATTAACGGAAAAAATGGAGAAGACAAGTGTTATTCTAAACCCGATACCACACGTTAAACATACATAGGAATTACTTTACGTGATACAAAAAAAAATGTGATTCTATGAAGTTGCAAACTGCATACCAAGTTGTAAATTTTTAGTTTGCAAAGTCGGTGTTTGAAAATCGACAATGTATCACTTATAAGTTAAAATCACGAGATAGTATATTTTATTTTTTTGTTCTCTTTTTCTGTGTAATTCTAGTAACGAGTCGTGACTTGTTCTTGATGCAAAGCGTGACGAATGAATTGTTCAAGACAAGATCAACATTAAAACGGCCTGTCATCGTCAACATACGAACTATTTAATGATGCTGTTAAGTTATTGTAATGTCGGGCTTAGAATAACACCTTTCCGTTACTTCCGTGAATGTCGTTAGACGTGACTAAGGATATAAGTTTAGGCGGCAGGCAGCTACCTATCGCTATCGCTATTTGTACCTCTTATCTTAAAACCTAAAAGAAATTACATACATACATACAAACCGTCACGCCTCTTTCCCACAGGGGTAGGCAGAGACCACTTTGTTCCACTTGCTACGTCCTCACATACCTCTTTTGCTTCATCCACGTTCTTTAGTTTCTTCATACATGCTCGTCGATTTCGGGTACTCTTGACCTGACCTGTTTCTAAAACGTCCGCGATTTGGTCACGGAACGTCCGTCTAGGTCTTCCCCTCCCAACACATCCATTCATACTTCCAGCATAGATCTGTTTAGTCAATCTTCTTTAAAAGTTCAAAAGAAATTAGGTTGTAAATTAATAAAATATACACTTTAATGTTTAAATAGGCTTGGTGTCCTGGGTTAAAAAAAATCTAATTATTCTAAATAATAATGTGACAAACTTTTTTTTTCTTTTATCAAATGATTAAAACATCGACATAGTTATAGATCATCAAACTTCCGGAGTGGGGGCTTGTGACGTCACAAGTCGGTAAAAAATGTACCGAGTCGTGACGTTCATCGAAACTTTTAAGCGCTGTAGTATCATTTTTTGTTTGTCAAATAAAAGAAAAATATGGGGAAAATATTTTTTTGCAATCTATCTGACGAACTAATTTTTTTTTGTCAACTAGCCAAAATTTAACCCCACGCATGGAAGCCTTTCAATTATTTGTCTTTTAAGTTTTTAATGCTGATTTCGATACAACCGTTGGCCAATTTCAAAGTCTAGCAAATCTAGCCTGGCTAGTCCTTGATGTCAGGCTAGAGACATTGATAGACATTCCTTTTGTAGATAGCTATCAAGTTAGACGACCTACTTTCAAAGAGTGATAGAATGACAGTTAGAACAACATTTCTCAAGATAATAAGCTCATAATAATAAGCTTCATCAGCAATTGATTTCGATTTTGTTAAAATTTTAATATTATTTTACAACTCTTGATGTGTTTTTGTGACATGCCTACATTATATTTTTTTTATGAACAGTTTCTTCGACAATTTTCATTTAAAATTGACTAAACTTCTCGCACAAAAATCTTCTGCCAATCTGTCACTCGATTCAATTACTTCCTTCCTTTGTTTTTAAATATCGAGCGTATGCGTTTTTGTTCATCGAGCTTTCTCAACCACTACTGCCAGTCATAATTTCGAGCGCGACAATATCGTGTGCTTCATTACACTGCGGGCCGATAAACAGTACGCCTGCAGTTCATTGACCATAGACGGCAATGTAACACAATCTTTGCGGTATTTTCTGATGTTTGTAGTTCAGTGAATGCCGGCGACTTTCTTGCACGGCCCGCGTGACCTTGCGTGGTGGGGGACATTCCAAAGCTCGCAGACTGTAATAAGAGCCGGCATTGGTATAAATATTCGATCGTTAGAATTACAAAGCTTATATCTAGATACTTCGTGATCGATTTGAAAGCAAAGCTGCGTAAAACGATTTTTTTTTCTTTAAATTGTTGGCGCTAAAGAGCAATCAGTCCAATAAAAATATAGCATTAATATTATATAGGTCAATAATGGAACTAATTACATTTTTTTAAGCTTTTGCAGCTGATGCAAAACGAAATGTATTACGTATCAACTTATTTTAATGAAATGGCGTTGTCTTTTTAGTTTTTAAGATGGTCGATTGTAAGGGTATACTTATAGGTATGCAGAGCTTTTTTGCGAAAAAAAAAGCCAATATGACGTAGACGTTAAACTTAATTTCAGATAAGTTATTATTAATTTGTCAAAATAAATACGGTAGTTGATATCTGTTTGGAATAAGTAAACGCAGTAAAACAGTCTCGTTGAAAATTTCAACAAATAAAAAGGAAAAGGAACAGATATTGTGCAACGTCTTTATACTTCAGACTGCTGACCTCATTGACCAAAGGTCACGTTATATCATCTGTATATTCGCCAAGTTCATCAACCTCATAAAATAAAAAATAGCAACACCCGACACAGGTGCGCTCGTGTTTCCATTGTGCGCCCGCGCAAGCGTGAAGGCTTCGCTAGGGAACGAGTTCTCAGACGCTCCGTCCATCCAGTCAGTTGCCAACCAACCGCCGAAGGGAGCGGACGTATCGGGACCGATAAAAAATCCTCCAAATTCAACGCGAGTTCTTTTAGTGATCTCAAACAGTGATAGTCTTCTGTTTTCAGTGATACGTGTAAAAGTGTTTGCTCAGTGCTCAGTGCCCGCTGTGTGTCGTGGGAGCTACCATTGGAATGCGAGCTTTTGTGTGAGTTGAGTGATGCTGAGAAATTCTTGCCGTTCCCGGCACTAATAAGACCACTGTATAATTTAAATTGTCGTTAGTTTGACAGGCTGCGTGATGGCAGTTTTTGTCCATTCATGAATAAACTGCCTGATATTAAAACTTGTTCTGGATGGAATGCTTTTGGCGTGCGCGCCGCTTTTGCTCTTGGACGGGCATCAGTGAGAGTTTAGCCGATTCTATTTCAATGGATAACTTTTCCTTAAGAATGGTTGGCTCAATGATTGACCAATCCATAAAAATGAAGCAGTATTACATCACTAGCGGCTAATTAAGTATTACTCGAGTAACGGACAGGTCCTTAGTCCCGTGGTATTTGTTCAACCCTTGATAGTAGTCTATCGTCGAGCAACTCAAATGCGTTTGTGGTTCCCAAGTCGCTTCCATACTGAGAAGAGGCTGGCTTAGCAGTAAGACGTGTCATATTCTGAGTGATAATGATGATGATTTTACGGTGGTAGGGAATGGTACAGAATCTATCTGAGATTTGCTACCACCATCTTATCGCAAAGCACACTAACTGTATTCAGGCGCGGAGGGTAAAACGGCCTAGAACAGTTACTGTAAATTACAACAGTGCGGATGACTATGTGGACGATTTCACAATTCACCTAACTCGACCCTTAAAAATATAACGATGAAAATAACAATGGCGATGAAAGTGACAATGATGATGACAACGGTGAAGACGACGATGGTAATGATAAATATGCAATAAAATTTTCAGACGGCAGGCATAAACGGTTACTAACTGCACTTCCATCGGCTACTGTCTGTAAACTAGATCAACAAGGGAATGCAGTAGGAAGCAGACAATAGGTCGTGATGCGCGTGACCCCCTTGCATGTGAACTCTATAATGAATGCACTCTTGCCGCCGGAAAAGCGTCCTTATTTGCTATAATGGGTTTATGAGGCCGACCGTAAATTGGGGGGCTGTTTCATTAGTATCTAAGTACTGTTACTCTTTTCATTAAAGATTATTTTTTTACTTCACAAATTCACCCAGAACATTTAGAAACTGAGGGTCAATCCTTTCCCTATTAAGATGAGACACGTGTCTAGTTTACATATTAGAAGCCTTGGTAGCCTAGCGGTTTGATTTGTAACCTCTCGTGCGCAGTCGTGGGTTTGAATCTCAGGCTCGAAACTCAATTTCTTTTTGTATGGGCAATACCGAATTGGATATTGATCACAAGCTGATCAGTGAAAGAAAACAAAATGAGGAAGATTGCGCACAGTGACGAAGTAATTTAATGTCGTGTGGAAAGTTTTCTATCCATATTGGCCCCTCTTGGAAACTAAGACACAAACCCTCTCATGCTAAGAGGAGACTTTGGCTCATCATAGGGGCATTATTTAAGTTTTTTTTATATCTTTGATTGAATGTAACTTAGGTGTATTCCTTAATATGCAAATTGTCAGCTAAGTAAATCAAGTCAATAATTACGAGTTTAAAGACAAAGCAAAGTTTACTTTAAATCTTCTAAAACTAATCGCAAAATACAGGGTGGTCTCACTGTCTACCTGATCTCTTAGTTGGCGTCTAGTTTTTTTTTCAATGCTCTTTGTTTACAATTCGGCTCTTTTTGTTGTTGTGCCGACACTAAGCTAACACAACGCGCAGGTAGGCTATGGTATTGTATTTTTAATGACTTCGCATTTTGGTTATTACCGTAAGATTATGTAAACTGTTTAACCATTCAGGTAAAAGGAAATACGACTAGAATAATTAAAAATACCCAAATTTTGTTACCAGACAAACTTTTCCGCCCGATGCAAAGTGTAGAAAGATATGGGTCATCCTATAAAAAGTTGTGCATTTTTTCTCATTTAAAATAACGGTTTCTCCCACTCGGAATAATTAGGAGGGTACCGATTTAAAAAAAAAATGATTTTTTTTTAGTTCCGTTCCTGTTTTTAAACCAGTATCGCGTTTACGGGATGGAATCATTGAAGCCCGTGATTTCGACCTGGAATCCAGTTTTTTCATGTTTTGTGGTAGTATACATAACAAACATAAACACACCTGTATTTCCAAATTTCACGCGCACTTTTACAATTCTAGATTTAGGCATGGATGAAAGAGACGTAATAGTGGCAGGTTGCTTACCTATCGCCAAAAGCATGCCTTCCCTTAGTCTCCTCTACAACATCTGTAGAAAAAATAGCGAGGTTTTATTCTAAACCCGACACAGTACGGGAACATCTGGTCTCTTTAAGTAACGACATGACACATTTGGTAGACACAGAATTTTAAACTTCCACAGTAAACAAACGCTAATTATCAACAGAGATCAGATTTGAGGAAACAAAGCATATTCTAACCACAAAAGCAGCCATGGGACTTACATGTGGTGAGGTTTGGCACGAGCTGTCCACAAGACAAAGAACTGATCCAAGTTCTGTTGTCTCCACGTCTGTCCCCTGAGACACATTGTCTCAAAACAATAACATATCGCCTGTCGGTGCATTGTTGGTGCTGTGGCCAGGGCTTCATTCATACCTACTCATTGTTAGAGGTTTCGCGTTGGTTGATGTGTGGGATTGAGCGTAAAATGGCGCATTCATCAATGCATAAAATGTGACGCCTAATATTAATTAGCAAAAGGTATCACCAGAATATGCGTAATGTTGCATAGATAAAACCATCACTGTTTCATGTTTTGTAGCCACTTTGAAAACAATTTTGGGCTTAAAAACCAATGGAAGAGATACAATAGTGACTGGTTTCTGCCTTGTCGCTGAAGGTGTACTTAAATCTATATCCTTAAAATAAATGACGGCATGAATAAATAAATGGTTACCCAGAATTTGCTAAACGTGGCACTGGATTTTTGAATTCATGTGCTCTGCCTACCCCTCTTGGGAACACAGGCGTGAGAATATGTATATGTATGTATGTAAATGACGTCAGTATTTTGAGAAGAAAGCTCATCTTGTGCCACAACGTGGTAATTAATGAATAATACGGATAACTCATGTTTCGGGCTAGTCCGTAGCCCTTTATCTATGGTTGAAACTTTTAGGTCTTTTAAAAAAGGTAAACAAACAAAGCCAACTCGACAAAGTTAAAAATCACGTAAGGTACTTATAACATAACACATACATATCTTACGTGATTTTTAACTTTGTCGGGTTCGTTTATCTTTTTTTAGGTACCTAAAAGTCTCAACCATAGGAGCCGCTGCTCGCGACAGTGCCAAACGTGAGTTATCCTATTTTTCATTATACTTGAGTGAATTTCATGGTAAAAATGTAGTGATTGACGATGACGAGTTTTCGACTAATATCGGCTAACTATTTATCTGCTTCGGTCAAATATTTGCTGATTAGTATTTTGACTAAAATGTTTATAATTATAATCACAGACAAACAAATTATTGAAATTATAATGGCGCAAATATTCTTTTAAATATTATTGAAAAAGTATGAATACTAAAACTAGATAGATACCTATTGAATGTTACGAGTAGTGCTGCTAACGGGTAATACGCCAGATGACTCGATGAAAAGTCAACGCCGGAAACAATATCAATAAAACATGGCTGTAACAACGTAGGATGATTAAATCTAATAGACGTTTATAGGCAAAACTAATTGTAGGCATCGCGATTCAATAAGAGATTCTGAGACGGTAAAAAAGGAACACACGCTGTAAAAAATAAAAATATACTTATTAATAAAATTTTAGTAATCCGGATAATACTTAAAATCGTCGGCAAAGTGTATATTGTTAATGTTTCTGTGTGGTGCCAGGTTTAGAATAGCACGTCTCTGTTTCTTCCGTGGATCACGTAAGAGGCGACTAAGGAAATAGGGGTATTATTTTAGGCGGCAGGCTAGCAAACTGTCACTATTCTATGTCACTAGTTATTGCAAAACTGTAGAGATATTTACCTAATCGTTGCGAGTATCAAACATGCTTTCAAATCGAACTTAATGACGGTAACAAGGAAGGAAGCAATCAACCTAAGTGTTACTCGATCAGAAACCATAAAACTTCTGTTTTACTCTAATCTTAAAAGCTCTACCGGCCAATACATCACCGGTTATTTATGTTTGACTACGGCCTGGCATTTAAATTGTACTTAAAATAAATACTTGTACTACAGACGAGTCGGTAGGAGTGGCCAGTCAACTCGTAAAGTATAGAAAATAAACGACGACATCACTTTCTTAGTCCCTGTCACACGTTGACATGAAGTTAGTCTGCTCAAATGTGGAAGTAATTTTGAACAAAGAGCAGTAAATTTGCTGCTGTCGACTTATTTTTTGGATCTAATAGGCACTTATTTAAAGGTATCGAAGAAATAATTAACGTCACGAACTTAAAAACTATGACCCATCGTATAGAGATAGGATTTCAAATGAAATAACCGCATCCAGATAGGTGTGTGTGAGAGCTATTGTATGGTGCCATTAGACAGACAGCACAATACACGCACAGGATATTGATGTACAACGCATTATAATATTCTTCTTTATGCTTTGGGTGTTAAAAACCTCTGAAAACAATTTCCCACCTCTCGTTTATTAAAATTTATTAGCGCTTACAGTGTATCGAAAGAATAAAATAGGCTATCAACGACCTTTACTTCAAAAATCTTGTTTCAAATTCAACCATAACCAAAAGAGAATAAAGGTAGCCAATTATTTAACGCATGATCAGATACAAGCTTACAAATTCGCCATAGCGGTAAAATTATAGTTAATTATCCAAGTAATGTTACACCGAAATGTGATAATCGGTTGGATCGGGAGCAGGCTAATTTCTGAGAAGCAATCCTCTGGCAATTAATGTGGAAAAGTTATTTCGAATATTCGAAAATGAGTCGGTAGAAATTCGTGCCGCGATTGTATCGGCGGAACTTTTCTGACAGTCAGGTTTGCGAGCAATTTGGACGATCGACATTGTATGAATGAATTAGCACATTTTTTGGGATTTGGTTTGCATAATGGGACTTTCGTTTTTTTGCGATAAGCTGTGAACGTGAGCTATGCATCTAAAAAGTGTACTTTTTTCACCCTCTACAAAATTATTTAAAACTAGCTTTCCGCCCGCGACTTCGTTCGCGTAAATTTCGGATTTTGGGATCGTAGGTTTCTGAGCCTATTCATTACAAACAAACAAAGTTTTCCTCTTCGTAATATTAGTGTAGATGTAGGTATCTAAACCCAAATATTTAACAGAATCCTTTATTTTAATAAAATTTAGCCTATGTTACTCGTGAATAATGTGGCTTTCGAATGGTGCAAGAATTTTTTAAAACGGTCCAGTAGTTTCTGAGCCTATTCATTACAACCAAACAACCAAACAAACAAAGTTTTCCTCTTTATCGTGTGGTGCCGGGTTAGAATAGCACCTCCCCCTTTCTTCCCGTGGGTGTCGTAAGGGTCGACTCTGGGAAAGGGTTGGTGTATTGTGGGCGATGGGCTAGCAACCTGTCACCACAATATCACGTTTGCCCATCTGGTTACCCTCAATTTGCTGAACGTGGCACTGGATTTTTGAATTCATGTGCTCTGCCTAACCCTCATGGGAACACAGGCGTGAGAATATGTAAAAAAATTTGCCTATGTTACTCGTGGATAATGTGGCTTTCGAATGGTGCAAGAATTTTTAAAAACGGTCCAGTAGTTACTGAGCCTATTCATTACAACCAAACAACCAAACAAACAAAGTTTTCCTCTTTATAATATTAGTGTAGGTGTAGAAGTGTAGATGACTACGGAATCTAAATGTTTGAAAAAAAAAATTTTTTACGATGAGGCTGCAATTTTTTTTTCTACGAGCTAATCCTTGATTTCCACATTTCATTTCAACTGAAAAATATCAACGATCTTTCTATCTTTTCCATAGCTCTTTTGACACGCATTTGCAGTCAAAAACGGAACCAGCTAAACCCAAAACCTGTCTTGTCTGTTTTTCCTCTCATCTATTATTTCACCTGATGCCCATGCGACCTACATGCCACCATTTGCAAAAAATCGTCCTCTACAGCCACGCCTGCTGACAGATAGTTCCCATTTCTCTCAGACCCAGACGTGATTGAATAATGGCACCGCAGGGATCGAACCGTCGCTAATTGTGACCCTGGTGGCCGATTGCAGGTGAAAAAAGAGTAAAGTAAAAAGAACTTCTTGCTTGACTAATAGTTGTTTATACATATTTGTAATAAAGAGCATTTTAGCAAATAATGATGACTGGATGTTGAATATTCGAGGAAACAAGGTTCAAATTGGTGGAAAACACTTCATACTTCACTAAGTCGTATCAGACATCTTTAGATATCTGATTAATATAAATATTAATTACTGAACGGTGCTCATAAAACAAAGGAGGTCGAATTGTTAAGATCACTAAACTTGTAATCTACATTGTAGATTAGATTAACAACCCTACTCTCACGATGTAATCAACAGAATCATACAGAATCTACAAACGAGATGCAAGCTAGTTTGAGATGAATGAATTAAAATTATTTATCGCATCAATCTAAACCGGCTAGAACGGGTTAAAAAAAGAAATAAAAACCACGTGATATCTATCAACACAGCTAATGATCATGAACCGGTGTATCCAGAGTTTAATTGCTAGAGGAAGATATCAATAAACTGGGAACGGGGATCAAAGACGGTAAAAATACCCTTTACGGCCGTGTAAATATCCGGTTTAGATGCTCGGTTTACGCACAAATAAACACAATTTTGTAACACTTGGCCCGTAAAATGTTTGGACTTGAAATGTGCGGTGTTTTAACGAGTCCTGAAGCTTTTACTGTTTGAAAGGATGAAATCAAACTGTTAAATAAAAGCGGTTTTGCACAGCTGCTCGGAGAAAACAAAGTAGCTTCCGGAGTTATTTTAGTTATGGTTCTCTTCGTTTCACTAGCACTCCGAAAACTATGCTTTTCGGTTAAGGCATCATTAGATTATTTCCTTGCTTAGTTGGTTGCTACCAATTAAATAATAATGCTTGTACCATTAGTTCGTCTTTTGAGACACAAATATCGATCATGATTACGCGAGTCTATTACAAACCAAGGTCCAAGTATACAAGCAAAATCTTCAATGCTGACAATCATGTTATCAGAAATCCGGGTTTGCTCTTGTTCTCAATCGGCTATCATTTTTGAGTCAATTCCAGACCTGAGACACCAGCAAATCCTTTCAAAAACTACCAATCCTGCCCATCTTTATCAGGCCTCATATGAAAGGTCCAGCCGTTCCGTTAAACGCATTGTCCTATTTGAATCTCAATGGGAGTGGGGGAAATGGCGTCGATTTTGATGGCCCACATTCGGTACCCCGGGTCTGAGCTCGTAAAACCATCCTGGACGGAATATCTGGGGAATTGGGAATCAAATTTGGAAACATTTGGTATATACACTGACAGTACTCCTAGTACTAGGGATGTGTGAAGGTTTAGTAGATACACTCAAGTTATTTCATGTTAATGTTAGTTATATGACAGATCAGTCTAAAATGTTTGAAAATTATCAAGTTAAGATCTTGACAAGAAATTCAGATTATCATTATGAATTAAAGTTGTCGGTTATGCCTGATTCTTGTGTATAATTTGCTCAATAAGCTTTTTAGGGTTCCGTACCCAAAGGGTAAAAACGGGACCCTATTACTGAGACTTCGCTGTCTGTCTGTCTGTCTGTCCGTCCGTCTGTCTGTCCGTCTGTCTGTCACCAGGCTGTATCTCACGATCCGTGATAGCTAGAGAGTTGAAATTTTCACAGATGATGTATTTCTATTGCCGCTATAACAACAAATACTAAAATTTAAATAATTATTATAATTAAGGGGGGCTCCCATACAAAAAACGTGTTTTTTTTTTGCTATTTTGGATCTATTTAAATAACTGTAACAGGCAAATACTTGAAATTTTCACAAAATATTTAATTAAATATTTAATTTAAAAGGAAATAATTAAAATAAAATAAAATTAGTATTTAAGGGGGGCTCCCATACAAAAAACCTATTTTTTTGCAGTTTTTTTTTTGCTGTTTTGGGTCTATTTAAATAATTGTAACAGCTAAATACTTGAAATGCTCACAGAATGTTTAATCAAATATCTAGTTTAAAAATAAATAATTGAATAAAAATAAAATTAGTATTTAAGGGGGGGCTCCCATACAAAAATTCTGATTTTTTGCAATTTTGGTACGGAACCCTTCGTGCGCGAGTCCGACTCGCACTTGGCCGGTTTATTATTTTATTAAGTTTTGCTTTTTGTAATACCATAATTTTCTTTTATTTGGAAAACTGGTTCTGAATTTCTCTTAAAATATGCAAAAGTCAAATTATAATTGAGGCCCGTCCACTCGTGACAACAAAGGTACTTTCCATTTATATGGACAAGACGTCCCTTTATTGAAAACCCATCTTACTGCATTGCCTTTATCCCACGGTCGCAGCACAGACCTCGTGGCACAGTATAAAACGGTACGTTAACTCCATTAAAGAATTGTTCTGAATTTACATTTGTGTAATTTTGATAAAAGTAAACAGTCCAATGAAAATGATCGTAACCAGCCTTCTGTCTCGTATTATTCATCTAGGCTTTACAATCAACATTTTTTGATTGTTAATTTTTGGCGCCGTAAAGTTTCATTGTTTGTTTATAAAAAAAAATCAGAAACAATTGCCTGTCGATATGTGACACATCTTGTGGTTAATATTTCATTTTTATCATTGCTATACATTTATATTTCAGATCAAATTAGTTGCCAAAAAACACAATACCGGCGTTATGTAGATACACACTGATGACATAATGACTAGAAAGGAAAGAGTAGTAAAGAGATATTTACAACTCATTCATTTCTAGTCACTAATTTTCAGGACCTATAACCTCCTACTCTCATTCACACACCAGAGAAGAATGAACTTAAGTGACCTCAATAATTTTAGAACTTAAGTCTACTAGTCTAGTCGTAGATGACTTACCGGTATTACACTGTGCAAGCGAGGTAGGCAGGGGCTCTCAAATATTTTATTATCTCCGATCGCGGCCCGCTCGGCATTCCGGGCCGCACCAGATATAAATTTCGCTCGTGCCGCGGTCTGCCGCGAGTAATACGAAAAGAGTTGGGTTTTTGCGTACGTGATTAATAATGTTAATTTGTTTGTTTTATTTGAGGGAAAGAATAATTGTTTAAAGGTTGTTATTGTTTAAATGGGTAAAGGAAACTTGGTAAAGTTTTTTTTTGGCATATGAACTGTTTGTTGGTTATGATTACATTTATCTTATGTCCAAGTTTCCGATAAAGATACTTACTTTATCGCTACTTACTGTAATGATAGTTAAAACACGTGTAATTAATTTTTCGGCAGTACATAGATGCTTATTTATAACGAGGTTGTTTCTTATTTATTATTGTTATTATGAATGCGAAAATTTACAATTCTGTAGGAGAATTACTTAAAACTTATTAATAACCACTAGTTTAAATCATGTTAGGACATAAATTTACACGGATTTGACGTAAATTAGAAAATTACACGTGGGTTTATCAACAAACGAGTTTTAAAATTTTAAAGAATTCAGCTCGAATGGAATCATAATTATGTATATCGGTCACAGCTTTACAAAACGAGAATAATGCTTTGGTATTCTCTCGTATCGTCTCTGGCGCACGTCGCAGACCCTTTTTTATTTATGCTACTTTCTCTGTCGTGTATGTTAATCGAGAAATGATTGATTTATCGCCGGTCCTCTGCCCAGAGACAACGTGGCTCACTTTACTTACAACGACGCGCAATCCGATTTAAAAATTTAATGATGACAATGTCACCCACTTTGAGAATTGCTGAAATGTTTCTTGCATTGGGTATTGCTTTAAGCTCTTTGTTTTCGGATTGTTTGTTAAAATGTGTAGGTTTACACTTGTGTCGATAGTTATTTTCATTAGTTTAGTTTTTTTGCTCTTGGGAATTTGATTATAACATTAGAATTTTCCAGTCTAAATACCCTAAATGCGCGTCTAGTGCTGATTCTGAACTTCACACACAATTTTGAATAACTACGTCGTTGTGTTCTGGTATTTTCATGATGTTTTCCTTCACCCATTAGCTCGTGGACAACATCAAATTTGATTTCCCACATAAATTTCAAAAAAATCAGAAGTGCTTGGGATTCACACCCACGAACCCCTACATGAGATGCCGCGGTTAAAACTGCTAGGCCTTCACGGCTTCTTAAAATATATTCTAGCCTAGACTTTTTAATGCTGGACACGTGCCTCCTCTCAGTTTAGGAGGGATTTAACTGTAGTTCCCTATGTTCTCTGTATACCAAATTCAATTTCATTAAAGGACTGTATTGTTTTTTATTGCCTCTACTGGGCTATCTACTAGGATAGCATGAAACAAAACAGATGGCTGGACATGGGATGGCTACTTTACGAGCCATTCGTTCCGGCTGCAGACTGCGTTGTCTCAATTACTATTTTGATTTCCTTCCCGTTAGAAACGGTTTTAGGATACCACGTTTGTGTTTGTGTTCCATTTGCTACGATGTTCCTAGAAAAAAATTAACAAAATGGGCAAAGATCCTATCAAAATCGAGTCGACTTAAAAATCAACAATACAAATTCTTAAAAATCACAAAAAAAACATGGGGATGATTTCAGTATTTGAAATTGATTTAAAATTAGCCCTTAACAGCAATCAGTAGCCAGACAATGAATAAGTCTCCCTTATAATTTTATTATAATGAAGAAATGGTTTACTGGCTAGTAAAGTGTGACTTTTATTGAATTAACTTTATTCTAGTTTAGTTAAATACACATTTATAATTATTTTGTATAAGATTACACTTTTAACAGACAAAATTTGAATTTTTCTCAGAAATCCATTGGTAAAACTGAAAGTTATTAATACAATAACACGTATTAATTTGTTGTAGTGTTCTTGTTACAAAAAATAATATCACCAATTGCGGTGAAGTCTTGGTTTTACTTAAAAATGTGTAAGAATTTGACCGTTACGAGTCTAAAATGTTATAAGTAAACTGAGTATAGACAGATCCAACGGGCAACCATGTTGTCGTGTAGATTGACTAGTTGTTTTCCGTATTTTTCTTGTCTATCCTCCCCTTACTTTGATCTCAGCGACCAGG
Organism: Adoxophyes honmai; assembly: GCA_005406045.1. Taxonomy (NCBI): domain Eukaryota; kingdom Metazoa; phylum Arthropoda; class Insecta; order Lepidoptera; family Tortricidae; genus Adoxophyes; species Adoxophyes honmai. Next base: position 65,758 of record BHDV01038752.1, on the reverse strand, counting down.
ATCGCATGACACACAACAGATGACAGGACGCAGAGATAGCAAGTTTACGAGCCATTCGCTTGCTGCAGGCAGTCCGGATAAAGCCTTCATCTAGGGTAACGCGATGCAAGAAGATTGCCATAATACGGTAGTAAATCTCTAGACAATATTGCATTGCATGGTTTTATAGAGATAAGATGAAAAAGTGTAATAAAGTTTATCGGTTGTTAGATGTAATTGTATTCGGGAAATATGCAATGTCTTACCTAAAACGTTTAGTTTTCGTTGGTATACATGCAATTCTTTTGTATTAGATATCATAGCCCAGTGAATTATACATGTTGTCATTTTAGGTTGAGTCTTTTAGTTAGTAGTCTTACTAAGGTATAAATTAAATTTCGAATCATTGATTTTTATCCAAATTTTCTGTAGTTCATCAACGTCTACTGGCACTTCTGCAATAGTAAGTTAGATACGACTGTATAGCATTCCATCCCTGTTAGTTGTTCACAAAACATTTCCCTCGTATTTCATTTCCGCGTTGCACCACCTCTATTTCCGTCGTGAGATGCCCTGTTTTGTATACCACCCCTCCTCCAGTGGTAAACAATCGCGTAGAAACAATGTAGCGATGCCTCATACAGCCGTGTTTATTACAGCACTGCTCTCGCCTTAAACAACTTATTTGTTTAATAAAGTCTTCTAGGTTCTTTGTAAGGATCATTCAACACAATGTTTCACTATTCTAGAACATTTTAATTTTGTGATAATACCTAGAAACTGGAAAATATCATAGGCAAAAAGTTTAAATGGCAACGAGCGTTCTTGTGAAATATGAATTTGTGTAGTTGGCGCTCTAAATAAATTAATTTTATCTATTTTAAGTAAATATTTTGATAGAACGCCTGTTAGTATGAAGATTGTTAGTTCTTTTATTTATTGGTCTCTCTTATAAGTAAGTTCTTACTTCTTAAGTAAGCAATATATCATTCTAGACAAACGATCTTAAAGTAATTTTGGTAACTCCATTATCGCTCAATGTTACACTTATCATCGCATTATCTGCCTCATCGTAGCTGTTTTTTCTGATCTATTCATCTATTCTATTTGATGATAAGTTCAGTAGATAATTATGTGTACCTATACAGTAGCATCTACCTAAGTTCTTTCTTCAGTTGCTTTTCTCTGTCTCTCAGTACCGCCTTTGTAACTTTCTCAAATAAAACATCCCCTTCAGCTAGAATCATAGAATTTCCACGAAGAACTTCCAACACAAGTCACGAAAAAATCCAAGGGATTCTGCTCTTATTCAATCATATTTCCTCACACTTCAAGTGCTCGCTGCCGCTTCGACCACACCTCGGGCAGATACAAGATAAAATATCAATTCGAAAGCATCGGCCGATTGAATATCGGAGTTTGCGGCTTGAATAAAATGTAAATGAATTGATCGCAATCCTCTTACCCGGAAACAGATCTGGGATCTGCCGCAATTTGCTTCCCCATACTAGGTTACTTTATCAATGGTGATTGTTTTATTTTATCAAAATTTGTAAAAATGTGAAGTCTTCGTAAGTTGAAATGATGTCACTCAATTAACATACATTTCATACATGGAACTCACGTCTTTATATTGAAAGTAGGTCGACGTGTTTCGGGAAATTTACGAGGGAAAGCAGGCGAAGAACATTATTGACCAGATTAACAATGTCCTAAAGAGGCCAAATTAGACAAACCCGATACCGTCAAAGATGTATGAGAGGAGTGAATGTAAATTAAGCTGGAGAAGTTTAGTATGTCAAAATACTAGCGCGTGCCACTCTGTTGTGTTAGCATACTCTGCAAAGTATAATGCGGTTTATGTATGTACTTTTCCAGCCAATAAGTGATCCATGATCAGGCAGCAATGCTACGAATAGACGCACACTGATTATAAAGACGTGTGTGTATCCGTTTTATTTCACTTTAAGTGAATCTCACGATAGCTTTTGCTTAACATAATCATCACAATTAAAATCAGATACTTTTGTCACGTTTGCGTAAACCCCCAAAAAATACCTGTGATCGGATCATACGCTAAATTAAATAAGTTTTCTTTGACTACGGAGACATTTTGTTCTTGAGGTATGTTCATAAACGACATAAATACGACGTGTACTTCGCATAATTGGAATAATCAATTAAATTAAATGTTACCCTTAACTTCTGCTTGGGTAACGGTAAAGGAAAAGTAAAAGTGTGTCTCAAAGCAATATACGTGGACGATCTTATAGTCGTGCTTATACACAGAATGTATGGTATGGCCGATATTTATAACCGAAAGTAAAAAATAAATGTTAGTGTTTCATAATGTGGGTCGTTCTTAAATATAAATCATGCTGTATGGTTATGATGGCTCTTAATGGGGAAGATATTTATGGGATGCAAAGCACGGCTCATGTTAAATGCAACTGTTATGGTAAATAAAGGAAGTTCATTATAATGTTTGGTTAGTAAGAAGCACAGAGATTCGATCGTCTGTCGGCTAACTTATGTTTAGTGGATTGGAAGTTGCATTTAAAACTAATCTTTCAACTAAACTGTTGCTGTTATGTGTTTACACCTATGTAATCTACTAGCTTTTGCCCGCGGCTTCGCTCGCATTAAGTTTGGAATGACACAGAAGAGATCTCAGAATTATTTGAATACGCTGCTG
>BHDV01038752.1:32302-53148 GCA_005406045.1 Adoxophyes honmai | reverse complement strand
GAGCCGTTTCCAGGATAGCTGGTATATATAAACAAATAAATAAACAAACAAATAAATATATATACAAGAATACCTCGTTTAAAGGTATAGGATGTCAATTCACCCTAGTTTTAAGCACGGCCTGTGACACGTCATCCACGTAAAAATAGAAGAGGTGTTATTCTAAATACAACACCGCATATTTACGACTAAAATGATTTTGAAATTTTATGAAAAAAAAACCAAGTAGACATTTGACATTGACGTTTGACAAATTGATATGACATTAGAAAAAAAAAAACTTCTTTTTATTAATTTTTATTTATTCTATCACTAGTTTACTCCATTATTTTTAAAAGGTAAAGGCTTATTTCCCCTAAAAGCTGAACCACCTAAGCCTGATTTATGACTCATAACGCAACACACATCAACACCCAATAATCTAAATCACTTACAGCCTTTAGATTTATAGATCTTGCCTCTTCCGCCACAAATAGACTATAATCTATGTGTGAATTGTGTATGATTGTTAGTTATTACATTAGTTTATGATATAGGTCTAACCTTAGAAATTTAGGCCGATTGTCATTCAGTTGCTCAACCAAATTACTGTCCATCTTGATTTGTAATCACTCCCCAAATCTTAAAGTCGTATAGTAAAACAAAGCAAAGAAAAAACTTATGTACAGTCAGCGTCTGATACATGTATACACTTTAGTACCTTTTCTAATTAACCTCATATTTGAACTCTCGCATGAAATTGTCACTGCAATCACAGTGACAAAGTACCAAAGTGTAACCATGTATCAGACGCTGACTGTACCTAGAGGTGGATTTGCTTAGCTATTTCGTTTAAATATTTTAGTTCATAATTTCTTCAAACATACTTCTTTTTTTAAAGACTTAGGCGCTGAAAATACTTCGTAAAAGTAGGTCAGGGGGTCAATGTGTGGAAGCACCTGAATTCAAATTAAATATTTATTGCTAAACGTTTTAAGATATTTTTTTATCGAAATGAATAAATACCTAGAATTCACTCGATCTAACAAAAACATCTTGATAACGTTTCAAAATAACATAACTAAATAATTCTCTGAGACATCCAAATTATCCCAACTTACTCCGCGATATAATGTTTTTACGGCCCACAAAAACAATTGCATCCCCAGAATAACCTCTTACTCTACTTTTAAACAGCTGTTAGAATAATCAAGTAATTAGGGAGAGTCCCCACTGCGCGCGGGGCCGATAACCGAAGAAATTTACTGGCAAACTCGTCCCCATTGTCCGTGATAAGGAAAGCTTAACTACAATAAAAGTTTATGGACGCTTTGTTTTTAGAACTGTTGTTCTAAAACTGCCTTTTTTAAACGGACCGGATTTGTGAATGGGTCTTTTGAAGACGCTCCGGTTTTTGGGTTTTATAGTACGTTTTTTTGCTTGGCGACCTTCACGTTAAATAATGACGGGATTTGTCTAAGCGTTTTTTTTGTCGTTGTATCTATTGTTAGTGTAAGTCATTGAAAAGTTTTTACTATTATTTTACTATGCAGGCGATGGTGAAATAAAATTAAAGAGAAAACTAAAAACAAATACCATAAACGTAAACATTGCGGATGGAAAAATGTTATAGACACACTTTCTTTGCATTTGCCAATTTTTTTTCAATGCGCAGAATTTGTAAGGATACCTACTCAATTCCCGCACAAATCGACGTTCATGTCAAAGTGCGCTAAAAGATACAAACTTACGTAAAATAAAATTAATCGCGGGATATAAAACAGTCATCATTTTTTTTTTCTACCAAATAATGTACTTTATATCTTATAAACACAGTCATCGTTTTTTTTTTCAAACAAATACTTTATATTATCTTAGTTTTTTTTTATTCGCAATAAAACTTCCAAACCGCGTCACGCCACGCATTCAAACGAAACAAAAACTACATTGTTTCAAAACAGTGCATGCGCCCCAGCAGTAGCGTAGTAATGGGAATTCCATCCGAACTCACTCTCGATTGGAGAGGGACGTGTATACGCGAAAAGGGTTAGTGGGAAAGGGATGGGTGATGAAGGGACTGTCGTGCGAAGAGGCAATAACGCATAACTTAGGCCCGGATTTAATTACGGGAGGTTTAGAAAGTGTTGCGTTTCGTACTGTCCACTTGGGGTGGAAATGGAAAATTAAAAGTGAACGGTGAAATGTGGAGCAAAGCTGGAACTTGAAAATTGTTTCCTTCGCTAGTAAAACAAAAGACGGTCGTCGTGATTTTGTTGATTACCTTTTGTTTTTTTGTAGGAACCAATAGTGAGAGTGTTCTGCTATAGGTGCTAAATGTTATCCCAGATAAACAGTGTTTGTATTGAGATTAGCTCGACATGTTTCAGGGCAACACGTGACTCATCATTGGTACAATAATAGTGAATGTGATGGCAAAATGTGGGTAGTACCTATCGGTGTTAGTTCCGTCAATCAGTCGTGAAAAATCACGTGATTGTGTAATCATGAGATAGTTTTCTATTTTCCTTGAAACAAAAAAGAATTCGATGATAAAATATTTATTATCTGCAGAATATTTCAACGGGCACATTTCTTTACCAAGCGACGTAACTTAAATGTCAATTGTCAAAGTAACCTTTAACAAGAAAAAATGTGACATTAAAGTCGCACGTATTTCAGCAGCACTTGTAACAGTTGCCATAAACGTCTTTTACCTTACGCATGGCTCTGTAAATCATAAATAATGGTGCCATTACACCTGACAGTCTGAAAGCTTGCGTTTTGTGTCGGACTTTGGCCTTTCTGCTGAATGACATTGTTTTACTGTAGTTTGTGGCTACTTTGGTGCCTTCCGTGTTTAAGGTTAGGATAATGTGATGAAATTCAACAACAGTGCTTGAAATGTGGTAAGTGTTAAAGGGCCTTAATAGCTGTTTTGTTTTATTTCTTAATTTGGGTTTAAACATAAAAATACAGTGAGTGAACTGATGCTCTACAGCCCTCTGTGATACCGTGTATGCCAAGCACGCTTTGAGATGATTAGTCTCGAATTGGCTTGTGAAATATCGAACTAGTGTTAATTATGAGGACGAGATATCTAAAAAAATAAAAAATATTAATGTAAAATGTAGCTTACGAGTACCTAAAAACTAAACTAAGACTCTTAAAAGAGAGATGAATTTTTGCTATCTCATTCTAACTTACAGCTGTGTCCCTATTTGTTATTTATTTATTTTAAAACTTACAAGCGAAAGGCTGGCCTAGGTATATTTAGGGAAGAGCACCATCGAGGCCTGGTCCCAAAGATCCTGGCAGCGTTTCCTCGCTGCGCGGCTGTATCACAATGCGTTGAGCAACGAAGCTGCCAGTTCTTCGATCCCTAATTGTTGAGGCCGATGGGCCTCCACGGGTCTAGTGCCTCAACCCCAAGTGGTATAAAAAGAAATTCAGAGCCGATACCTCTGGGTTTGGTGTTTTTTTGTTTTTAATTTAGTCAAGGAATAAGTAACTTTTAGCCCCTTTTTGCATGTGAAAATCTGATTTACTCCCGAGCAAAAGGCTAAATTTAATTCTTGCTTAGTTTGGGAATTAAGCCACATTTATATCTCCAGGCAATTTTTCCACGAGGACAAGCCTTTAAAATACATAATATATATTAATATATAATATATTAAGGCCAGTTAAACTACGAACATATTTAAGCAATAAAGTTCTCTGGTTAAGTTGTAAAGTCGTATAATTTACGAGCGACAAGCAAAGCCGACAAGGCCGCAGTAAACATTTCGTGTTGCCAAAGTATAAAATTGTTAAAAACCTTTGCATTGGTTGGTCTAATTCACAATTTACATGTACGCGCAATCGCGAAGATTGTTGGGCAGTGATTTGTAACTTAGCAGTATAATACAAAGATTTACCAAAATACATACATACATATTCTCACGCCTGTATTCCCAAGAGGGAAAGGCAGAGCACATGAATTCAAAAATCCAGTGCCACGTTTAGCAATTTCAGGGTAACCAGGTGATTAAACGTGATATTGCAGTGACAGGTTGCTAGCCCATCGCCCACAATACACTAACCCTTTCTCAGAGTCGACTCTTACGACACCCACGGGAAGAAAGGGGGAGGTGCTATTCTAACCCGGCACCACACGGAATTTCTGTCGATAAATAGTCAGAAATTCATTAAACGACTTAATTACGAAGTCGATACAAACAAAAACCGGGCTTAGTGACTTGAATCCACCGATCTCCAATCACTAAATTTGACGTCAAAATAAATCTTTATCTTCGGTGTGGTGTCGGGTTTAGAATAAAACCTCACCATTTTTTCCGTGGATGTCGTAAGAGGCGGCTAAGGACATAGGTTAAGGTATATTTTAGGCGACAGACTAGCAACCTGTCACTATTGTACCTGCCACCTCAAAACCTAAAAAATGTTATGCTAGAAGTGGCTGCAAAACGTGAAATACTCATCGTTTTGTCTTTGTAGCGTTTTGTGTGCTCTGCCTACCCCGTTTGGGAATACAGGCGTGATTGTATGTATGTATGTATGTAATAAATCTTAATCAAAAAATATCACAAATCAACAGTGATCGGATCTAGGATGCAATTTCCCGGGACTTAGGTCCATAATATTAAGATGGATATGACTCACAAGTTGTTGTGAGTCATAACCCCGCGACTTTTTGGATATTTTACTATCATTACAAAAAGTAAACAATTACCCATGATCAACCTCTTTTATTAAATGAAATGACCACTTTAAATAAGCAGTAGATAATGTCTTGACTGACATTGTCATTCAATTGAGCCCTGCATATCAAATTGTCAAGATTATCGATAAATAATAATAGTTTCATTACAAATATCCATTATTTAGACAATTCTAGTGTTCTTTAAGTGTGCAAATATTAAATGACGCTTTTTTTAAATTTTAGCCCACTATCCAAAGTCCCGGGAAATCCCGAGGCACATCCACAATAAGCTTATCATTTAAGGTCGTTCACCCCAAATTCTATCCTAGATCCGATCACTGCAAATCAATTTATAAAATTGGTTTGATTTCAGTACGTGTAAGCATAATTCTGATAGTATTAGTGACGTATTGCAAATTGATGGCTGTTAATAAATCAGCGTTTCCTAAGAAAGTTGTGTTTGAGTAATATTTCATATTTCCTGTTAATTCCTATATCTATCAATCAGTCAGGCTATTCAGTCCTTTGATAGGGGGAGAAACTCACAAACATACCTTAATTTCTACGATAACGAAAATTACGTTAAAATTTGTGCAGCATAATTATAATCGTAAAGTTCGCAGGTGTGCAAAGTTATTGTTATAGTTCATGAATCAAATCAAATCAAACAGAGTCTAATCAGTTTTAACCCTTCGCTTGATTGTATCACTCGTACGTACACTAACCCAAGACCATGTCCGAACTAAATCCTACATCCAATTACATGTAACGCAGTCATAAACCTTCAGACGTGGCCAATCAACGCGAAGGTCAGCAAGGGAATGGACGAATCACGGTGTTGAAGACATAGAGTATTGAGTTATGGAGACGGCACGGCATTGAGTATCGAAAGAATAAATATGGTACACTGGGTGTTTTGTTTTTCAAAAATACCGTTCTGTCGTTTTCAGCTAGGGACGAGTAACCCACTACTAAAGCGTCCAAAATTATCGGTGTTGTTACAAACACACATGAAGACTACCTATAATCTCAGGCGGGGCTTAACCTGTCGTCTGTGTTTGATAACGATCCCAAAAGTATCCGTCGTATGAGTATGACCAGGATCAGTATCATACGACTTTTTGGTATTTTTGCGATTTAGGATCCTTATCAAACACAGACGACAGGTTAAATCACTTCTTATTTACTGACGTCTCTACTCATAATTAGACAATACCGTGTATAGTCTATCTCGAGTGCATCTTAACCTTCTCCCGATCTCGCGTCGTCTCCAAACTTTTTTTTCAGGGCAGTGATTGACATCTCCAGTTCGATTGAAGCCCCAGTGTTGCACGTGTCACCGACATGTCGTGTGAAGCGGCACTAAGCTCACAAAAAGAACTGTTCGGCGCGAGCGATAACCGACGGCTTTTGGGGGTTGGGAGTGGTGTAAGAGTAAAGCGGAGAGCGAGTTTGCAAAAAATTTTTGGACAGTTAAACCTAAAGAGTTCCTGCGTTGATTTATTTGGGTAGGTGCTACGTGAAACAAAGACTCTAGATCTATGTAAATGTCGACACAAGTTATAAGCTCTAAGTAATGGACCTGCATAGTGAGCGAAGTGCAGACCGAATTGACGGTGAGCGATGAAGTACGCAGGAGGGTTGTTTGGCTCCACTAGTTGGCCAGTACTCTTTTACGTGCATCGACTTATACGAGTATAATAGGCAAGCACAAAAGTAGAAACTGAATGAACACAGAACTTTTTACGCTATCATCTCGCTTTTGACGTTATTGTTTGATGAAGCATCAATTTCTTAACAATTTTTGGTCGGACTATATTAGGCGTTGTATGGTTGCCGTAATTTTGTTTAAATTTACGTTTATATCCAATTATAATCTTCTGTATAGGTAATAATTTCAATTCAGACAACATAAAGAGGTACGCTAACGAAGACATCAACATAAATCAAGGAAAAACTTCACACCTTCGGTCTATGACTTGACGCACCAATAATTGGATGGTAGGATTTCGTGTCAATCTTGTTATTAACCCTTAGGTGCATACGGTATCAAAAATGATACCGTGTCTTTTCACCACTATAAAATATTTTTAGTCTTTCTCGCCACGTTCTAATACCAGTATTTGGTTACCTTTGCTCAAATACTTCAAAGAAAAAAAAGAACTGTCAACCCTATTACAGCCATTTTTATACTAAGTGTCAAAAGTTTGAATTGTGCGGCTACTTTTTGCAAAAGGTGAAATTGCAAGTTTTCATTTTTTTTTAACTGGCGGATCATGAGATATTTCCAATTGGAAAAAAATGTATAAGAAAGGTTAGTGTTTATATTTATCGGGCATTATAGAAGTTTTTGTGAGATTTGTGATATTACAATAGTTTTTTTGAGTTTTCGATTGGTATCGAAAATGATACTCCATGTGATGTCGTCTTTTTTTCTAGTATCGATAATGATACTCCATGCACTACGCTTATTTTTCTACTAGCATGGTTTATAGCACTTTTTTGAGTTTTTTTATACTTTACCAATATTTAGCAAGTAGTGTGGGCATGTTAATAAAAGCTTATTTTCATGCCCACCATCACCACATAGGGTTTGTCTTAGAAAAGGACGTAGAAGCACTGTTGATTCAGATAGAAGAATAAAAATATCGGAAGACAATGCCGAGTCCGAAGGAGATGATCTGGAGTTTTATTAATCACTCGAAGAACTGCAAACGATTCTCGAGGAAGAAGAGGCAACAGAAGAACCTACAAATATGGCAGAAGAATTAAATTTTATAAAAAAACCTGGTTCAACTAGGTATCCCAGATCCTCATTTTATTAAACGAGAACAGGCCATCGCCGACTTCACAAGATCCGTATATACCTATAAATACACAAAAACATGAATTTCATTTGTAGCTAATGTTTTGCGATTGTTTAGATTCTATTTTTGTAGTTTATTTTTTATTTACTAATTATTTTAGAACATATTTTTTTAGTGCTTGCTCCATGGAGTATCAAAAATGATACCAAGTGTTTTCGTCAAAAAAAAAATATAAAAAAATGATAACGATTTTTTTTACTATTTTTCCTGGCATTCACCCATATTTCCCAACCAAATATATTTTTTTCGTGAAAAAATATTAAATCATGCACCTAAGGGTTAAATAGCAACGCTCTTATTATTGTGTTCCTACGAATAAGACAGCCGGTACCGGCAGTAGTAAAGTTATACTGACACATAAGGCATCACACCATAATGATGGCTCTGGGTTGGCAACCCACCTGTAAATTATTCTGCCAGTAATAGGCCACAGCGGTCGCTTACTGAAAGGCAACTTTTGTGGTAAAAAAAAGACCTCGGCAAAATCGCTGTCTCTCACGTCTTGAGGCATACCCTAACATTCAAGAATGTAGCTGAAGCGTCGCGAATGAAAATCACAGCTCTGATAGAAAACGTGCAGATTGCTCGCAGCCGAACCCAGCAAGGTCTGTCGGGACCTATTGAGCCTAAGACGATGACGATTGTTGCGAGATTTGATAAAGTAGATTTTTGTGGCTGACAACGCAAGAACGTTAGAAGAAATAAAATAAAAAGTATTATCTACTCTAGGTTAATCGCTTTTGCTATGAAATAAGCGATTTTGTTACGTTTTTTTTTTTAAAACAATGGCTAAGAAGTTTTTTTAATTTGATTTGAAATTTGCAAAAAACCATTGAAACAGGTCACAATCACACAGCCTTGCCATTACTTCATTGAGTCATATATCATAAAACTTCCTATGTTATTCCTATGTCACTTCATATTTCATACAAAATTTCCACCAAGATTGACTACCTAGCTTTTTATCAAGACCATAATCCAGACTTTATAATCAACCAGTTGAAAATAATTTTGAAATTTGATCGTGCGTAGTAGATGATATAAATAATAGATACGGATCGGGCGGTGCGTGATAGATGCGTTCCACTCAGTAACGGCGGCGCGGCACGCGAGGCTACGAAAATTCATCTAATTTAAGAATACAATGGTCTACTGTAACTTTTATTTATGGTTAAGTTAACTCGTAGACTGTAAAATTCGTGAATTCATTTTCGAGAGCGGAACTGACGTTTATCGCAAAAAATATACTTACATACATACATATTCTCACGCCTGTATTCCCGAGAGGGGTAGGCAGAGCACATGAATTCAAAAATTCAGTGCCACGTTTAGCAAATTCAGGGTAACCAGATGGTTAAACGTGATATCGCGGTGACAGGTTGCTAGCCCATCGCCCACAATACACTAACCCTTTCCCAGAGGCGACTCTTACGACACCCACGGGAAGAAAGGGGTAGGTGCTATTCTAACCCGGCACCACACGGGTTAAAAAATATAGTTAGCAAAAAAATATCGAACACGAGTATGAGGATGATGACAAAAAAAAGTAGCATAACGAAATAGCGTTACGGGCGTGTTGCTAGTATTGCAAGTAATCGTGAATTTACGGAAAAAAGTAATTTAGAAAAGTGGGATCGAGTCATCCCTTTATGATTAATGCGTTTTTGTTAATTAAGATAAGTTACGGGTAAATTAAATAATGATGTTTTTTACACATATTCCCAATTCAATACTTAAATCCGTATCCGTACCAATATATAAATGTGAAAGTGTGTTTGTTTGTTTGTTTGTTTGTTTGTTTGTCCGTCTTTCACGGCTAAACGGAGCGATGGATTGACGTGATTTTTTAGGTAGAGATAGTTTAGGGCACGGAAAGTGACATAGGCTATTTTTTATCCCGGAAAAAATTGATGTTCCCGAGGGAAAACAAAAATGTAGTTTGCTTGATAGATCGATATCGATCGATGATAGATCGATATCGATCGATAATAGATCGATATCAATCGATAACCGATCGATAGATGATAGATCGATGGCGCCGTGTGTCGTTTGAAACGAGAAGTTTTCTTATAGTTGTGCTTTATACCGCAATATAACCGAGTTCCACCCGGGCGGAGCCGCGGGCGGAAAGCTAGTGATAAATATTCTGCTGGCTGAATTTTTGTTGGCCGTCAAAATTAGTAAATATTACGAGGGCCACTTTTGACTTCAATATTAGGATTGCAGTTAGATTAAAGGGCTAAAATACATGTCATGTTGCTAGTGGGCTAAGATAGTAACATCGTCATACTATTTCCTTGGATCACCTCTTACGACAGCACAGAAGAAATCGAGAGACGTAAATTCAAACCCTACACCGCGGCAGTCTGAAACAAGTCAAAACAAGAAAACAATACAATTACAACCAATAATCATCATTTAACTAGATGTGACATATTTGTCAATTCACTAATGAACCTCCAGATTTTAACTAGGCCAACCCATGTTCCTATTTCGAGATAAAACCGGCACACTACGGCAAAAGAGGGCATCAAAGTGCCGCGGCACAGCGTATTGCACTGGGACCAACCTAGCGTGCCGTATAAAGTCGCGACCACACCAATGCTTTAAAAACCGTGACGGTACGGAATCGCAGTGACTCATCGTATCGTATGTTCGCCGTTTTTGATGCACGCTCCCCACACCAATTCTTAAAAAAAGGTGACAGTAGAACGAAATCGCAGCAACGTGTTGTATCGGCATCATTTTTGACACAAGCATTCTATTCCGCTGCTTAAAAAACCAACATTGCACGGAATGCGTCACTATGATTTTTCCGTACCGTCACCATTTTTCAAGCATCGATGTGGGGAGCGTGCGTGAAAAACGGTGCGCATACGACGCGTCACTGCGATACCGTACTATCTTACGTTAACGTTTAACGTCTTAAATTAGGTTGCGGCTGGGAGTCACTTATGAAAAAGTGTAACGCTCGGTAACGTTACGATGACGTCACCGAACGAGAGAGAGGCCCGCAGTGTTAAGGAGGTGGCGCTTCGATAGTGCGAAGCCTCTATGGTATCATGTGAGACGTCAAACGCAGACATGGACAGCTGTCACGATTGGGAGTTGACGTGACAACGTCTTAAATCAATAAATATTCTACCGAGAAAAAGACGTTGTCACGTAAAATCTTCGCCCGTAAAACCGACTTTACAGGCAACCATTTTTTTTTAAGCATTGGTGTGGTTGCAACTTTACACCGACACCAAAGCACATGAGGCATGGCTGGTAAATGAGACTTGGGAGCTAAGTGCGCAAAGGAATTATCTTGTCCGTTTGAAGGACAGACATTTTTGTTTGAGGCAGCTTTGTTTTGTCTTAACGGGAAAATACGAGAAGAAACGGACCCGTGAGAATAGAAGTGACATGTTAAGCGTAGCAATTTGTACGATAAAATGTTTGGAATATAATTAAATGTAGTTATGTTTCCCGTGTTGTCAGGTTAAGAATAACATAATTTTTATTTCTTCCGAGGATTTGTTAAGAGGCGACTAAGAAAATAGATTTAGGCAATGTATGTTGCAGACGGTAAATTAGCAACTTGTTACTATTTGAACTCATTCATAAAAATGTATAATTTTGTTAAAAATAGTTTTGACAATGTAATGTTTCATGCGTCCTGTAATACAGCTTCATCAAGCCAGATGAGGATAGTGATCTTAAAAAATAAGGATAACTCACGTTTTAAATCCAGTTTAGCTCGTTATGGTTCGGACTTCAATTTGAAACGTGGGTTATCTATATTTTTCAAGATGATTGAGTCTCACGATAGTTTGATGTTCAATGGGGCTAAGAATCGCTACGATTTCAAAACTATGTCATAAGTTCAGCTAATAGCAAAATGACTTGACTATTAATTAATTCATTGTTAGTTCCACTTTGATGCCACTGTAAATAACAAAGCACGTATTAAACGTATAACGTATCCTGCGTAAGATACTGTTTGAAACTTCCGGCTCTCCCCATTTGTCGACTAAAAATAAAAGAAACAACAAAATAACGTCGTTTCCGAACTTACATTCTTAAATAGAAAGGAAACGGTGCATTACTTAATTGGTCTTTTAACATTCCTAGTTTAGTGTTCCTTTGGCGACGCGTGTTGGGTTTTAAAATAGTTTAAAGTGCTTTTTTATGACTACAAGAAGGAAACACACTAAATTGTGCGTAGATTTAACTATGGAGTTTGGTGTACGTATTCTGTTTTGTATACTTTATGGAGGGGTTAACCCCAACTCCCTTTTTTACGTGGTGATGGTCACGTAGTATACAGGATGTCCAGACCCCTTGGTGATAATTCACAGGGAAATATACCTATAAGGAGCTTTGAAATGTACAAAAAGAGATTTTAAAAAGTTAACCTGAAAAGTTTTTGAAACTCCAAATTTAATGATTCTTTTTCTCATTAATCTCATTATTGACGTCAATTTACCAGCTCTACCTATAGTGGTTCTGGTTTGGTGTTTAAGAAGCGCTGAAGAAGAAGATGACATGAGACAACCTTCGCGGTAACACACGTAAGCGCTCTTCGCGTTACATGCACAAAAGTAAAAATCGTTAGCGCCTATTAATTTTCAACCAAATTAATCTTCACACATAAAGCCCTTTTTAGCAAACAAGGCCACCGACGCTTATATGCGTTTTCGTGATCTTTAGACAGTGCCGCTGTAAAAGATTTGCAGGCATTTGAACGCAAATGCGCGTATTCGGCACCTGTAAAAATTTAGCCTCTGAATGATATCAGTGAATGCATAAACTTATCTTGGAAAGATAGAAGAATTATACCATCTTAACGTCATACTTTACATAACATCGGTCATTACGAACACAAAACAATCTTCCAACAGTTATAACTTATTCCTTCAGCAGACGGCATACCGTTTTTACGACGGTCTGAGCTTATTAATGCCCGTCTAAATCACAATTAAAGCGCTTTTATTCGCTCGTTAAATTACAGAATAATAATGCGCTTGTTATTGCCTGGATACCATTGTTTACCGGGAGTAATGGAATTTGTAACCGGGACGCCGTTGGTGCGTTCCAGTTGGGTTTCGAATTTTAAATAGTGAACCATTATGAGCTTTTAGGTAGCTACCTATTTAGCTCCGTGGATGTCGTAAGAGGCGACTAGGAGTTAGATTAAGGAAAATTTTAGGCGACAGGCTAGTAACCTGTCACTATTAAGCCAAGGATACATTTGTCCCCTAGTGTATCCTTGGCTTTATAGCTGCGAACTCAGAACTAGAAGTGGCCAAGAGACGTGAAATAGTCATGGTTTGTCTACGAAGCGTTTCGTTTACTTTGCCTACTTCATTTGGGAATAAGGGGGTGATATCTTTAGGTATGTATAAAATAATTTTGTTTGTTATGTTTTCCCTTCTCAGACTGAACATTGGAAAGGGCCGTTATTGGATAAGATAAACAAAAGACATGCGTTTACGGTGCAACCAATCAAGTCCCGTTTTAAACGACTTCATTACAAGCTTTTGTTTAAGTTTGCTTTGTATATTTACTTGTTTATTTTGTTGCCTTACAACCTTGATCGATTTCCAATGACTGAGTTGACCAGAAATTTATTGAAAGTTGAGATTCTGTGATGTGATCATTATTTTATCTGACAATTTAGTGCTTTGCATTAAATATCCACATTCGTGTTCATTCCAAATTTCAAGTAAATCTTGACCAGCGGAAGTAGGTCAAATTTAAAAATAAACTAGGTGCCTTTCTACAATTGTGTATGTTTTTGTAAAATAAATGATTATGATTATGAATTCACTAAACCAAAATTTCAAAAGGATCAACATAATTGTTAGTAAGTAAATACTAAACTTTATTGTACAAAACAACACGAAATACAGGAATTTTACAAAAAAAGCGTTTAAAATACAAATTTTGGAAAAAAAAGAGGTTCCACTTAAAAATGTGCGAAATGTCTTGCTACTCCGTGAAATAATATTTTCATAATCGATGATTACAAAAATACTTACTTTTTTTTACAAAATGTATTTTTTTTAATAATGTTTCTTTTCTTATTTCCAGAGCGCGGAGCTGAGCGGCGGCGAGTGCGCACGCGCGCCTGACTCCCTGCCCGGCCTTACGCACCACTATCCACGCTCCAGAGACAGGTATCTATTTTATTTAGTGATTTTTTTAATGTGCAATAAAATGCACAGATTGATTAACTAAGACATTAGTTTAGTGCGAAGCCAAATGTACAATATAATGTACATTCAAATTAATTTACCATTTTGTCTCCACATTATGACCTTTTACTACTTTTTTGCGAAGGCTGATGTTCTTAATTTAGTACCGAACCGATGGAATCGCACCTTGACTCACTCACGAGCTTAATTGCGGTTTTTTTTTTTAAATTCTTACTTCTCTGGTACCTATCACTATAATAATTGTGACTTGAATTTGTTTAAATTAATGCGACTTACCAAGCGTAGACGTTACCCTTAGAGCCAATTTTTCAATCACCAGATAAAACATATCTGTCCGATAAATGTTGGCTGTCACTTTTCTTTTATATGACGCGAAAAAAGGATAGCAATAATTTTAACTGGCAGATAAATTTATCTGGTGATTGAACAATCGGCCCTTAGTCAGCATAAATACGTCAATTTAATTTGGATGAACGTCAAATTCTTTAATGTCTATTATGGCCAGTAATTTTATATACAAACATCTTTCACTTCAATTTCTAATAAAATAATAAACAAAGTAATAGTCAATGCAAATCAAATTCAACAATTTTCAAATTAAAATTTATTTTAACCTTTTCACGTTTACGTTTTTCAGATCGCCATCGAAATGCGACATAATGGGCATGTCACAACACGAGGCGAGTCCAAGTTCATCGGAAGAGTCGAACTCACCGACCGAACTGAACTGCTACCGGCGGCTGGGCGAGAGGGCGCCACTGATGAAGCGGCTAGCTATGGGGTTCAGTGGCGCACTGTTGCAGCCTTCCGACGATGACTCAACACCACTAGTCGCTGATACTCCTACAACGTGAGTTGATATCCTGAGAACCTCCCGCAGGCTTGGTTCCTAACGACATCATTTATAAACTGCAAGCGTATTTTTTCAACCTCTTGTGTTCAAATTTTTCATGGTGGCAAGGTCTTCAAAGTATGCATGCGGTGTAATATTAGTTTGTACTTGGAATTGGGTATGCATTTGGGGTGTACTTAATGTCATAAAGTCTATGGTCTCCTATAAATTTCTTTCGGTCGCTTAAAGCGTCATGTGATATGGTTCGTCTCAATGCTGTCCAATGTGTCTCAATGGTGTAGAGACCAAGAGCTAAGGAAGAAAGCAGTGTCATGTAGACCAAACCAATGCATAGCAGTATGTCGTAGCGTATCACGTGACACTGAAATCGGCCGACGGTGCTTATAGAAGACCATACCACTGAAAAAAAAAGTTGGGACGCATGGTGGAAGAAATGATAATAGAACAGCATTAGTATGAGAAAGCTTTGTCAAGTTATTTTTATTAGTTTAACACTTAATAAATAATAATGTCGTGTTTTGAAGCCAATCAGGTTTTTTTGAGAAGCTGATTAGTTGAGAAAAGTCCTCATGATGCCCTAACATAATTAAGCTTCCAAAGTTCTGTCTTAGTCTTATCTTGTAGATTAACATAACCAGCTCTTGGTGATTATTATATTAATTAATTATTAACACACTGAGCAACAAGACAAAATGATAATACAACTCAGTAGAATTTGGCGATTGTGTGATAAAGAAATTAATTTACATGACTGCCAAGTTCTGTTGAAAGGTATTTAGTCCCCCTATTCCTTTTGGTGTAACGATCTCTGCTTTATTCTCACCGCTTCGGGTGCTTTTGCTTGCAGCCCTACGAACCCACTCTGCATGAATGGAGGTTACATCAACGAGGCTTCGGAGGCAGAGGCTCGGACTCGTGAGTCTAATAGGGAACTCACGCCGCGACATGACAGTCAACAGAACGATCTAGAAGATTTCATTAAGTGTAGCAATATAAAGAATGGGTAAGTTGCTTGTGTTGTTGGGACTTACTTATAAATAACTGTTCTTTATAGATACTTCCACTTACGCATGGTTTGGCCAATTAGGTAGGTACATGCCTCTAAGCCTTAATGTAATAAAATGCTCTGCATCTGTGCTCAGTGGAAATTGACTTACAGTAAACTTTTTATTGTTAGTATTGGTAACGTTCGTAAGCTTCACAGCTCAGGCAAATTTCTGAGCACAGCACAAGTAAGAAGTCATCAGTTTCTAGATTGCAGTACTTGTAGTCGATCTAAAAACTTTGGTATATTCATTGCCTTATCCTCTGTTGCAAATTGATCATACTATGAATGTGGTCATGGTCACATTGCACATATTTGCCAAAACCAAAGTCATTGGCTCCAGCCATATCGTCGTATTTTTGGAGGATTATGAAGGTTACGTGTTAACAACGCCAATCATCGGCTTTGGGATATAACTCTTTATTTCTTACAGTGTTTTCCTTCACTTTGATTCCAAGAATCTTATTGATCCTGTTTTTTCACGTTTCATTGGAAAAATGGCAAATAATAAAGAAACAGGAAGTCCTTATAGTTGCACTGGATTTACTTTTACTCCATAGATTAAACATGACTGACAAGTCTTTAGTTTTTACCAACCACCTATTTCCTAAATCTCATCATCTAGCAAATGAGAAGTAATCTTCACTTTGGTTTTCGCCTTTAGATTCCTACCAGCTATTCCATTAAAAACGGTTACAGTTATTGACGTACTGTAACTACACATTACAGCAGCGGATCAGCAAGTTGCAGTGCAGCGACGTCATCATCGTCAGGTGCCTCATCATGTGGTGGTTCGCACGGCTCTGGTAACAACAATGTGCCGCGAGCCGAACCTGAGTTGCGATTGGCTCCGTGGTTCCAAGCTGGCATACCTAGAGAGGTTTGTTCACATTATTGAACTGTTGCTTTACTATCACCACCTCAAGCTTCATTGTAATTTCTTACCAGTAATAAGGATTATTTGATACTGCATACAATTAATGGTTCTTCCTATTTGCGATTCTGTACAAAATTCTGAACAGCTGTCTGTGAATATTGCGCAGAAGCAAACCGATAAAAATATGAGACAGAATATTCTCTAACTCATCTAAAAATCGAGATGGACTCGCGCTTTAAGGGTTCCGTACCAAAAACTGAAAAAAAATCAAGATCGTTGTATGAGAGGGGCGTAAATAATTCATCATCATCATCATCATCCTATATACGTCCCACTGCAGGGCACAGGCCTCCTCTCAGTATGAGAGGGCTTGGGCGTAAATAATTATTTAATTTTATTTTTAGTATTAGCACGGTTCGTCAGATACAGCCTGGTGACTGATAGACAGACGGACGGCAAGCGAAGTCACAGTAATAGGGTCCCGTTTTCACTCTTTGGGTATAAAACCCTAAAAACGACAGATTTTGTGTTTCTAATAAAGACTGTGGTATAATTTCAGATAGCTCTAGAAGTACTGAGCAACCAGCCAGTGGGTGCTTTCATGGTACGCTGTAGCACGACACAGACAGGTTGCTTTGCGCTGTCAGTGCGGGTGCCTCGAGACTTCCAGCCTGCTGGCATCGCACACTACTTAATACTGAGGACGCCAAAA
Organism: Adoxophyes honmai; assembly: GCA_005406045.1. Lineage (NCBI taxonomy): Eukaryota > Metazoa > Arthropoda > Insecta > Lepidoptera > Tortricidae > Adoxophyes > Adoxophyes honmai. Next base: position 35,916 of record BHDV01038752.1, on the reverse strand, counting down.
GGCTACAAGATTAAGGTAATACATATTATAAATGATGGGAAGACATTATTATCTATTCTGTCAAATGGTGGTTATCGTTCAAACAAAAACACTCATGATAAGGAAATGGTTCGATTCAAAGCATGGAACAGCCACTGCTAATTCTTAAAACGTGTCTGATGGATAATAAAATATTTTAAACAAATGTACCCCATACCATCATGCCTGTATTCCCAACGGGGTACGCAGAGCGCACTAGAGACAAGACCATAACTATGTCACGGCTAGATAGCCACTTCTAGCAATATTTTTTATGTTTTGAGTTGGGTGGTATAATAGTGGCAGGTTGCTAGCCTGTCGCTTACAATAAAGAGATTGTAAAGAGGTTCAGAGATAGCTCTATACTGAAATAGCTCCCCGTTGTCGTTGTTATTTAAAGAGTTAAAATGAAATGTCCTAAAAGTGATTACGGAACGTAAAATGGTCATGCTTGTATCTAGGTAGCGATTCATGTGCCCTGCCTACCCCATTTTGATATACAGGCGTGATGTATGTTACCTCCTTGCCTCTTTATCTCTTTATTTATTTGATCTCTTTGACATTCCAGGGTTTTACAAAAGAGTTCACCTCACTGTCAGCGCTGGTGACTCACCACAGCGTGATGCCCGAGCTGCTCCCTTGCCCTCTACGCCTCGCGCGACGTCCTCCGGCACCACGGCCTCACCACGCCGATTTGGATTCGCCTCATCCTCCTCACACGCCTCAACACACGCCTGCGCGACGTCATTTGCCGTTCCGACCGCAACTGGACGTCTAGTATCTACTGCAGTAAAGACAATTTCTGTCAAGCTCCACTAAGCTTGTTTGAAGATAGTCTTTGGAAACAACAGTGCTGCGTTAGCAAACATGCGTGAATGCAACTCGAAGATACTAAACAGACTCTTTTAAATAAAATAGAGATGACAAGAAATTTACAACTGGAGGCGTTATTTGAATTTTTTTAAACTTTTCATTTAACGAAAACTGATAAACAGAAAAATCGTGCATTAAATCTGAATTGAATCTAAACGAATACAAATAACCATGAAGTATTCTTTGCTGTTGCTTCAAAAGTCTATATGAACATGTATTTTAATCCTAGCACGATGACAGTGTTAAAGAAGTGGGTGGGGCAAAATAAATACGGAATTGTCTTTACTTAAGCATAGAAATAAAAGTTGACGTACGGATTTTTGACATAGTCAGATTATGAGTAGGTGAAAATATCAAGTTTTCATGACGCCTAGTGACAGTTTAGTAGTCATATTTCTGCTGATTTAGTTATTTACTTAAACGTTTATAATTTAATATCTAATTCAATCACTTGGTGAAATCGACTAAAGATAATAGTTTCGACTGTTTAGACGTCGTTTCCGAATTCACAGCGGTAAGCATCATTTTTTAGATGTAACATTAATAAAAGATGCTTCAAATGACAAACAATAAAAGCAGAGCCCCAAAGACTGCTTTTAACAAAATAAATCTCATGATTTATTATCTCTATCATGATAAATTTAACATTAGTTCTGAAAAACTGTCGGCCAGTAAAATTATATAATTCAAAAAAGCAAGGCTTTACCCACTTGAGAAAGAACTTGACATAACACCAACGGCAAACAATTTAGCACCAGAAACTTTGACGATTGGCTCGTGTTGTATTTTTGTACATTTGACGGAGAATAAAGTACCTAATTATTAGATCGCCTATATAAAGCGTATCAATATTGGCCCAAAGAAGAGAAAGGCTTGAATTTATAGCTGCAGTAGAAGCCTTTAGTACGATGAATATGACGGATGAAGGAAAGACTTCATGTATTTCAACTATTTAGTCATCTAAAGTTATTATGAGCTCTACTCGTAGCCGATGGCAGATTAAATTTTAACGATTCATTTCAATTCGGGAGTTCAAGTCAAGTATTTTGTTGTAAAGTCATGACTGTATATTAGCGAAAATGTAAAGGTTTGAAACTTTAAATAATGCGCCTAGTCGAAATGATGATGTTTGAACTCTTGAATTGAAGTTGAATAATTGCAGAAATAATGTGATAAATTAACACTTCATGTGTGTAATATTGTAAAATAGTGTGTATAATGGAATGTAATTTAAAGATAATGTGTCATATCTTATAGTTTTAATAAATAGGAAGAGGAATTGCGTAAGTTTTAATTTTGCGCTTTTATTGTTTTGAGTTAAGCATAGGTATTCTAGTCTTAAAATGTAAAAACGCTCTGGAAAAGTAACGCTTTGGATTTGAAATAAAGATTTTTGTATGTAAATATCAAACTTAGTTCGTTTCTGTAAAATTTTAGCACCATATTTTGCGTGAATCATTAATATTAACACTCAAATCAGATAAACATTTGGCTGCTTTACTTTAGAATATAATAACAAAAAAACAATTGGTTATTATGTCAACAATTTGTCTTAAACAAAACAAAATTTACGTTCCTGTATTTTCCGAATGTAATACTCCACTGCATAATTTTAATCAGTCATGACCTTTTCTACTTGGAATTATAATAAAATATATTTTATGCACAACATTTCAAACTTAACTACAATTATGGAGAGTTAATCTCTATGATTTTTATTAGGATGTCATTTAGAGTGGAGATCTTTGTAAAATGTTGATTATTTAAATAAATGTAAACAAGATGCCTTTTAGTCAGTACCTTATGTATAAACACCGCTTGGCATTCATGACAGATGGACAAATATAGCGTTTATTTTGTCTATAATGTAAATAATATACAGTAGATTGTGCAATAAACGCAAGTGGGATAGGTTTTACAATTTTTTCACAAAAATATGATTAATTCCGATTACTTTCCCTTTCTAAAATAATTTGTTTTAGTTAGTGACATTGTTTAAGGAAATAATTACGAAATAAAACAATGTTGTAGGTATACTTTTTGCGGTGTTATAAGTTTCTTGTTATCTTGAGCTGCCAGTGTACAATATAATGCACAACATTAAAAAGTTAAATAAATAAGTGTATAAAATACAAAAAATGGTTGGCATACTTGAAATAAAAAGAAAAATATATGACACAGTTGTCTCAGTCACGTAATTTGTCTGTCTGTCATGTTTAAAAATGTTATATATTGCCTTGCAGAGCGCGTTGTATATCAATATATATGTGACGTTACGATGCTATAGGTAGATAATAGTGTCTGTTGATGTTTATTGGTATGTTTATCAACTACATACATAAAATACTATTCAAAATAATGTAAATGTTATAACAGTTTAAACCGACTCGATTTGTAATAATAAACGGTTTTTTGTATGTCTGTAAGACAAAATCACAATAACGGAGAAATAGAAAAGTACCTTTGTAAGAGTATTCGAACACTCATCACAATGTACGCTTAATTACTATCAACTTTTGAAAATACGAGCATAATGCTTTTTGTAGGATTTTATAACTAATACACATTTTTTTACAGTTTAGTTTTGCAAAATTTGTGTGGCAACACTTATATTATTACTACTTAGGTACTTGCATTATGTTTTTTTTTGACGTGACAACGTCTTAAATTAGGTTGCGGCTGGGAGTCACTTATGAAAAAGTGTAACGCTCGGTAACGTTACG
>BHDV01038719.1:19798-47790 GCA_005406045.1 Adoxophyes honmai | reverse complement strand
CAGTACTTAATATCTAGACTTACAGTACTACCTATTTCAACACACTCTATGGACTTCACTCTCTCTATTGGAGTCTCCTCCATTTTCATTATAAATATACGTAACTCTAAACACGACACCATTGAGACAACACAATAATCGAACATAATGTAAACATTGTTCGTTTTATTTCTTAGATCGAGTAAGCTTGAAATGTGTATCGCTACGCCAATATTACAAGAATATTACATAATAGCAATATCAGTTTCACAGAACCAATAATGTTTATATCGCCAACAAAACGGTGCAAGCGTGTTAGAACGCTCGGATTTTCTTCATATTGCTGTTAAAAGTATGTATTTAATATTCGATTGAGTATCTTGCCTTTTCGCAGAATTTCATTTCGCAGACTGTTTCATTAGACGATTTTTTTTATTGTAGGTCAGATTAAGTTAGTTTTATATTTAAAAAGTGTTTATACGATGGCAGAAAATCAATTGGGCAAGCTGTCGATATTGTATAATTAGGGTATCTCTCATCATGTTCAATCTATGCTGGCCAATCTCATCCAGTTCTTGCCAATCTCTCACTGCCATAGATTTGCTATGAAACTTAGGACCCGCTCTCAAAACTTAAAGAGCGCCATCTAGTCTACCAAGCTCATAATTCTATCGGAGGAGCGTACCTTAGAATGCAGATTATCTGTTTATGTTTCCTAATCTCTACTTGACGTATCTACTATTTTCAAGGATTATTAAACGAAATTGTTTTTCTATCAAATGAGTGTTCGGCGAATGTTCATTTAGACGATAAATTAAGAGCCATCCCATACAAAATTTCACTGACATTGTTCGTTAACTGACGCACCTAAAGCATTTGACTTCGATAACTGAGAGGTATTCGAGTTTCGTTTTTTTTTATTAAATTCAGGCTAAGATATCACAGTTTTTGAATATTTTGTGTAATAAATGACAACCTATTATGAAAATGGCATATAAATTATTCGAAATACAGAAGTGACTTCATGTTTTTTTTTCTATGGAGAATTGGCAAATAAAATCACTAGCAATTGTAGAAAATGTAGCTGTACATGTACATGTATATAAATATGTACCTGATTTATACTTCTTAAGACCTAAGACCTTCGATTTAGCTCTATACCGACTCTTGAAATCAAGTGTTACTTCATTTTTAATTCAACGTTCAACTGTTTCAAAAAATCTAAAACATTTCATCTTTGATCTTCTTAAACTAGTTTACTTAGAAAGTAGAAGTGAAGTTAACAAGTTGCCAGCAGCCTTTTTATCGACTGTTGTAAGCCAATACTTGGCTGGGCCAACCAAAACACTATTGTTCTCGTGCGTAAGTTACGATCATACTATTACGAAGGGGGAACGGTATAAATTTTAGGTATCTGATACCAACTACCAAAACTTTGGTACCTATTTGGTGTGGGTTGATTGACCTATATGACAAGAAATTAGATGGGGGCCACCCCACCACTTTTTTCGTAAGCGTATTTTTTTGCCATAAACTGCTTGGTAAGTAAGTCGAAATATGTTTGTGACAAAAAAAGGAATATTATTTACACTGTGTCCGCCTTTCATGTGTAATTTTTGGACAGCTTGTAGATTTTTCTAGACGGGTATAATCCATCCTCTTCATAATATTAAGAACTCTTCAACTCTGTGTGGGTTATTAAAAAAAAATTGTGTACATTTTTAATCGACAGCGTTGGTAGTTCCTGAAATAATCAACCGTAACGGACATATGCAATCACGCTAGAAAGGTTCGTTTTTTACCAATTTGATTTGGAACCCTAAAACAACATCAACAGCCTCAAAGCAACTTCATTCGCTTTTCAAAAAATAACCACTGCGACTCAATAAACTCAATTTTACGCCATTCGTGTGATACCTAATTGAGGGCGAGCTACATCACTATTCCTCTCCGGTGTTTTATAAAAAAAAATCGGAATCCAACGGATGTGGTTCACGAATGTGACCGTTGAAGTGGTTATTTGTATAAACATTTCTTTCTGCCGCGTTCGTTTATGCTACGAGTTAGACGAAATACTGTTCAGTAAGTCAGTTTTATTTTCTTAATCATCACTTTTTCTATGAATTGTTGCCAACTATCATTATACAGTATAGTATATCTGATTCAAGAGATAAATAAAATGTCATCATTATCATCATCAACTCAGCCTAAAACGTTCACTGCTGAACATCCCCTTTAGACTTCTTTTTGTACCGGTTGGAAGCGACCTGCATCTAGCGTCTTCCGATGACCCTTCTAAAGCCGTCTGTCCATCTTGTAGGTGGACGTCCTGCAGTACGTTTGCTGGTCCGTGGTCTTTACTCGAGCACTTTTCGGCCCCATCGGCCATCTGCTCTGCGTGCTGTGGCCTGCCCATGGCCACTTTAACCTGCTAATCCGGTGGGCTATATCGGTGGCTTTAGTTCGTCTTCAGATCTCCTCACTTCTGATTCGATCAAATAGACACCCCGAACATAGCCATAAAATGTAGACAAGATTTTATTCTCTGTTTGTCTACTACCTATACGCGTCATATTTTAGAACTATCTTTATAAAGACCCGTGTGGTGCAGGGTTAGAATAGCACCTCCCCCTTGCTTCCCGTGGGTGTCGTAAGAGTCGACTCTGGGAAAGGGTTAGTGTATTGTGGGCGATGGGCTAGCCACCTGTCACTGCAATATCACGTTTAACCATCTGGTTACCCTGACATTGCAAAACGTGGCACTGGATTTTTGAATTCATGTGCTCTGCCTACCCCTCTTGGGAATACAGGCGTGAGAATATGTATGCTTTATAAAGATTGTTGATCGCTCTTCTCCCACCCGCAAATTTCCTATCTTTGTTTACAATTAGTGTACCTGTGTTGACTTTCAACTAAGCAGATTAATGTAAAAGGTCACAGCGAAGATAATTTTAGGGAAGCGATTTATGAATAGTTATGACAAGCCGTGCCCTGTCAAGTCACGGCATTTTATAGGATTAATGATTTAAAGTGTTCCGTAAATTCATTTTGATTACTCAGTGCAAGAGACCCCATATGCTGCCTATATTTCAGATTATGTAAGAGTCTGTCTAAGATTTTCTCATGGACATTATCTGTAGAGTGCTCTACTCAGTATGCTGTAAAATCTAAATACACATTTTGAATAATTAACTAATAGTGCCTGAAAAATAACGGGTGGTTCCCATTATCCAACCTAAATTTATTTTAGGCGGGATACGTTGGAGAATGGGACCTACTTACCCAAAATATCAATTTAAGGTCAACGTCTGCTTACTCTACACCTTAACAGAAAATGTTTAATTTTGCTTGTAAATCTACGCAAAATCATTGTAGGTATTTTTCAAGAAGAAACCCTTACCTACACTGAAAGCGAAGCGATTTTTGTTTTGGTCATAATATTAGAGCATCTTGAAATTAGTATTAATATCATTATCAATTGAATCAGTACATGTCAGGTTATTTTTCTAACAAGTTTTTTTTATTGTAATGTAAAATATTAAAGCCACACAAAATGAGGGTGTTAACGGTAATTTAATTATTATCCTAGGTACAGCTCAATGTATGACATTAGATACTTGTACAGCGTCAAACACTGACATATTTTCTTACTTTAAAAGTTATCTGTTGTGTACATTTCTGGTATATTTTTAAACATAAATTTGTTGCCCTGTTTTCAACAGAAACTAACTTTAATTTCTCACACAAGACAAAGTTTCAGCAAATTCAACAGAACAACAAAAATTTGTCAGTTTTGTGACCGGAACTGAAATACGATTTATTAAAAAGACATGTTAGATAGATATGTACCAACAAAGTAAACTTTAACAAATGGCATAACCCACCCTTGGGAAATTGTGTCAACAATCCAGCTTCTATCATTTGTTTAGAAACACAGAGTGGGCATAGACGATAGTATCCCTAAAGTTTTGTGTAATATTTTTTGTACTGCATACCATACATATTCTCACGCCTGTATTCAAAAATCCAGTGCCACGTTTAGCAATTTCAGGGTAACCAGATGGTTAAACGTGATATCGCAGTGACAGGTTGCTAGCCCAGTGCCCACAATACACTAACCCTTTCCCAGAGTCGACTACGACACCCACGGGAAGAAAAGGGAGGTGCTAACCCGGCACCACACGGGCTAACATTTTTTTACGTCAACGACATGCATGCGGTGGCCACTTCTAGCATATTTTTTTGGGTTTAGAATTGGCAGGAATAATAGTGACAGGTTGCTAGCAATCCTTAGTCGCCTCTTACGACATCGATGGAAGAATTAGAAAGATGTTAAACTAAATCCGACACCACATGGACCAATTATATCCAATTATCTAATTTATGTTTTATTCTTATTATGATTAAAAATGCTTCAACAAAATAGCTCTCGGAAAACAGTCGACAACATTCGCTTAAAAAAATAATCCTTAAAGTTTTCCCTACAAAGAAATCGTCACAGCTTCCACTTTTCCACGACAAAACGCCTTGTAATTAAAATGCCTGTCGAACCTCCACTCGCCGGAAACAAATAAATGGTACAGCAGTTTCACGCTTTTTTCAAGTGAAAGGCAGTTTTATTGCAGTTTTACTGCAGTTCCTGTAATTACACTTGTTTCGGTTCGATCGATCGGAGTTACGTCGGACGTGGTGCCATTCGACTTGTCAATTTAGAATTTCTTTTCGAAAAGAACCGAAATGTACCTACATTGAGCTCTATGGGAGTAAAATAATTATTAAATGGATTTAAAAATAAAAATAAATCTAGGATTCAGTCGCTCGTTCCTCGTGATTGTTTTTTCATTATGAAAAAAACACTTACTGGTAAGTAAGTAAGTAAACACTTTATTGTACAAAAAGAGAGAACTGATCGGCGATGTACTAAAGGGAGGCCAAGTTAGGAGTACCCGAAACCGTCGAGCGTGTATGACGAGAGTTATGAATGTTAGTGAAAAGAATAGAACCGAATGGCGCTCTGTTGTCTCTGCCTACCCCGCAGGGATGAAGGCTTGACGGTTATGTATGTATGTATGTGTAGAAAAAACTGGTTTGGTTCAATGAATTTTCTTACGTCAACGACATTAATAATAAACCGAGTTGATTGATTATGGGCGTTTACTAAAATGCCCCTTCCACACTACTCGCGAAAGGTTCAAAAACAGTTGAAAGAGGAATAATAGGGTAGGCCGCTAGTCTGTCGCCTCAAGCCTAAACCTTTTTCCTCAGGCGCATCATACAACATCCATGGAAGAATTGGAGAGGTGTTATTCTAAATTCGACACCAAACGGGGCTTTTCAGCAACAAGATTTATATTTTTTATTTCTTTTATTTCCAGAATGAATCCGTTGAAAAATGAATTCATCTGAAGCAGACGTTCTAAAATCAACATAATTCGACAACAATGTTTGATTTGTTAAAATGAAACATGTTTTTTCTGGTGAGTCTTTATTTAACTTGGGATGTTTTATTAGTTAAAAGTTATTTTAATTAGTTGATATTTAGTAGCCGGGTCTTCACAGTTGAAACTGCCTCGCGAGGCAGCCATTTTTATGTGGAACAAAAGACGATTTGTGTACGTGGCTCTAGAAGTACTACTAAATGGAAACGGAACGGATTCCATATAAGTTCATTAGTATAGTATCCTCATTGGCTCATTTCAATTGAACCCCTATAAGTTTGCCTCTGCTGTCTGACAGACCGGAAATAAATGTATATGTATACCTACCTAGACTTAGAGTATCATTATTTTAGTTTCAGTTACTTTAATATTTTTCTTACGATACCTTTTTTTCGAAATTCAGATATCGTTTCTTTTTTTTCTCTTCATCATAAGTCTGTTAAATAAAATTATTGAGTCTATTTAGATTTTTTTTAGCTCAGCTCAACTCAGCTCAATAACTAGCTCGAGCCACTGCGTTCCACAAGCTCACAGCACAGCTGGATTGCTTTTGTTTCCCAGCTGATGTCATAAACTTGTCTTAACTTGTTTGCAGACTTGTGTCTTCCACCTGGTAGTCACCGCAACATGTTCCCTAGTATTCGACAGGAGCAACCAGGACGCGATATACATGAAGGACTACTGTCCCAAGTCGGAGCACTGCCCCGAGGGGACCCACGTCTTGTGCATGTACCATGACCCAGTAAGTTTGCCTGTTGAATATAATTATGATACTTATATTGGAAGCTACAGACCTTTCTGACGTGTCTAGTTAGACAGTGACAGATATAGTCTATCTCGCGCCCTGTTGTGCTATACGGGCTGAAATTAATCAACCTTAACAACATCTAAATTAAAATGTGTCTACTATAATTATGTTTAGACAATAAACAAATGGCGTACATCAAAAAACCTAAATCCTGCATAATGTTTCAATTGGAAAATCGATTCAAATTTCGAACGGCGTAAAACAGTGGATGATTTAAAGAAGAAAAAAGTTTAATTTAAATTTGGAACACGCGGTCGGCGTGGCTGGCGGCGCGAGCCTGTGATACTGATGCGCAATTGTTTGTGGGGACCAAATAAAAGGGGGAATATTTTTTGTACAGTCAAGGACTTTAATTCATGAGCCACCATGGAACCAATTCACAGTAAACGTCATAGTGACATCCCTTTAATTATCAAGGCAATCGTTATGATTTTTTCTCTGAGAAGGTTCTATGGCGGCTCATCAATTAAAGTCCTTGACCGTACCACATCAAATGAAACTTTTTAGCAATGATTGACCTAGATTTTGTAAATTTGAACTGACAGACTCCCTCAACAGTTTTCTAGTGGTTGCTTAAGCATATTTTTTTAACCCAAAAGCAAGTCCAACTTACCTAATTCTCGATCTTTAACATCGACCGTCCAATACGCTTGATTTCGCCACGTTTTCCGCCCACAAACGAACTCCCTTCACGTTTTCCACGACAATAAGCTGAGGGTTTTGTCGCGTGTACAACAAACCCTTAATAGGGTGCCCGAAGCATCCCTTAGGGCTATCTCGATACGACACGCGCGTACAAGGAAACTATTCTTGGTAAAAGCTTGGATACGGGTAACACCAACTGTTACGAGAGGAAATGATTTGCATAGATATTGAAGTCACGATTTGGTTATTAGTTGAAATCTTTAGAAGTAGTTCCTTGGGAAATGAATAATGATGTATGTGTCTCGCGTATTGCTGTGCTAATGGCTAACATACACGTAACAGTATACTTGCGCAAATCTGGACTTGCGCAAGTATACTGTTACGTGTGTTGGAAGATAATTGCGCAAATTTACATATACGTCTATTTGTGCAAGTCCAGGCTTGCACATGCACAAGTATACTGTTACGTGTATGTTAGCCATAAGTCTACAGCTAAAGCATACATCCATACATGCAAGCATAAAGCATACAGGTACAGCATAAGCATATCTATTTCCTAAGTCGCCTCTTGCCTCTTACAACTACCTTGATCAAAATGGAGAGATATTATTGTAAGAAGACACCACACTTGACTCAAATTATTTATCATAATTTGAAATTACCATATTCGTTTAAAAACAGAATTAATGAAATGTAATAAGTCTGTCCGTTTTAAAGCGTTGCGATGTCCAAAGAAACAAATTTTTAAAATGCATACTTAATCTCTGATTGTTAAAATCCAGTACCTACGTTTCGAATTTGCCTCACATAATGTTACAGTGCATACCTATAAACCCGTAGAAAGAAAGAAAGAAGAAAATTACTAACATGATTTGATAAAGACTAGAACAATGAAATTGTTGACCTGGCCTAAAATAAGCCTTAACACAAACAAACAATAATTAAAGCTACACGATAAAACAAGCACCATGCTGTGCCAAATGCGCCAAAAGGGCCGCACTCAGCATGACGTTGCGGCGCCGAAAACTAATTTTCAGTGCGACCCTGGAAACTAAAATAGAAAGACAAATCACTACATTTTTGTATTTAGCTTGTAGTGTCCCACTGCTGGGCAAAAGCCTCCCCTTTTTTCTTTTACTACATAGTGTAAAACGAAGTCATTTCGCTCTATCTGTCCCTATGTAGGCTTAGATTTTTAAAACTACGCAATGGATTTTGATGCGTTTTTTATATGGATAGAGTGCTTCAAGAGAAAGGTTCATAATGTATACAATAAAGCGGCTTCTCTCGGTCTGTCCCTACTAGACAACGGATACACTTACCTGTATACAACGAGTTACAAAAATACGAGTAAAGCTGAAAGGGGGTTAAAATTAAATGACCCATTATAAGGAGTAAATTTACAATATTTGTCAAAAAAGCCAATAGTTCCTCGTTATTGAGTTTGCAAACCTTTTTAAATTAAAATTATAAAATCTGTCAAAGAATACACTCCGTTAAATAATCCTCTTCAGTTCTATTAAGTGAGAGCTTACTAGGGTTTACAATATTTTTCGCTTTAATAATTTGCATTTTTACCCAGTACCTATTTTGTAACACGTTGTATACATCCAAGACACGGGAGCAAACATTCGTATTATTTGTTATACAAACATCTACTCCTACCAGGAATCAAACCCGGGACTTTAAGCTTCACAGTCAAGTTCCGTGACCACTGGGCTACCCCGGCCGTTTAATAAGTACATACATCTGTGTGTATGAGACCGAATTTCTGTGTTTTTTTTTTCAAAAAAAATCAGAAACATGCGGGATCCCGCAAATAACGGGATCCCGCGGGACAAAAACCTCTCAATCCCGCAAACACCGGGATTAAAATTTTGTTGCGGGATTGCATTCCCTAGTCCCTTTTTTATGCATAGATTTTGAAAACTACGCAACGGATTTTGATGCGGTTTTTTTAATGCATAGAACGAGGGAAAAGGAAGATTTATATGTGTAATACATACATACATACGTATTCTCACGCCTGTATTCCCAAGAGGGGTAGGCAGAGCACATGAATTCAAAAATCCAGTGCCACGCTTAGCGATTTCAGGGCAACCCAGATTGTCAAACATGTAATACATGTATAATACCTATAATAGAGAAACTCTGACAAATTAAATGGTTTCTAAAGTGATCTCGCTAGTAAAGTATAAAACAAATTGCCGGCAGTTACCACGCGGAACATTTCAAAAATGATTTCAATGAAAACCAAATTTCCTTCAACAGACTAACCTAAACAAGCATAATCCTTCAAAAAAACCAAATCGTCTTTACCTCAAGAGTCTACCAAAACAAGCATATCCTTCAGAAAACGTTCTTATTCTCCCAAAGGAAATCATAAGCGATATTCAAAGTGACATATTATGGCATATATAGCTTGGCAGAGCGTGGTTTCGGCTCTTATTTAACGGCCATTTGTCCGCGTCCAGTAGCACGCGTGACTGGGGTACCAAGGGCCAACTAATTCCGGGCACTATGTTACATATTACTGTGAGGGGGTACCATGTGTGGTTGTATGAAAACATGGCTGGAATGCTAGGTCTTAAGGGTGTCACACACTAAGCAGATATGAAAAGATATCTGTATCTGAACGGGTATTCAATATCGCTCTTTGTACGATTCAATGAGCTAACACACAGCGCAGATAATTTATATTTTATAAAAGTTGCCAAAGACAATTATCTGCGTATTAAATTGATGTGTGTATAACATCTGCTGATATAAATAAAGTATATTATTTTATCTGCAGATTGATACAGATTGACGTGAGAGTACTAAAAACTACTTACTATAAATAACAGAACAACATTTTAATCATAAATTTGAATATGGCGCCGTAGGTGCCAGTGACAATTTAATTGAAAATTAGGAAAAAGTTTTTGTCTTTTATACAGCCAGTATTTTTTTTATTACATTTTCAGAACAACGCCATGGGTCCCCGATGTAACAGCGGACAGAACATCACCATATCATCGCAGTTCAGGGATATGCTACTTGACTACATTAACGAGTAAGTTCCTGTCTTATAGCGAAGGACAGTACGTCCAAATCACAATACAGTCGAGGAAATTAATTTCTACCCTAATTAAATATGGAACTTTTTAATGAAAAGTTTCGGTGAAGTTTAGGTGAAGAGTCGGAGCAAAACTTTACTGACATCCAAACTTTAATAAAAAAATGTTAGTTAAAAAAGTTGCATGTTGTGCAATTTTTATTGAAAGTAAACTAACTGTCGTTATTAAACTAATTATTGTTGTAAACATATCATGCATAATACATAATCTAACCACCACCTACAAGACCTTCTTTTTGAAATGTCTGGACTTTTTTTAGACAATTAAGTACTTCATACTTATTTCCACATTTTTCCCCGTATGGTGCCGGGTTAAAATAGCACCTCCCTCTTTCTTTCCGTGGGTGTCGTAAGAGTTGACTATGGGGAAGGGTTAGTGTATTGCGGGCGATGGGCTAGCAACCTATCACTGCAATATCACGTTTAACCATCTGGTTACCCTGAAATTGCTAAACGTTGCACTGGATTTTTGAATTCATGTGCTCTGCCTACCCCTCTTGGGAATGCAGGCGTGAGAATATTTGTATGTACCTATGTATGTACTTATTTTCAAATAATCCGTCATTGAACGTTTTTCACTTCCAAAATATCAAGGATTGATATTAGGCGTGTTTTTTTCTACTCGAAACAAACTTACAAATATTCTCATACAATGTAAAACTTTCCAACATATTATATTTTCTAAAATTGATTGTATCTAGAAGGCAAACAAACTGTCTGAAACAAACTTGCTTTTCAAAGGTACACTATACGCTATTCAAACTTTAATTTACTGTATGTCAACATACAACAATCTTGAATATGCCTCGGGCTGATCCAAGAAAGTCCCACGACTATGTTATTTAATGTGCAATAACCACACATACTCAAAAAATGAATAGATTAGATCAATTCATACGAAATTGCGATTGGGTAATTGACTATAAAAAAATTACTTAGTCTGTCAGATGAACATTATCATACATACCAAATCATACATAATATCATATATCATATCCCTATACCAAAAGATATTGTTGACAGATACACAAATACCACATCTTGTCCGCCGGACTTTAATTATGTCACTGAACTATTATAGCCTCCATTTGAAAGAAGTGTTTTGTATTCCGAAACACTTTTTCCGAATCAAATTAATTACAGACCAAGTAAAAATCTTGAATTTTTTTTTCTTCAAGGATACGAGCAAAGGTGGCCAAAGGGAACGAGATTGGCAAAGATGGTCAAATACTTCCAAAGGGTTACGGGATGTTTAAATTGGTAAGTGTTAAATACTATGCGAACAACAAAATGGCTATTATAAATCGGAAACTGAGTTTGTTTGTTCCGCTTTCACGCCGTAACTACTGAACCGATTGCTTTGAAATTTTGCAGACATAAAGATAGAATTCCGGATTAAATAATAGGGTACTTTTTATCCCCGAAAAAAATTATGTTCCCGAGGGAATGTTCGCTTTATATCGCAATATAACCGAATTCCACGCGGGCGAAGCCGCGGACGGAAAGCTAGTACTCGTATAAGGCTACAAAGTTGAGATTTGTTCGCGAGTGCAATTTAGCAAGTAAAGGATTCTAATATCGAATCACCAGCGAAAAGCTTTTAAAACGTTTTCAAAATTATGCATTTTTCAGGAAAATAGTAGCCTAAGTACGTACTTCCTCGAAACTCAAACTATCTCCATACTCAAATTCGTTGTGATCGGTTGAGCGGTTGAAACGTGAAAGGTGACAGACAAACGAAGACACTGATAAACAGACAGACAGAGTAACTTTCCCATAATAATTATGTACTAGTAAGAATTTACCCATATTCAAAAATAAATCGCTTTCCAACAAGAAAAAACTCCTCACGTAAGTCAGTTCATCCTTTCTTTTTACGCTAAAGGATAAAAAGAAAATAGCAAATAAAACTACTCTACATGATACACACATCGTAACGACCTTCTTGTATCTTAACAACATCAGTTCTTTTCAATTCTAATCCTCTCACTTCTACGAGTATCCCTATGTTCCTTCAGGTGTTTGTAGCAAGTCTAAATTGAATAACAAAACTCTAACTTCGACTTCGAAATTACGTGACCCAAAGTCGGTCGGGTAAAGGCTGTCGGACACGTTACCGGAACGGCGTTGCGTCACCGACAAGAGTCAACCATAATACAAAATACTACGATAAGTTTAAGCCGCGTTTTCGCTAGGAAACATTTATTTGTACCGTGACTTTGTCGCACGACACGAAATTCACGTATCCCGCACATCTAATTTTAGCGCCCGCTATACAACTGCTGAGTTTTCACTTACGGGATCTCTTGGAGCCAATCTGTGACGAGTCATAATTTGATGCTGACAAAAAGAGATTTACCCGTGTGGTGTCGAGTTTAGAATATCACCTTTCCTTTTCTTCCAAGGATGTTGCAAGAGGCGACTAAGAAATTAGGTTAAGGCATCTATATGCGACAGACTGTTATCACTATTCAAAATTAAAACATACATACATACATACATATTCTCACGCCTGTATTCCCAAGAGGGGTAGAAAGAGCACATGAATTCAAAAATCCAGTGACACGTTTAGCAATTTCAGGGTAATCGAAATTAAAAACATACAAATTATGCTAAATATAGCAACTACATATACATACATACAGTCACGCCTGTGTTCCCAAATGGAGTAGCAGGAGCACACAAATAGGGCTACTAAACGTGAAATAATCACGGTGTTGTGTGCTTTGTCTACTCCATTAATGACTATATGTGATGCATGTACAAAAAGACAGGTTACAAGAAATGATAGAATGTAATGTCGAAGTTCCGATACGGTGCTGAGCGGTTACGTGTCCGTCAACCTCAATAATTCGGCCCTGGCGTAATGACCATCCGGGCCGCTATCAGACTGGTGTAACTCCGGCTAAGTTTCAATCCCTTTTTAATGTTACAACAATAATTTACATCTTTAGAAGTGTTAGCGCGTAATAACACTTAGATTTAAGGGCAATTTCAGAAATAGGGTACGTTTTTTTCTTACATTTTAGAGATTTTTGCATTGATCTATTCAGAAGCACAGAAGCACTTGATATACCTACTGAAAAAATGTGCCCCAAAGTTAGTTTTCTTACGTTGACGGTCGTGTTTGATTTAGAATTACTTACATACTTTGAATTCTTCCTTGTATGCCGTAAGAGACGATTAAATAGCTCATTCTTGCAGGCGATGTACCTCATTTTGATCTGTCTCATTTTTTCTTTAACGTGCTAAAAATTACTGTAAACGTATCGTACGCTATCTGGCATTTCGTGTTGTTCATCAATTACCTTTACGAAAGTTGAGAGGACTCATGGGCGTAGCCAGGGGGGATTTTGGGGGTTCAATTAACGTTACGAGGGCGGGGGCTCCTTGGGCGATGAATGGTACGGTACCCGAGTCCGACTCGCACTTGGCCGATTTTTTTCTTCGACCCCTCCCGAAATTAAATCCTGGCTACGCCCGTGAGAGGACTTAAATAATTAAATTTAAGATTCGATTTCTATTCGCAGGAATGGGACAAGGAGCTAGCTACTTTTGCCCAAGTGTGGGCAAACCAGTGCACCTTAAACCACGACCTCTGCCGAGGTTCAAGTAAGTTAAAGTTCTATACATATAATGTTAGTACCCATGACGAATAGCTTAAATGTACTCAATTCTATTTAGTCCATCAGTTAATTTGAAAAATGTGGGATACGTATTTTTTGGTTTATCAAGTTATTAAAAATTAAGAAACTTCCAGAATGAGCCTGCGATGTCACTCTTAGGTAACAATTGTACCAAGTAGTGACGTCACTGGAGACATTCCAAGTATTCCAGGCTAATGCGTGATACAATTAGGTACCCTTGTAATTTTTTGTTTATAATAATTCATTATTTTTTAATACTTAAGCTATTTATTTGATCGACTAACAGGACTAACAGGGCTTGTCTGATGCGCTCGGAATCATAATCGCCTTAAATTTGACAGTTCAAAGCAATCTCGCTTTAGAATTGAAACAAATGGTATCACGATGAAGAAAGGTACAGGAGAATGATATGGCAGTCGAAAACCATGCCCAGGCATATTTGAAGGCAACTAGAAAAAGATTTACCAAAAATTCGCTTAACTAAGCAAAATGGCAGAGGTTGATTGAGAGAACTTGATTTGTTACACGAAAGCATTTTACCGTGACGCTCGAGATCACGATCGATTCCAAGCGCGTTACACAGTAGCCCCGCAGATTTTAAAGACTTCAATAAGTTTAACGCTTGTTTTTTTTAGAAACATTTCCGAACCCTAGTCAAATGACTGGCATCATACGTTTCCGGTATCCCGATTGGCAGTACCTCGGAGACCCGCCGCCGGGCGCCCCCGTCGAAACCAGTAATTATTAGACCTTGCGCAGACCACAGACTATCCGTGACGGACTTTTTAATCTGTGAAAATAGAAGCTATGGAATTATATGCAGTAACGCACACGACGCGCAAAAAGTCTGGCGGACAATGCATTCAATCCACGCAGACTTTTTGTGCGCCGCAGACTCGATCGCACAAAAAGTCTGTCGTCTGCACTGCCCCTTACCAACAAAACCACACGCACACACCAACATACACGCATCCACACGCGCTCACGCTCGCATGCACGCATGCAAGCATAAAAATAAAAGATATCCGTACCCAATATATAAATGTGAATGTGTGTTTGTTTGTTTGTTTGTTTCTCCGTCTTTCACAGCTAAACGGAGCGATGGATTGACGTGATTTTTTAGGTTGAGATAGTTTAGGGCATGGAGAGTGACATAGGCTACTTTTTGTCTCTTCAAACCCCCCCATTTCCATAAAGTGAGGGGTGGAAGTTTTCAATGTAGAAAGCTATAAATTGGTATGTGTGTTATCTCTTCTGTGATACCCCGAATTTAACGCGAGCGGAGCCGCGAGCAAAAGCTAGTTACTAATAATTTGTAAAAAATACTTTCTGCCAGCGTCCTTGCGACGCATTCTTCTTGGCAGTGATGGTCTTTCCGAAGCGCTGGTAGACTCAAAAATGAGGTGTAAAAGTGCTTTTAGGAGCCTATTTGCATAAATGAAGTTTTCAATTTTGAATTTGTCGTACTAAGCCTTTAGAGGACGATCAGCATTTGTCATTTGCTAAGCCTACAGAAGACGCTTGATCAGCATTTGTCATTTATTTGTTTACAGAGTTATCTGATTACAAGCTGAAATATTCCCTGGAAAGGACTATTATGAATTCCTACGAGAGAAAGGACTTAGTAACCAGAGACATGATTCTCCACTTCCCAGATATGGCACAGTTTGTATTTTTTCTTATTTTATACATACATACATACAACACGCCTGTATTCCCAAATGGGGTAGGCAGAGCATACGAAACGCTACATAGACATAACTATGACTTAGATGTCGAATTTAGAATAACACCTCCCCATTTCTACCGTGGATGTCGTCAGAGGCGACTAACAAAAATAGGTAATAGGTATAAAGGAATTTAAGAGTATACGCCCCCAATATTTGATCTCTTTTCTCTAACTTGGTACCTAAAAGTTATGCTAAAAGTGGCTACAAAGCGTGAAATAGATCATGGCTTTATCAATGTAGCGTTTTATGTGCTCTGCCTACCCCCTCTGGAAATGCAGAAGTGTATTTATTGTTTTAAGAATAATGATTGTGTCTTGTGATAGACTTATAACATGAATTTAAGTAAAACAACCAATTAAATTTCTTCTCTGATTAATTTTATCTGTTAATTATTTTATAGTAAAATAAAAGCCAGGTGAGTTTTTAGTAGCTTAATATATAATATTTATTATGCTTTTGTCCAAGGTGTCGAGTTTAGAATAACACCTCTCCAGTTCTTCCGTGGATGTCGTAAGAGGCGACGATGGTTCAGGTATATTTTAGGCGACAGGCCAGCAACTTGTCACTATTATACCTGCCAACTCAAAACCAGTAAAAATATGGTTGAAGTAGCCACGAAAGCTGCAATAGTCATGTTTTGTCTATGTGGCGTTGTGTATGCTCTGCTTGCCCCATCTGTGAACATAGACGTGATGTACAGTCGCGAACCGGGATTGTTGAGCCACTCACCTATGTTTGTAACTTGGTCGTGTAATACTAATCCAATAGCTGACATCTAGGCGATCACGTCAGTCATTGATTACACATCTAAATTGCGAACAGTGGCAAGTGGCTCAACAATCCCGGTTCACTTCTATGTATATATATATTAGTATACAAGGTGGACGAAAAGCGGCCGTAAGTATTTTAACCAGTGCTCGGTCATAGGCGTCTGAAATATTTCCTGAAAATTTTCATGATTGACCTTGTGGGAGCCAATGTTTCATCGCTTTTCTGATCAATGTGCCCTGTATTATGCCTACCTTAACGTAAACGTCCCTGTGCTCGACCGACACTGACCTGCTTGGCACTTGCAACCTTATGTCATAGCAAGACGGGTGACAGATGGGTGTCATCTACTGGGCGTTGGGGCGTCGAGCATTGGTACATTTACCTTATACGGGTTAGCCAGCGCGCACCGGCACCCGCAAATGTAATTCCTGTTCGACATTGCGATGCTAGGTGGTTGACTAAGAGCCAGGGTACAAAAGACTGGACAATATTTTCAGTTTTTTTTATTTTTTTACATAAAAATTCAGAGAAAAAACTTCACAGGGGTTTTCATACGCGTATACCCGACCACTGGTTCAAATATTTACGGTCATTTTCCGGCCACCCTGTATAATAGGGATGTCGACGGGTTAAAAAAATTAAATTATAATTAGTCCGTTAGATTATGAGACCCATATTTTTTCTTTAATCAAATAACTAAACATCGGCTAAGTTGAAGATCATCAAACTTCCGGATTGGGGGCTTGTGTAGGTACAAATTATACCCCGTCACACGAAACTTTTAAGCGTCCCGGGCGTAGCCAGGATTTAGTTTCGGGGGGGGTTTGACGAAAAAAAAAATCGGCCAAGTGCGAGTCGGACACAAAAAAATCACGATTGTTGTATGGGAGCCTGAACTTGTCGGGGGGGGGTTTGAACCCCCAAAACCCCCCCTGGCTACGCCCATGCGCCCTATTGTCATTTTTCATTTGTCAAATAAAAGAAAAATATGTGTACGGGCAGCTGCAGAGAAAAGTAACCCCCTAGCAATTAAACATTGTATGGGCGGGGGGTTACTTTTCTCTGCAGCTGACTGTACAATATTCTTTGGTAATCTATCTGAAGACGGACTAAATAGTTTTTTTTGTCCACTAGCTTTTTTTCTTGTGTCTTATGGCATGTTTTTTACAGACGAAAAGAGCTCCAAAAAGCTCGAGTGTTCTTGACTATGATCCATGGGTTCTCGACCCACATCGGATGTGGATTGTCTACCTACATCACATACCATGGGGACTCCGGGGGTGCTGTACTTTACAATGTATGTAAATTGACTAGTAAACTTTTTTTATATTGTTAGAGTGTTATTAGACCTATCGAATAACCATCGATTGACGGCGATCGATGGTAGAATGGAATAGTCGACGTTGACCGATGGTTTCTACCAGAACGTCTAGTGTATTAAAAAAAAGATCGACTGATAACGATTTTGTTTGCGAGTTATCGCGGAATTGTATGGAGACGTGTCGACCGCAGCAGTTGTGCAAACGTTCCGCTGGCGGCGCTGTCTGTTTCCATACAATTTTGCGATAACTCGCAAACGAATTCGTTAAAGACTGCACCATCGAAATGAACACACTAGACGTACAGATCAATCGATCGATCATCGATCGACAGCATGGATCAACGTTACAATTAATGAATAAAGTGATCTACTTGCCTTGCAGGCCGTGGAGATGGTCTGCAATTTATCAGCTCAGCCTATGGAAGGGGACAAGGTGTACGAATCAGATCCCCCCCAGAAGGAGGGGTACACCGTCGCCTGCGGCTGCCCCCCGGGGTACGACGAAGACGCGGACTGCCTATGCGTAAAAAGTGAGAGAAGTTTACCAGTACCACCCCCATGTACGTACCTATGGTTAAGGCCCTCCGTAGACGACAGACTATCCGCGACGGACTTTTCAGTCGAAAATAGAACCAAGTCTGTGAAAATAGAACCTATGGAATTATTATGCACGCGACACGCAAAAAGTCCGCCGCACATTGCACACAATCCACGCAGACTTTTTGTGCGCCGCAGACTCGATCGCACAAAAAGTCTGTCGTCTGCGCTAGTCTGTCGTCTTTCAGTGCCTAGATATTTTAAAACGTTAAAGAGCATATTTTGTTGGCAAAAATATGCATACGGTCTTTATGCAAACATATTGTACATACATTAATCTGGATTTATTTAGAATTTATCCTATGAAATTCTTCCCCTCAAGTCCATTTTTTAATTCTAGCCACCACAGTAAGAACTGCTATTAAGCGTGAGTACATAAATATTTAGGTGTTATAAAAGAACCCTACCATCTCATTTGTATTTTTATGTATTCCGTGTTTTATAAACATTAAAGTGTTCAGGTACTTACTTGCTTAAAATAATAAAAAATGAGGAAGACCAAGACGAGAGCAGAGTTGCCACCCGTCCCGATTTTGCCGGGACAGTCCCGATTTCAAAGACATTGTCCCGCGTTCCGATGGTCTACCCAATTTGTCCCGATTTTCGACAATACGCGATAGGCTCAATTAAAAGCGGCTCGTAACAATGAGAAAAAACGTGTGGAATACCCAAAATAAAGTTTCATTTTCCTTTGACCATCTCATGGGTTGATGGGTCATATTTTAATTGGACCAAACTCGGAACGTCTCTGATGCTCGATCGTCCCGATTTTTTTCCCTAAAGGTGGCAACCCTGGACGAGAGTGACTCGTGTTTTGATCGTAATGACGACACTTGGGTTACTGGTCGCTTTGAATTGACGTAGAACGTAGCCTTTGAGTGTAAGTGTCAATGTTCAGCGATATGTAATGACCAAAGGGCGAACAGCGGATGCAATCGGGTGACAAAAGCATAAGATGGATAAGACTTTAATTAAATTTCGAGCAATATTTATTTATATTTTTTTATTAAAATATTATATCAGAAATTACAAAATATATCTATTCCATGGAACAAAACGATTATTGTGAAATTGCTTGCCACTTGTAAATTATTTCCTGTTGAGACTATTAAGTGTTTAAATCTATTACATCTAAGACTTGTCAATTACATTTACTTTTCACTTGCGTATTAATGCGTTTCCTTTAATTTTTATGTTAAAAATAATTATGGCAAATGAAATCACAATTCGTAAATGGATAGTCATATCCATATTAAGTATATCTTTTGACTTTGACGTATATTGAATCCACTGTCCGCCCTTTAGCAATGACCTGCGGTGAGCCAACTGTGAATGATAGCAACCTACTTCAGAGATAGATACCAGTAGTGTCGTCAAAGCACAGCGTCCGTTGAAGCGACACTCCTGCGGTCAGCTGACAGCTTGTACGGTCAGCATCATATACAGGGTGATCAGACATTGACTGTAAATATTTTATTACAGTGGTTTGATATTAGACGTCAAAAAACCCTAGTTAAATATTTCTAAAAAAAAAACATTATTGACCTTGTGACAGGCAAATGTTTCATAGTTTTTCAGGTCAATGCGCTCTGTGTTTTCCCTACTTTTAGCCACCTTTTTAGCTGGCATCTGTATCCGCGATTGTTATTCCTGTTCGAGATTGCGAAGCTCGGCAGTTGACGAAAAGCTAGTGTACAAAAGATGGCAATGTTTTCCGATTTTTGTAAAAAAAATACATGAAATTTTCGGAAAAAAACTTTACAAGGATTTTCAGACGCAATACCCGACCACTCGTTAAAATATTTCCGGTCAATTTCCGGCCACCCGCTAAAAAAGTTATCAAATATAACTATAAACCTTAAAGGCACTAAACATAAGGTCGATGTATACATATTTTGACGCTAGGACTGTACTTGTACCGTAATTTCCCTAATGTACCTAGTGTCCTAGTGTCACAGTAAACTGCTTGTTTCAGTAACCGAAAAGTCATGCGGTGCGAGATGCGAGCCCGCCGTCGTACTGCTTCCCATCTTTACTGTGGAAGACGCGCCTCCAGAAAAATTGTATCACCCAAGGTAAAAAAAATGGATCACTACTAGTGTTTATAAATGCGGTAGTAACTCTATCTGTGACCTTTGTATGTTTCAACCTCTAGAACCACTTTTGAGTACCAAGAAAGGATAGATTCTATAAAAATAATAAGTTCGAGGATAAAGATAAGTGAATTTTACGCAGATGGCAACTGTCTTTATGATATTCGCCTTTCGGGCTCATTTCGTAACCTACACTCGTACATTAATACCGTTCCGTACCTACAGCAGTTACATAGGTAAGTAACTAGCTGATAATGACATCAAAATCCAAACAATCCCTCGTGTTTAAATTTGACTATGCCCTGAGAAGAGTGAGTGTGACATGGTACAGTATATTCCTCAAAATAAAGTTATTATTAAGTTAATATTGTTGGTGTTTTGTCGCTCACTTTGTAGTTAAAAAGAAGAAGAACACGCTTTTTTTTAAACGTGCCCTTGATCGACCAAAAAGGAGTTAATTTGATATACAAAATAGCTGTCATACTAAAATAATTTACGCCAAAAAAGTCACGTTGTACGCTTTGAAAGTTGATTCTTCACATATTTTTTCTTTTTTGCTTGAATTGAAAAAACACTCCGAATTTCTTACAATCAATTGGTGAATCTAAATCTCTAAGTTAAAAATAGACTTTATCGTAAACCGTAAATCGTTACGTTCCCGCCGTCCGCCCGGGCGTTATTTGAATTAGGCGCCAAATCTACACGATTCGCGCGCCGTTGGCAACCGTTATTTGCCTACGTGACCAGAGGCACTCCGCCCTCGCCCCGTACCCCGCGTCGCCCGCGCCGCCGCGCCGCTCACTGCGAGAGTCTGCCTATATACGCGAGACAGATGAGAGCTCAGTCCGCGCGCGTCTCCACTAATTTCTAATCACTTATGTATAAATCTGTGAATGTGCTAATTTAATCGGTAAAAGAAGAATAAACTTTTATTTTCATACAACACCGCCTTTTACTGATTCCGTTCACAATAACTTCCTTATAAAACCGCAAATCTAAAAATTGAGGACCTTCGATATTTCAATACCTTACGATTAAAGCGGGGGCCGTGAAAATTACTGAGAATTAATTCTTTAGAGACGGAAATCATTTAAATAACGCCATTAGCATATTAAATTTAATTTTCGTTTAATTTTGACCGATTGTTTCAGCTTCGGAATGGGGAATTTGACAAATCGTCGCTTGAGCTCTTACGAAATCTTCAATAGCGTTCATCCCAAGGCGAATCACTTGTTTCCGACCGAAAAACCAAAGATGTCGTTCCAAGTGAGTATAAAATTATATCTTAACACGCAGTCTGTCACTATTATACTGGTCAACTTAAAACCTAAAAAGTGTTCTAGAAGTAGGTAGTCATGAAACGTGAAAATAGTCTGTCTCTGAATCGTTTCGTTTGATCTACCTACCCCATTTGGGAATACAGGAATGATGTATGTATGTAGAAATCACGCGTGGGGCTTCACGCGAGAATCGTCATGCTACGCCAAAAAATTACCTTACATTAACATATAACTTACTTTTTTTTCGGCATGCGTAAAGTGAAGCCATGTTTTTATTCCTATGCAGCCTTGAAAGTACTGCCGCCCACAATCAAAAGTAAAACCATCGAACCTGACCTTTTTATGAACTCCTTTGCCCGGCCATTCCCCCAAGAAACCATTAACACAATATTAATCTTAATAAAAGAACTTATTTTTATCACACCCCTTTGACGGCACAAAGCTTTTCTCAGATTAAGGCCTAATGTATTGACTTTCATGCAAAATGATATCTTTTATGTGACCCTTTTTTCTTTCACTTATTTTCCTTTGAAGATGTAGTAAGTGTTACTTTTTACTGTAGTTTTCTTTGAGCCGCAACATTAATTGGGCAAAGGGAACAAGGCCTTTCAGCCTCAATTGTAATAACGCCGAAGCGTGTTTTTTTAGTTTACTTACGTTTGCTGTATTTTAGTCGCTTGATTTACTGTTTTTTATACGATGAAAAAGTAAAAAAAAACAACATTTTAGGTTTAAATTTGTTCAAATGGTTGGAAAGAAACTCCCTTGAATTTAAAATAATCCTTCAGCAAAACGGGTCCATTGGTTTAGAAGCATCGGTACTATGGATAGACAAGCAGAGTAGACGTTGACGTCAAATTTGTAAGGCGTGGTTTAAAAAAATATTAATTTATTTTCACAAAAGCACTATCGTTACATTTAAGCGCCTATTACGCTATTGTACCAAACGATTACCTGCAACTTTGAGTAGGTACACGTAATAAGAAATCTCAATTAAAAATGGGACTACAGATTGATAACACTTCTTGGAAATTAGACTTCCGTATGGGGTTGGTGTTAGAATAGCACCTCTCTAAATTTTTCGATGAATGTCATATAAGAGGTCACTAAGGAAATAGCTTAAGATATATTATTGCGGACAGCCTAGCAACCTGTCACTATTGTACCACTTAAGTCAAAACCAAAAAAGATACAAGACGTGGTTATGAAACATGTGATACGGACGGACTTTTTAGTCTGTGAAACAAAACCTATACATAGAATTATAAACATGCAGTAAACACACACATGCAGTAAGTGTCGTGCACACGACGCGCAAAAAGTCCGGCGCACAATGCATACAATCCATGCGGACTTTTTGTGCGCCGCAGACTCGATCGCACAAAAAGTCTGTCGTCTTCGCTGCGTCATAGTCGTGGTTTTGACTATGTAGCTTTTTGTGTGATTTGTCTAACACATTTGGGAGTGCAGGCGAGATGTATGTAGGAACTAAAGTTATCTCCTTTTTTCAGAGTTCCAGTATAATAATGTCACCTCCTCGAATAGAGATTGAGCCAGCTCGTATTAACATGTCGCCACCTCGTATAGGCATGTCGTCAGCTCAGATTAGTATGTCGCAACCTCGAATAATAATGTCACCACCTCGGATAGAGATTGAGACTCCTCAAATGATCACGCCTATGCGTCAATTAAATAAACGTATAGGGTAAGTGTTTTTTAATTAAATTATAAACTAAGTTAAGGGAAATTATTTTTCTCTTTTGATATTAAACTGCCCAGAGAAGTAGCCTCCATGGTGTTAGCTATTTAAGCGCCTGCCTAATTGAAATGTCAATGTTACTAGAGTGAAAACATTTTATAAAGATTTAAGTATATTCTTTTACAAACACAAATAAATTCAAAACTAGAAAGCCAAACTATGCTGTTGGTCTCCTATGGCATGTCCAGTGTCCTATTTAAGTGACAAATGACCTACCAAATTGAAATTTTATATTAATAAGTATCAAATTCGTCCGTTCACCATCAACCTACAACCGCAAAACGTCGCCACCGTCATATTTCCTGTAGTTTTCATACATTTTATATGGAAGCCGCACACGGTTGCCGCTGGTGGCCGCCATACGCTACAACCGTCGCAAGTCGCCACTCACTTGCGGCCCGCACCGGCCAATAAACAACTGAACTAAACAAGTGACTGTCGCGCTTCAACTACATTTTGTAGCTGCGTCTAGTTTCACGTCGCAGCGTTTGTGGCCGTGGCAGGTGGCTCGTGTGCGGCGACTCCTCTTGCGTCCATTCCGTGGTATTATTCTCTTACGTACCTAACTAACTAAACTCTTCAACAAGTTCAAAGTCCAGCAGGGCTATTGTCTAACGCATTAAGAATCTACATCGGTTTCACGGAGGAAAGCGATCTAGATCTCAAGCGTCGCGGTAAAGTGCTTCTGTGTAAAAAACTTGATTACGACTGTGAGTGCATTTTTAGAATTTACGCAAAACAAATTTTTAGTAAATCATTCGTTCAATTTAGTTTAAATGTCAAATATGGGCTTCAATTGCGATGACAATAAGGTGATACCGAATGTTTCAATTTCAAAGCGAGATTAGGTTTCAACTGTCAAATTGAAACCGATGTTAATTTTTAGTGCGTTAGACACTAGCCCTGCAGGTGTCAAAATTACCTGTCATATTATATGGAAATTTTGACAACTAGTCGTCTTCAGTTAGTTACGTTAACTGAAGGTCAACAAACCCATCTTATACCAACTCTTTTTCAGTAAACCAGACAACAAGCGGTTCAGCGACATCCGGAACCGCTATTTCAATAAAAAGCCCATAATTCCTGCGAATAAATATCAGGCCAGGGAATCTGCGGCAAGGCGAGCGGGGCACGTCCCAGAGAATAGGGTAAATAGCCTTTGATTTTACATAATAATTGAGTGGAGATATAAGAAGAGTGTGCCCTTGACCATAGTTTGGAGTGGCCATTGAATAACATAGAAATCTAATGATTTAACTGTCAAACTTAGGTGAAGTTGACGGTATAGCTCTGCTATGCTGCGGACAAGGGCACAACATACAACTTGTTACAAAAAAACTGAGTAAAAGAATGTAAAAAAAGCGACAAAAATTGTAAACCCTAATAAGCTGTCACTTAATAGTCGAAACTGTGATGGCGAAACATAGGAAACAATTCCATGCTTCCCATTGAAATAGTTTTTATACATGGTACTTAGGTAGTTTTTTAATTATTTACCTAACAAAAAATTGTATTAACGCTTCGTTTGTCATTTGAAATTTTTTGTATTCATATTGGTATTGGCAATGGTTATTTTTTTTAGTGGTGGGTCCCAAGTTTGTAAACCTATAATTATATGGCTCGTAGCCCAGACTACTTTGGGAAACCCTGATTTAGGGCATTACGTCAGCTCCATAGCTCAATGACATGACTGTTGACGTGTGGTAAAATAATCTTAAACATTCCCTTCTCCATTATTTTTTCAAACATCGGCGTCACCAAATCGATAGCGGACCATGTCGCGGTCAAATTGAGCGGAAGCGTCTGGCTCTAAACCCAGGCTTTTAGATTAAAGCCTGGTAGTCAATTTAAGCCCGATAGTTAGATTGAGGCCCGATGCTCGCAAGGCCTGGTAGTTTGTCGGTCTTAAGGCATGGTCTCACCGGCGAGAAGCGAGAAAGGAAAGCTCGAAGTTAGAAATGAGAGAGTATACATTGTTGTGGGAACTATAGCCCAAGCACTATCATACTGAGAGGAGGCCTGTGCCCTGCAGTGGGACGTACATAGGCTGATGATGATGGTACATTGTTGTACGTAGTGCCTTTTTGGCCGTATGGTGTCGGTTTTAGAATGACACATCTTCATTTATTTTGTGAACGTGTGAGGCGACTGAGGAAATAGGTAAAGGTACATTTTAGGAGTCCGGCTAGGTACTTTTCATTATTGTACTTTTTGACTAAAAATCTGATAAATATGCTAGAATTCCCAGTGAGCCCACGTGAGAACTACGTGTTCCTGAATGAGATAAACAAAACAAAAATGAGACATAGATAAATATTTCAGGTGTCGTAGCCATCTTTAACATAATGGTAGCCATATTTAAAAAACGGATGGAAGTGGTATAGTGACTGGTTGCTAGTCCATCGCCTAAAGCATACCTAAACCTATCTCTTTAGTTGCCTACCGGATCCACGGAAGAAATAAAAATGTGTTATTCTAACCCACATAAAACAATTCTGAAACAATGTTAGTCTATAGGTATATCATACATTTTTTTTTCTTTTATAGTAAGTATTTTATGAATTCATTTCCTAAGTTAAAACCACAGTCGACAGCTAATAGCTTTGTCAGCAGTAGGACCAGTGCCTTAAGCGACTGTTTAATCCTTTAGCGCGGCCGAAATGTCATTAGAGCTTAACATTTGTTAATGGAGAGGGTAGAACTAATTTATTGGTGTTTTAGTTCAAATGCACACTGACGATAAGCAAACAGTTGAACGTTTTGTCAAATTCAATGATGAATAGTTTAAGTTTGTGATCACTTAAACTACTATGGAACTGATTCCTGGCCCACCATAGAACCTGTGTTTGGTAAACGTTATGTGACATTGTATTGCTAGCTCATATTTATAATAACGTGGGACTTCATCACGTAAGGAGTACGATTTTAATTATCTCGACGTTTTAGTAGCGTTACAGCGCCATCAGAAGTAGACCAAAACAGGGAATCACATTACTTTTTTAACGGCTTTTATAAGTAACTTCTCCGTGAACTACCCGCGTTTTATAATATTGCTAACCTCCACCACGTGACACTAACATCTGATTAAGTCACACTTCATCTATCGCATCCAAGCAAAAACGCGGTCAGAGTTAAATTAGCATAAATTGAATCATTAATATGATTGAAACATAATAATAGCATTATGTTATTATTTCAGATCGCTCCATTCACAAAGAAAGAGAGCATTTTCACAAGAGCTAACAAATTCCAGCTGCCAGCTCAAAACAACGACAAATCAAGCAACAACTCGATGTCATGGAAAGCAAATGCCATAAAAAAGGACGTCATACCGAGAAAAGACTTCTCCAATGTCCAAGGCTTGATGTCAGCTTATCTGAATAAAAAATATAGCGACAACGTTAAAGAACCCAATGGTTTAATTGTAACTACAGCCAAATACGACGAACATTTAGAACACCTTCTAGCTTCTGTTGTACCAAGCAAGCAGAAATTTGGCATCAAAAACTTCAACAACAGCACACCATATAAGAAGTTCGAAATTAACGAAGAAACTGATACTAAATTGTTGAGTTTGTTAGACAATCTTGAACAGGAAGTTCGTCATATTGATTTGAACAAAAATGTGAAAGAAATATTTGATGCTAAAATACGTAAAATCTACGGTAATGTGCTCGGAGACCCGGATTTACTAAAAGGTCAGCCTTTGGAGATAGTGGACGAACTGTTGGCCAAAATTGAAAAGAAATCTAAACCACCACAGTATAATGAAAATGATCATAGAAATGTCGATACTCCCACACGTGATTTTGACGCTGGTAGACCGCTTAAAAGGAGTCAAAACTCAATTGGGCAGTACGATAAACCAAGTTACGAACGTTATAGAAGTAAATACAGTATATTTAACAAAGAAGACGGAGATACATCGTATGGCTCAGAATCTGGTAAGAACGATAAAGACAATCGTTATTACAACAATTACGATGGTCAAGGCAAATATAAAACTTTTGATAAAGTTAAGATGAGAAATTATTATTTGAACGATGAAGAAGATCCTTTGGGTACGGAGAGAAGAAAATACTATCAAGAAAAATTGGATAAATTAGAAAGAAGACTGCAAAATGTGCGAGGAGGTTACAGACGCCAAAATGAAATAAAGGTTGGTTACCTTACATCTCTTAGTTTATACGACAGTTTCGCTGATACAAAATTCCAAATTTGAAAAAGATAAAAATTAAGTTTTGTTTCACAGGACACCAGCCGCGCCATGCGGCCAGTACTAAACCCGCGCAAGGACTTGGAGCAAAGACCAGTGAATCATCCACAAAACTTCTACATGCCTGATAGAGCCAAGTTCTTGCATGGTTTTTAATTTCAATGACTAATGGAAAACAATACACATCCATCAAATTTCTAGGTGTGAAGGAATAGACCCTGAACAATTTCAACAAGTTCTTGGACAAATTCGTAAAAAGTGCATAATAATGATTTTTAAAATCTAATTGATTCATTTATGTATATTTAGTTAACTCAAGTTATCAAGTTAAGTATAAGTCAAGGATTTTGCTCTCGGAAGTACACGAAACTGAATAGAATGTCTAGCTAGGGAGTGCAATGTAGATGAAAACAGGGAAGTATGTCAGAATAGGGCTCTGTTGTATTTGTCTATCCCATAATCTAGATATCCTTTGTTCTTTATAACCTTGTATAGGTGAAAAACTTAAGTCACCTGTAAATTGTTGTATGTAGTTTTGTACAGTTTGCAATGAATGACGCAAAAAATACGAAGACAAATTACTTTTTTTT
>BHDV01038719.1:0-15042 GCA_005406045.1 Adoxophyes honmai | reverse complement strand
ACCAAAATACACCAATTTTATGATAATAAACAAGAGCTAATTTTTGACACGTGTAGCAACCAACACTCGTTCGCGCCAAAAAACGACAAATTACTTGATATTGATAACTATTTATATCTTACCGTGACAGTCGTGTCAATCAAAAGTGGACAGGAATAATCAAAATTGATAGTTGAGCAAATAATGAGTTTGCAAACCATACTAAATATTTCAAATAAACGTAGAATGTCTATTCGCACACAATATTACTCACATATACAACAGTTTTTCACCTATACAGTCTTCTATATCAAACTTGTCAAGATTTTATAATATAGAAGTATGTATTGAAAAAAAAGTAGTGAAACCAAGTTTCGCCAAGGACTTTATAACCAACCTACATTTACTTTTTATACACAGTTGAGGAAATTGGAAGTTTAGTTAGCAGTTTAACATAATCCTGTAATTGGTCAAGTTGAAAGAAATCCGTAGCATAAACTTAAATGGTGGAGCTTGACAGTATGATACGAACAAATTACGAGGAAAGTGCTAATACTTCAAATGCCTCGACCGTGCAGAAAATCGTCGCCTATACTATTCGAGAGGGCTGTTCAGTAGATTTTAGAATTTAAGTTAAGTATAAATTAGATGTAAATCTTAAAGTTCCGTAATAAATTAGCTTCATATTTGAATGTTTATATTAAATTTTAAGTTCTTTATGTTTGTGTTTTATTTCTTATCTTTTTCTCTTTCATGTCGATTCCTAGGATTACTCGACAAGACCTAATATGGCCTACCAAACTGAAGGTCTTTAGTTCGTATCCATCTCAGAGTGAAAACTCGTAAATTTTTTCGAAATTTCAGTACGAAAACATTCAATAGGTGACATGTTTCGTGTGCTCTACCTACTCCTCTTGGAAATACAGGATAATAACTTTAAAAACCATTTCACGATCCTTCACTTTAATTTTTAAAAGCAGCCCCTACTACTTTTTCAAGAAAATTTCAAGACAAGTTTTTTTAATGTATTACAAAACTCCTTTCCCTTAGGACGTTATTAATTTTAAACTAATTTAATAGCAGTAGAAAGTTCTAATTGCCAATCCTTGTTTGAAACTTAACTTGTATAGTTTAACAGAAAACTTCACAATATTCTTAATGGCTGACTTGAGAATGGGATCGGATAAGTTTTAGCAATTCCAAGGATATATTAAAAAAGTTTACTTAATTAAGCTTTAGGGTTCCGTATGTTAAAAAGTAATTAGTTATGTGACTGGTGCACAGGGAGAGGGTACACGAGAGGGTTTCTTGAAATGAGCGGAAGGCGCGTTTCATTGTAAAATCATACGAGTGTGTGTTGTGTCTAAATTATGAAGTCATATTGATAGATTTTAATTTATAATTTTCTTTTAGTTCTGCTATTTATTAATAGACAACTGTGGCACTACCAACGAAAAAAATACTACAATGGCAAATATTTCGAGCCAATCAGTCATCAGCTACGTGTTCCAACTTTAAAATACACGTTCTTTTCCTACTTAATTATTAATTATCGAAAATTTTATATCATTTCAAAAATACGGGCTTCATTATACAGATACAATTTCGGAACATAATTGTTTTAATATTGAGCATAATTTCCCTGAATTTGCTAGACGTGGCACTGGGTTTTTTGAATCCATGTGCTCTGCCTACCCCTCATGGGAATATACAGGCGTGAGAATTATGTATGTATGGATGTATGTACAAAGGATACTTGGAGTGGACAGTTCTTTGTGATATAAAAACTATTTGATTTGCTCCACCCAAATAATCATGTCCCGTGTGGTGCCGGGATAGAATAGCACCTCCCCCTTTCTTCCCGTGGGTGTCGTAAGAGCCGACTCTGAGAAAGGGTTAGTGTATTGTGGGCGATGGGCTAGCAATCTGTCACTGCAATATCACGTTTGATCATCTGGTTGCCCTGAAATCGCTAAACGTGGCACTGGATTTTTTAATTCATGTGCTCTGCCTACCCCTCTCGGGAATACAAGCGTGAGGATATTTATGTCTGTATGTATGTAAATAATCATACTGGCCTGCAAGAATCCTGGTACCAGTCAATTGTTTTTATGAATAAGAAAAAACTTCTTTTTCTATAAGAGAAGAGTGTAAGTAGCTAATTTATGGTCCGTATTGTACGACCAATAATGTACGACCTGACATTTAGTGCGCAAGTGACGTATCGTTTTACTGTACCCAAAAAATGTTCATGACCATGTGCACGTAACATTTGGTCGCACATTATAAGTTTGTACAATACGGTCCTACATCAACTACACCCAAGAAAATGTCTGTGTCATTTATAAAATAAAACATTTTTAACCGACTTCAAAAAAAGGAGGAGGTTCTCAATTCGTCGGGATCTTTTTTTTATATATTTTTTATGTGTGTTCGCTGATTACTCGAAGACGCCTGGACCGATTTGGAAAATTCTTTTTTTGTTTGAAAGGGTATAGTTTCCAGGTGGTCCCATAGTCAGCATACCTTGACCTGATGATGGAATATGAGGGACATCGAGGGCAACCATCAAATTTTATAGGCACAGGTAATGTTTTTCAAAGCTACACCAGTATTTACGTCTGCCAGTAAAAAAAATATGACTGAGCTGATGATGGAAGGTCAACTCCTTAATGCTTAGGAGTTAAAGGATAATTCTTTCAATACTGAATGCACCTGCAGACTGGAAATTATAATTTCAGTAATTAGTGAGGTCTGCTGGTGATGAAAGGTCACCTTCATTAGACAAATGCTTTCAGTATAGCCCAAATTTGAAGTCGGTTTTTTTTTTGTTTAAAATTATAATAATTATACATATAAACAGACAGTTTATCAGACAGTAAAATAGTAATAAAATTAATTGTAGTTGAAGCTAAACCCCTTAGTGGTCCATCCAACTGTCATAAGCATAATAATATCTGTTAACATCTAGTTTCTCCGGAACAGATAGAGTTATCAGTCTAAATTGATATCAAAGGAAATCCCACGGTTCCCGGAAGGTATAGAACGGTGAAAACTGGAGATTCTGCTGAATTGGTTGATAAGTCAACATTTATATTATTACCTCTATCTCAAACTGGTCTACTCAAAATTATCATCCTTACTAATATTATAAATCGGAAAGCGAGTTTGTTTGTTTGTTCCGCTTTCACGCTGTAACTACTGAACCGATTGCTTTGAAATTTTGTAGACGTAAAGTTAGAAGTCCGGATTAAATAATAGGGTACTTTTTATCCCGGAAAAATTGATGTTCCCGAGGGTATGTTCACTTTATACCGCAATATAACCGAATTCCACGCGGGCGAAGCCGCGGGCGGAAAGCTGGTTAACAATAATAAATGGTATGATAATATGGTAAAATATATGGTAATTTAACTCACACACGAGTATACTTATCTGTGTTCCCAAAGGGGTAGAGTGCATGAAACCTTTCATAGACAAAACCATCACTATTTCACATTTTTTAGCCAGTTCAAACATATTTTTTAGGTGCCGTATTGTATTGTATTGTATGACTCTTTATTGCACATAAAACAATTACATAGAACAACATAACAGAAAAAAACAATGTAACTTACGTACAAAGGCGAACTTATCCCCTTGGTGTCGGGTTTAGAATCCGTACCAATAATATGTATAAATGTGAAAGTGTGTTTGTTTGTTTGTTTGTCAGTCTTTCACGGCTAAACGGAGCGATGGATTGACGTGATTTTTTAGGTAGAGATAGTTTAGGGCATGGAGAGTGACATAGGCTACATTCTGTCTCTTCAAACCCCCCATTTCCCTAAAGTGAGGAGTTTTTCAATGTAGAAAGCTATAAAATTGGTATGTGTGCTATCTCTTCTGTGATACCCCGAATTTAACGCGAGCGGAGCCGCGGGCAAAAACTAGTAATATATAATCTTTCCATTTCGTCCATGAACATTGTAAGAGGCGGCTAAATAAATAAGTTTAGGTATATTTTAGTTAAGGGCTGAAAAAAGAATAAATACATTGGGGGGCCAAAATATTTATAAGTAAAAACATAATTTTCTCATTAATGCATTTAAACAAAGAAAATAAAAATACCTTACCAACCACTCAAGCCGCGGACCGCATGCGGCCTCCGGGCCTTGGTTTCGCCAACCCTGTTTTAGACGATAATTTACCCGTCATTATCATACCTCTGCCATATGTTTTTAAATATAAAAATATTCTAGAAGTCGCTATAAAACGTAAAATAGTCGTGTTTTTAACCGACTTCAAAAAGGAGGAGTTTCTCAATTCGACCTAATTATTATTTTTTTTTTTTTTGTGTGTATGTTACTCGATATCTCGAAAACCCGTTTACCGATTTTCAAATATTTTTTTTAATCGAAAGGGTATAACTCGATATTGGTCCCATGTCACGAAACCAGGATTTGATGATGGAATCTTGGAGAAATCGAGGGAACTCTTCAAATTTTATATGGAGATGTACGGCGTTTTCGGTAATTTGTTGATGAAGTCAAGATTTTACATTCAGTAAACAGAATACTTTCAAAATATTGCTAATTTGAAGTCGGATTTTTTTTTGTTTAAAATTATACAAAGTTTATGTCTGCCATGCTTCGTGGACTCTCACTAACCCGCTATATAAGTGTGATTAAGTACATGCTTGAAAATAATAGCAAAAAACACCTAGCAACAACAAAACACATCGAACAGTACTGTTTTGCTGTTCCAAAAACAAACCACAAAAGTCACCGCCTTGGCTCACAAAGCACATTTCGGTTCCATCAAAAAAGTCACCCTTTTGTCTCCTTTATCGCAAAACAATTTCCAGTAAACGATGAACACATGCTTTCATTTCAACAACACCGATTTGTAAAAAACCCGGATCCAATCAGTCGCCGTCGCGCCAAAATAACGTATCAATTTAATTCCAAATTCAAATTAAATTTCGGTTATTTTATTCCTGGCCGTATAGGAGTTCTTCAGAATTGAATTTGAAAATGGAACGTGCTCGGAAAACGTTACTCGTATTTGTGTTAGTCCTCAGCACGGCTTTGGGCAAAGATTTACATACGAAAGAGGTGCGTATTTAACTCGGCGTGTGATTTGAACGGATTAATGCGAGTGGATAAGTGGTTCGTAGGATTGGAATTAAAGTATTACAGTCATCAACTTAAAATCGCCAAAAAAGTGTATTTTGATAAGATTTTTAAAAACCGACCGAATATTGTATCAGTTCTCTCTCTATCAGCTAAACTAACTAAATACATCGACGAACTCGACTTCCATACAATATGCCAGTACGTCTAGTGTATTCGAAACGATGAATTCGATATCGATTTCGTTTGCGAATTAACGCGAAATTGTATGGAAACTGAGACAGCGCCTCCGAGCGGCACTGCTGCAGTCGATACGTCTCCATACAAATCCGCGATAATTCGCAAACGAAATCGTTATCAACTGCATGATCGTTTTGAACACACTAGACGTACAGACCAACCGACCGATAGTCGGTCGACATTTGTCTTTTATGTTAAATCGTCTTTTTATTACAGAAAGAAAATTCCGCCGTGGAAAGTTTTGCTGTCAATAATTTAAACGATAATGAAATCTTCAAAAATCACGAGAGGGTAAGAAATTTGTATTTTATGAAATCACATCACACCTGATAAAGAGAAATAGTAAAATGGACAATTACCTTCCATAGACCAGAGGTTCTCAAACTTTTCTATCATAGACCCAATTGCTCATTTTACTCGCTAATGCTGTCTCTAAGCAGCAGTAGTGTCATTGTTGTGTTCCGTTGTGACAAAAAACAGCACAACGCAATCAACATCGTGACGATTCACGGGCTAAGGCTGAATAACTGTCATTATCTTTCTAAGAGTATAAAACGACACGCGAGTCGAGTCGCACGCGAGAGTGGTATAATCTATCTCGCGCGGCTGTTGTGCTAATCTAGTTGGGTTGGCCCATAAGGGCTTGTACACAAAACCGCGATGCGACGTCGCATCGCAAAAACCCGCGAACTCGCTACTCAACTAACCATAAAAATTGCCGGGATTTTGCGAATTTGCGGCGTCGCATCGCATCGCATCGCGGTTTTATGTACAAGCCCTAATACGAGTATGTTTATAAAGCTAGACGACCAGCTAGTGAGATGTCATTATAATATCTCTCTTATCTATCTCTTCCTATTTATT
Source organism: Adoxophyes honmai (assembly GCA_005406045.1). Taxonomy (NCBI): domain Eukaryota; kingdom Metazoa; phylum Arthropoda; class Insecta; order Lepidoptera; family Tortricidae; genus Adoxophyes; species Adoxophyes honmai. Next base: position 8,848 of record BHDV01038719.1, on the reverse strand, counting down.
TCACAGTACTCTCGTCACGTGGAAGCCGTCACGGAGACAGTGGTCACCCATTTGCTCCAACAGATGAGGAAACGCTACCACCTTCGCCAAAATGAACCGAACTCCTTGAAACAGATGATGAAGAACCTGAAAATGAGCCTCAAGAAATATATGCACAGAAGACGCTTACATCAGAAGCCTAGAGAGAAGACAACAAAAATAAATAAATAAACGTTTCATGAAAGAATATTGGTTTTACGTCGTGCGGGTTTACAATAACACCTTTCCGTTTCTTCAGGATGTCGTAGCAGGCGGCTAAAATAGGTTAAAATAGGCGACAGGCTAGCAACGTGTCACTATAGTATCTCTTAACTTAAAACCTAAAAATAAAATACTACAAAGTGGCTACATATCGTGAAATAGACATAGTTTGTCTATGTAGCATTTTATGTGCTCTATGTGTTTTGGAAAACAGGCGTGAAGTTATACTTCTTACATGAGTGTCTTTCATGCCAATTTCGGCTATGGCTGCAATCGGCAGTCTAATGAACGCGATACTTTGTGATTGTAATTCCTCTATTCCACTTACAAGCGTTCTAAAAATATAATCAGAACTGTGTTGATTTAATTATGTTAGACCAGGAGTTCTCAAACTTTTTACTCGTAGACCCCCTCCTAAGTTCTAATGGGTTCAGTGGACCCCTGCTGCAACATTTGTACAAAATTCGTAAATTAAATCTATTTTGCCAGCACCAGCATGGACCCCCGTCGACTCTTCCGTGGACCCCTGGGGTTCCAACTAGACTATCTTAGGAATCACTGCATTAGACGGCCATTAGGCCCAGTAATTAGATTCTGACTACGAAACTTGAAGTTCCCGATTCGATTACATGTCGAGGCAGATATGTGTTTGATGAACACAATTTTCACCCTAGAGTTATGTCTTAGTTTTTATACAATTTTGCGTTAATTCGCAAACGAAATCGTTATCGACTGCATGATCGTTTTGAACACACCTCGCGACGTTCGATGCCTCGCGTCTCCTTAAACGAGGCCCAGCTAGTTGTCTCGATGTCTTTCTTTTGTGTGACTGAGACGGCCAATCATGTGTGGTAGCGATAAGATGAACAATGGGTAGTAGCCCAAATAGCTCTTTTTAACCCCTCAGCTGTTGAAAAAAAATGCGATTTTTGGGCTGTCTTTCGGTTGCTTCCTAGCTGTCTTGCTTTACGCTGAACGCGTTTTAATAAGCTAGAGAGAGCCAGACCAGACATATTTTATCAGTAGGTACGCTTTTGACACAATAGTGAACACACTTGTCATAACTCCGGAGCCGGACGCGCCATAAATACGGGTATTTTAGTCGCAGACCCGCTGGGGGGTTCGCCACAGCTGAACATCTCGTACTGCTAGAAACCTCTAAAAATAAATATCCTGTTTTTCCTAATTCCTTATTCAATACGCGTAACTCAGACTTTCGGAAAAATAATGGATTAACTTAGTAATTGACTTTCAGCAAAGACAAAGGAGTATTGTTATTCTTAGAAGCTGTCTCGAAAATATTTAACTGAGCCACCATTACAGTCCTTTCCTTATTTAACTATCCAAAATGTTTTTAATGGCTTAAAATTGTTTTGACTGTCTCTGCGAGAAAAAACAAACTGATTTTTTCGATCCTTTTTTTAATCCAAAGTAGCAATCTAATTAATTAAGAAAACATTGGACTTGAAATAATACTGGCTGATTACAAAACAAAACGATTGTTTTTTTTAAAGGCGTTAGGCGAGTCATTACGAAAACAGGCCATCCGAAATTGGAAATGTTTTCTTAGAAAGAATCTTTCAGAGAGCATTTGAAATCTACAAAAAGAATGTTATCTATTTATACAGGGTGTCCCAGAACTCAACGATAATTTGGGACCGGATGAAAGGCCAGGCTACACCAGTTCCGGGAAAAATAAAAAAAAAATTCTATGTATAGTGTGGTGTAAAACACTCGGTGAAAACCGAATCAGCGTCGACTGGTTTGGTGAGACCCTAATCTATGAAAATTACGAACAGACAGACAGACAGACAGATAGACAAACATGGAAATATCAGTGATTGAGTCCCATTTTCATCCTTTGGGTACGGAAAACAATCAAAACATCGCAATTTTAATAACAAAATTCTTAATGTCGAGTTGTTGATAATGAGCTCAATTTGTAAAAAACAAAATATAAAATATTAAATGGCAAGCAAACTGGGCAAGTGTTGCACCATTTTAAAATCTATATTAAATGCGCCATCTTTTGAAATAACTTGCCAAGGGTAGTGTAGTACTTTTTTTTTACAAAATGAAGAGTCAAAGTTACCAAACAATATTTTCGTGAACCATGACTCTCTAAAACTTGGCTGATTTTATTAAATTACCGATATTTTTGGCATCGATTTGTGGTTGCGATTAATAGCGTAGTTAATGAAGATCTCAAAATTAAAAAAGTCCCAGCGAAATAGTGACACTGGTGATCACAGGACTTGAAAGTACGACCGAGGGTGGCGATTTTCAACTCTTTTGAAAAAATGCCTATTATTCCTGAACCGAGTGACATAGAATTTTTTTTTATTTTTTCCGGAACTGGCGGAGCTGTAGCCTGGCCTTTCATCCGGTCCTAAATTATCGTTGAGTTCTGGGACACCCTGTTTGTTAGTTTTAGGTGATATAATAGTTCCCGTGTGTTGTCGGGTTACATTGACACCACTCCCTTTCTTACACGGATGTTGTAAGGAGCGACCCAGGAAATAAGTTTAGGTATAGCAGCCTGTCACTGTTAAACCTCTACCATCTGTTTTAATCTTAATATTGTGCTAGAATTGGCTGCAGGACATGAAACAGTTTTGTCTATGTTGCGTGTACTCTACCTACTCCATTTTAAGAATACAGGCGTGATTGTTCAAAAAGAGAGGCTACAAGAAACATGGTGAAGGGTCAATATCAGATTTCGTCCCGAATTTTCTAATTTCTATGGCGCAATTTTTTTCTTCAATATTTGCAATAAATGAAATGACATACCTTGTAATAGACTGAATTTCAGCACAATAACATAGTTATATAAGAAATTCAGTCGTTTACAAAGTATGTCATTTCATTTATTGTAAATATTGGAGAAAAAAATTGTGCCATAGAAATTAGAAAATTCGGGACAAAATCTGATATTGACCAAGTATCGTTCACTCTAATGAGCGAAATGAAACGTCATCGATAAAAGAATAAAATCATTCATTCACTTTAATGTGTACAACAATATCAAACGGCTTCTTCCTTTCTGAAGACATGGACTGACTGGAATTATCCTGTGCCAATGCTTTCGAGAACTTCGACACTTTCTTCTTTTTGCCTTTCTTCTTGTGTTTCTTAACTGGTTTCCGTTTCGGTTCGGATTCTTCTTCGGTTTCGCGTCTCTTCTTTATTCGGAACTTCCTCTTTCGGTGCTTAGGTGGAGGATTGCTGGGTGAGCTGTCAGAGCTGCCAGATTCTAGATTTTTGTCAAATAACACCTGTAAAAAAGTAGTTTTAATGTGGTTATCCAAGGCTAGTTCTTGGCTTGTCGTAAACTAGCTAAGGATAAGGTTTCTCAAAAAAAACGTCTGCATTGTTGCATACATACATCCATACCTAACATCACCCCTGTATTCCCAATGCGGGTAGGCAGAGCACACAAAATGCTACATAGACAAGACGATGACTATTTCTCGTTTCGTGGCCACTTACAGCATATATTTTTTGGTCAAGGTGGCAGGTACAATAGTGACAGGTTTCTAGCCAAAACCTATTTCCTGCATTGTTACAATTGACACAATTTTACTTTAAGAATTTACAATGTCTTTCTTTCTATGAACGCCAGGCACACTTTGAGAACCACTGACATTGGGGAATAATCCAAGACCATCATGAAAAATGCGGACAACTTAAGTCTTAAATCGAGTTTAGCTCGACATGTTTCGGGCTAATCCGTAGCCCGTCTAGAAGCTGTAGCGGCTCTTGTTAGACGCTCTTGACTCCTAGATGAAAGGCTTCATGATTAGCTCAATACATGTCGCGTTAAACTCGATTTAAGATGTAAGATATCCGTATTTTTCGAGAGAAGTGACATAAGACAGTGAATTAAGAGCCCATATAAAGATTGGCCGGAATTTGGCCGTAAATAGGTCGGGTAAACGCGTCTGAAAACCCCTTTGAAGTTTTTCCCAAAATTTTCACATAAAAAAACGAAAACCTGAAAATATTACCCAGTCTTTTAAATTTTCTGGGAATATTTTACAGCCTTTACTCGACCACATGTTAACGGTCAATTTTCGGTCACCCTGTAGACATACCTACCTCATTTACGAATGCTAAGTTGACCTTCTCGGGACTATCGACATCGTTAGCCAAGGACCTGCTGTTGACCCTTGCTTTGGCTTCAACCTGAAAAAAAGATGACATTTTTTTCTCCTATGTTTCGTGTTGTATTGCACTCAGGATAACATTCAATGTCTTCCATGGATATCATAAGAAGTACATACCTACCTACATACAGTCACGAAGCGGGATTGTTGAGCCAGTTGCCACTGTTCGCAATTTAGACGTGTAATCAATGCCCGATGTGACTGACAGATGTTAGCTATTGAATTAGTATTACACGACCAAGTTACAAACCCCGGTTCGCGATGGTACGTCACGTCTGTATTCCCAAATGGGGTAGGCAGAGCACACGAAACGCTACACAGTTAAAATCATGACAATCTCACGCTTTGCCCACAGCCTTATTTAGCGAAATGTTAGCTTTTAACATAAATAAATGGAGTACAATAGTCACAAGTTGCTAGCCTGTCGCCTAAAAGTACCTAAACCTGTTTCCCTTAGGCGTTTGTTACGACATCCACGGAAGGAATGGAGAGGTATTACCTATTTTAAATCCTACACCACACGGGAAAGATAACTGAGAAAATATAGGTTAGGATATAATTTCCCCTTTTGACTAGGAATATACCTACGCTATGCTAAACCCGGTCGACATTTATAAATTACCTACCTTAGCTTAGGTTTCTTTGCTTAGAACTGATTGTTGATACTAAAGTCGTACACACGGTTAGTAGGTTTGGTCTGATTTCCCAAGAGATTTTTCCTTGGGATTTCAAGGAACTATTTTTTTTGTAGTATTAAAACATAACCAAACCTATATCCTAAGTCGTTTTACGACATCCACGGAAGAAATGGAGAGGCCTCATTCTAAATTCGACACCGCATACGCATATATCATAATTTTACCTGATATTCCCTGAATTGGACGTACAAATCGATAAATAAAAATAAATTAAAAATGAAGACACTCCTCATATTGCCGTCGACCGCTCACTTCAATGTTTTACAGGAAACTAAACTTTTCTTTCGCGTCCTGTTTACCAAACAGTCAAGATAAGAGGTTAATTGCGGCTTTGTTACCGTTCGAGGTTAAACACAACTCCGAGAAAATATTGATAAGTATACCTGGTTCCCACAGAACAGATGAATGCAGAAGTCAAATAACATGCAAAGAGTGTTCGAGCAATGCATAGACACGTCTTACGTCACAGAATAGATAATAGTACAAGTACAGAAGCCTCACTGCTTTGATTTTCACAAATGCCGCCTTTTTATGTGCCTACATAATTATTATTAACAAACGGACCGCACGCTAGCAGCCGACATTGAGCTCTCTGGCGCCGCGCGAAGGTCGACATTACTCCACACCTTGTCAAATGACCCGAAAATAGGGTTGTCAAGTCAATACTTTAATTAAATACCTACCTATTATACCTAACTATCCGCGTGGTGTCAGAATAGAATAACACCTCTCTATTTCTTCCGTGGATGTCGTAACAGGCGACTAAGGAAATAGGTTTAGGTATGTTTTAGGCGACAGGCTAGCAACCTGTCACTATTCTACTTCTTCCATCTTTGCAAACCTAAAACTATGCTAGAAGTGACCGCGATATGTATAAACGTAATCATGGTTTTGTCTATATTACTTTTCGTGTGCTGCTCTGCCTACCCCATTTGAGAACACAGGCGTGATTGTATATATTTATTAGTGTCCGACCGAAGCTTCGGCTTCGGCTTCGGCTTCGGCCACCTTCGGCCAAAAAAACCACCTTCGGCCAAACCTTCGGCTTCGGCCAAAATTTGGCCGAAGCTTAGGCCGAAGCCGAAGCTTTGCAAATCGGGATTTGAAATTGAACAAACGATGCCAGAGCGAGTTCGCCGGCCCGATCGCATTACTTGCAGTTAATTATATAAATCACTGACAACACATAACTTAACGACATAGTCACACTTGATTTAGAAACGAAAACTGTGCATAATTTACTGCCGTATTTTTTTTACTATTAGCAAATTCTCGTATTTCTTAGGGTCAACATGGGGTCAACACACCTTCGGCTTCGGCTTCGGCCGAAGGTTTTAATGAAAGCCGATTAATCGGCTTCGGCTTCGGCTTCGGCCAAAATTGTACCTTCGGTCGGACACTAATATTTATGTAGGTATCTATCAGATTTATGTTTGTAATATTTAAGCCAAAGATACATTAGGCGACATTTGTTGCGTTAAATTTGTCGTGCGACATGTCGAGCGATGTAGCGCGACGTCGCCGGACATCGCTCGACATGTCGCGCGAGACGTGTATATACGCGGATATAAGTCGCGCGACATGTCGAGTGATGTCGCCTAATGTATCTTTAGCTATACCTACTTAGCGGTTACACTTTTATTTATTCTATGACGCGGGGTCGAACATAATAATTTATATTTTTCATTTTCCCGACAATCGACTGCAATACAGAATATTTTGGATTCATTTTGCTAATTAAAATATGACACGCGTTTGCGATGTAAACTGAATCGTGCTGCGTAAAAAATGAGGCGCGCGTGCGCCGCGGGTCAGTACGCGGCAACCACTGATTAGGCCTCATCGATGAGGCCGCCGATATGTACTTGTAGCTCGGCGGCGGAACGGCGGAGTGACACCCCCCTGCTTACGTATAATATAATATATGATATCTTGGAATAATATATGATATATTATGATAGCCCCGTGTGATGCCGGGTTAGAATAGCACCTCCCCCTTTCTTCCCGATGGTGTCGTCGACTCTGGGAAAGGGTTAGTGTATCGTGGGCGATGGGCTAGCAACCTGTCACTGCGATATCACGTTTAACCATCTGGTTACCCTGGAATTGCTAGACGTGGCACTGGATTCTTGAATTCATGTGCTCTGCCTACCCCTCTTGGGAAGATAGGCGTGAGAATATGTATGTATGCACGTTCTATATAAATTACGTAAAAAGTAGCCTATATGTTAATTCTGAGTGTATCTTTACTTCTCGTATACCAAATTTAATCTAAATTGGTCCCGCTGTTTGGGCGTTAAGAGTTAACAAACATACACACTTAGAAACTTTCGCATTTTTATAAGTGTGATGATAATGATTTCCATCCCAGTTTAATTATCAACCATAAATTAAACAAATAGACGCGAAAGCCATAATATAGTTAACATTACCACGGTAGTTTTATGTGCATAATTATGCCAATTCGAAATCGTCGCAAGTAATAATGTCGTAAATAACAATGTTATGAAAGTAAAAATGATGTGCTTATTATCTATAACTAGCTGTGCCCGCGACTCCGTTCGCGTGGAATATTGACTTTGGTTAATTTTCCCCGTTTTTTCCACATTTTGCAGTATTTCTTCGGTCCTATTAGTCGCAGCGTGATGTTATACATGGTGCTCGTTAGCATTGCGAGAGATTTCAACCACGAATTCCAGAGGCTATAAGAAGTAATAAATGCTATATGAACTTAGGTCGAAACACGATTTTTTTTTATAATTTTCATACATAATAATTGCTAATGTCGTATAAACATGCCTTAATAATAGTAAAAAACATCGTGTTTCGACCTAAGTTCATATAACATTTATTACTTCTTATAGCCTCTGGAATTCGTGGTTGAAATCTCTCGCAATGCTCACGAGCACCATGTATAGCCTAAAGCCTTCATCGATAAATGGTCTATCCAACACAAAAAGATTTTTTCAATTCGAACCATTAGTTCCTGAGATTAGCGCGTTCAAACAAACAAACAAACAAACTCTTCAGCTTTATTATATTAGTATAGATAAATCAAACAACTAGACACAATTGCCACTCCCACGATAGTCTTAAATGTTTTATGTGCGTACGCTATCTGATATCCTTAGGGTGACCGCCGAAAGTAGGTAAGTATGAAATTTTTTCATTAAATCGAGTTTAGCTCGACATGTTTCGGACTATTCCGTAGCCCTTCATCTAGGAGCCGCGGCGGCTGCTGCAGCCAAGCGCGAACTGCGCACTCGATTTAATTAACGTGAGTTATCCGTTAAATTTTCAACATGAATGAGTCTCACGGTAGTTTAATGTCCAATATGAAATTTTGAAGTACATAAATACGCTTGATTGACTACTGTACTTATCTGTTTTGTGCGTGTGAGTTGAGGTTACGCACACAAGAACATTTCCTGTAATGACAGCGGGATTTTGTCATTCATTCCTTCAATTCATTCATTCTCCTTTTATACACTCGGTTCTTCGTGTAGTTGTGTGTAATTTAAACCAAGTTACCCTCAAACTTACCCTCTTTTTGAATTAATTCATGTGTGTTTGTGTTTTGGTACTGTTTTAATTTTAGAAACTGCGTGTGAAATTTTTAATTCTTCTTCTTCTAGTTTTAAGTTTCCGGGGTCGCACTGAAAATCAGCGTTGCGGCTTGCCGCAATACTATGCTGAGTGTGGCCCTTTTGGCACTGTTTGGCACGGAAGTGGCATGCACATTTT
>BHDV01038674.1:31097-65141 GCA_005406045.1 Adoxophyes honmai | reverse complement strand
TGATAATTGGAATCCAATTTGGATTCGTAATATCAGGTCGTACATTATTGGCCGTACAATCCGGGACGTGTTTTATTGGCTCCCAGTTAACAATATAAGAACAATTTACTTTTTAAAACTTTGTTCTTTATGCGTATCCCTGTTTTGAACATGGTCGTGACGTAAATTTTTGACTTTGACAGTAAGTAAGACTAGGCTGTATCACTTTTGGGCTTCACCTTGTCCATATTGGAAAATATTAAAAAAACAACAAGAACTTTGACAATTTTGACAGTATAGTTGCAGTCCAATTCAAACTATGAAATATAATCTGCGTATAAGTCACTTCATTACTCAGAACTCTCAGAAGAAAGAGAGTTAAGTTAATATTAACACTGTACGCAAATACGTGCTTGAATTGGACCTGTTTTAGAGAATTTAATTCGACCAATATACTCTTGCTTTGTTTACAACTCTGATAATTTTTCCTGAATAATTCGACTTTATTTCCATTTAGCATGATTTATTGATTAATATTACATAAAGTTTTACGAGAAATGTCTTGCCAAGTGTCAATATTCGCAGACTGTGGAGATATTTCTAGTTTAGGACGAGCTTTGTTCATACCCGAAAAAGAAGGTAAATTTGTTGTAACAAAAAAACAACTTAGCAATATGTGTCGAATCACTTAATGCTTTTGTTTATCCTAGATACAAGTTGGCTGTCCCAATGCACTCTGTCGCTGTCACCATGCGGGAACCTGCTGGCAGTGGGCTACCGCAGTCGGCTGTGCCTGCTCACCTCGCAGTGGATCCGCTCGACGGACAGGAACACGTACTTGATATCCTGGAGTGGCTCCCTGCCTTCTAACATAACGGCTATGTTAGCACTGTCCATATGCCCATCACACCACTCTTCACAAGTGAGTATTGTAAAATTACTTGTCAAGAATTCTAATTAGAAAGTTTATAAACACTTACATGTTGTTTATTTTTCAGAATGGCCCTGACTGGTTTTGTATTATTGTAGGCTTTAATAATGGGAGTGTTGGTTTCTACACCAACACTGGGCATTTGTTGTCACTCGAGAAATTGGATGAACTGCCAGTGATGCGCATATCCTGCCATACAGGCTCATATGGGACTCTGCCTGATGACATTCACGTGGTGTTCCAAAGCAATGTGTGCATCATCTCAGGCGCTAACTTGTTCCAAATGTTGAGAAATGCCAAAGCTCAGCTAGCAAAAGGTATTACTTCAGTATTTGTCTTACCCTTCTAATTTAACAACTTTTATAAGTATAATTTGATAAATCGGGTTAAAGATTTCTTTTTCACTCAAAAGAAATATACATTCATTTCATGAGAAAGCATGCCTTAGAATTAAATTAGTAAGTGTTGTAATAACTAGTATTGGTGAATTCTTATTAGTCTACCTTCATTATGACAATAAACAAAAGTAGGATTCCTCAGAATCCACATTTAAAATTAAATCACAAATGTAGTAGACAAGTATTTTAAAGTAAATAAAATTAATCAAAATTAAATTATCCAACAGGATTACTAATTTTTTGGGTAGATCAAAACACTTTGGCTTAATATATATGCTCGGAAACAAGCTGTGCTCACATATCACACCAGGGCCTCACTCAGGCCATGGGAACTTTACCTAAAATGCAGGCCTTTAGTTTTAATAGATACTTACTATACAATAGTTTATTTTCATACCAATGATTACATTGTATTAGATTATTATATTGCATAACTATAACTTAAATATACATCTTTATGTGTAGGTATAAATTTATAATAAAAGTTTTTTGAGTTCTTTTATAGTCAGAGATCGGATAAATTTGCGACATTGTTTGCAATAATGTGGATATGACTCCAAAATTAATCGAACTGTTAATTAATTATTCATTGAAATATAATTAAAATTTTTGGCTATAATAGATTGCTTATAAAGTGCTTATAAGCATGTACATTAGGGTGTCCCAAGACATAAGGGAGGATTTTTTTTTCTCGAAAATAAAAACGCATACCCTCTATTTTTTTCCTAAATAGTCTTGTTAGCTTAATTATGAAATATTATTGTGATTGGATCACTACATCAGGTGCCGACTTGATGCCAAACAAACATATGAAATTTTGTACTGGCTAGTATGGAAAATTTTATGTAGTTCGAGTTTGTGAGGCAAATAAAACGCTAGTGTACCCGAAACTCATTACTATTTAATAATTTACATGAAAAAACATTATTCTACGAATTTCCTTTTTAAAGTTACTTTTTTTAATTTTCCTGTGTTCTTGTGCACAGCGTAATAAAAATTACTTTTGTTCCTCTTTAACCGTTAGGTATGTCCGTTTGTCATCAAGCTGTATCTCAAGAACCATAAGAGCTAGGCAATTGAAATTTTCACAGATGATGTATTTTGTTTGCCGCTATAACAACAAATACTAAAATCAAAATAATAATAATAATTAAGGGGGGTCCCATAGAAAAAACGTGATATTTTGACCGTTTTTAGTGGTCGCCATTCTGTGTGCTGTGTATCTCAAGAACCGTGATAGCTAGGCAGTTGAAATTTTTATAGACTATATGTTTGTATTGATACTACAACAACAAATACTAAAAACAAAATAATAATAATAATTAAGGGGGGCTGCCATAGAAAAACTTTTTTTTTTGCTGTTTTTGGTACAGAGTCCATCTTCGTGCGCGAGTCCAACTCGCACTGGGCCAATTTATTACATTCTTTATACAATTAGGAAAATATATGGTACACGCATTTTTCCCTAATATGCGGTACACTCGCGAACACAGAGATTAGCTTTCACTTACAGTCAAATGAACTTCACGAATGTTGTAATATACCACTGCTAAGACTGCTGATATTAGAAGTAAGTTTAGATCCCGTTGTTTGGTATTTTGCGTAATCTTTTAAAAATATATCCTTTTCAGAACTGCGCAATTCACCTGACATCTTGACTGAACAAAAACGATAAAATTACTGTAACTGAAGATAGGTTACACAAGCACATCAATCGTTCAAGCGCTTCCGCCGTAGTTTGAAGTATTGACAAGTTCCGATGCAAGTCGGCACGGGTTATTGTCATCCCACCTACACCAAATTTCGTTTATTATTGTTTCAACACCATTCTAACAAATTAAGAGGGTATGCGTTAAAAAAAAAGAACTTTGATTTTTTTGGGACACCCTAATGTACATGCTATAATAACTTTTAAAAAAATTACATTATGACGACGATGAATTACATAAATAATTATTAGCAAAAGGTTCGTATTTAAAATTGGTATCGTTTCCATAAATATTTATATACTTACAATAAATAAATAACGATTTGAAAAAAAATACTGTCAATTTTTTTAATAAACCAATATTTTAACTAACTTTTGGATTTATTGACTAGGAATCAAATTATATGTCAATTACAAAATAAAAATAAAATGCTAGAAGTGGCTGCAAAGCGTGAAATAGTTATGTTATAATCAAGGTTATGTCTATTTCACGTTTCGTGTGCTCTGCCTACGCTATTTGAGAACGTAGACGTGATTATATGGATGTATGTTTGTATGTAAGAAATTAATTAACTGAATAACATTTTGATTAATTTTGGAGTCATGTCCACATAATTGCAAACAATGTCGCAAATTTATCCGATCTCTGTTTATAGTGCTGTGTTGAATCTCTAAGGGTGGGGTGATCAGTTTTATTAAATAATTTCTGATTGTGTCATCTGTGCATTTTTTCCTCCTTTCTGCATAGTTAGCTCTCTGGATGTTTACAACATCAGTTAACATAACTATATTTTACAGACAAGTGACAGTCTGGATGTGAAGTTTTCTTAAACAATGTTTATGTTTATACACTGTTTATGGTGGAATGCAAATCGTAATTCTTGCGGCTGTCTTACATAACACAAATGCTTTGTATGAATATGCTTGACCTTATAACTTAAGAGGATAGGAGTCGCACCACTTCTCCATACAAATGTAATCCCCTGTTTTCTCCCTGAATAACGACATTGGAGCGAAAATTTAATGCTGATACAAATTTAATAAAAAAAAAACATTGCTCTAAGGTTCCTTGCCCCAAATTCATCAAAACAAAAAAGTTAACTTTCATTTGATTGCAAATGTTTCATACCCTAGTGCAAGCTGGCGTCCAGGAAAATTACTCTGTGGACAGCAGGAGCCTGGGCATCCGGAGGTGGACCTTCCATGACCAGGACCAAATCAATGATGCAGCGGTTGTTGGCTTGGAGCTGAAGAACTCTTATGACCACCTCCTATCTGCCTCTACTTATGGAGGTTATGATACTTGGTAATTAATTTTTCACTATTATGAGATCTAGTCTAAATATTATACTCACTCTTCAATTTTAATCAAAGTGAAAGTGAAAATATACATATATATAAATAAATAATGGATACACACATACATACATATCCTCACGCCTGAATTCACAAGAGGGGTAGGCAGAACACTTAAATTCAAAAATCCAGTGCCACATTTAGCAATTACAGGGTAACCAGATGGTTAAACGTGACATTGCAGTGACAGGTTGCTAGCCCATCGCCCACAATACACTAACCCTTTCCCAGAGTCGACTCTTACGACACCCACGGGAAGAAAGGGGGAGGTGCTATTCTAACCCGGCACCACACGGCACTAAATAATGGATACATTAAATAAATCTAGCCAGAACACTTGGACTGAAATGGTGTGCCACTGGCTTGTTTCAGGTACCGCTCTATCCCTCCCATGAATTCGTTAATTCTCGGAGCAGGTGTCAAGCCTTATGTGGGCTTCCATTACGCCTTAGAGGGAGGTACTGCGCCACCTTTACAAGACGTCGCGAGAGCCGTGGCAAACAAGATCAAATCTGCTTTACCGTGAGTTCTTTACAAGTTTTTTAATGAGTTCAATAGAGAGATCTCTCTCCAGACTCCTGACAGATGTTTATGCCTAGGAACCGACATCCGCTGAAAGTTAGAAGTTACAGTATTACCGAACTAAGAATTCCTCTGGACATACCTGCGCAGTTGACGAGTTTTGTGACGCGGGAAACTTCGATCTACCAATGATAGAAAAGATTTTTAACACTCGAGTTTTGATTGGTTATTGATGATGTCACAGACAGATGACTCATGACATATGTCCAGGCTGGCGTAACTAGGAACAAAAAACCTTTTCTATGGACTTTGCGTGGCAGATCATTACCATCATACTAAAACAAAACGTCAGTACAGTTTATTACATATTAAACGGTTTTACTTAGCTTACAGTATTACCAAAATAATAATAATGATAAAAGAGACTTTCGCGCGCTAAACTCTCGCGTTGTTTTTGGTTATTGATTGATAGATGTCACGTCAACATGACAGCCGCCCGTTTGGTTCGTCATGTTGGTAATGATCAGCCACGCAAACTGATTCCATTAGCTAGGATGGGAGTCCTGATGACTCTTAAAACGTTCGGCTACTCTCGGATATCGTTCTGTCCCTCTCGGCGCAGACGGTAACAGCCGATCGGAGTTATTTTCTTGGGAAAACTGTACATTTATGCAACTGATCTTCGAATCTTCGTTAGCGCCAGTTAGGATACCGTTTTACATTTGATGATGTAGGTACATATAAATGACGTTTGTGGAAGAAGTTTTACTACTCAACGATAGATGGCGCTAGGGCGGTATAGAATATTCTCTTGTAGTTGAGTCACGTGTGTGGTAAAGAACGATCCGCAACACGAACAACCTTTTTTTTATTGTTTTATACAGCCAGAAAGCTTGCCTGGTGATTATCATGCACCAAGGCAGCACTTGTAATGATCTAAGAAAAACGCGTGCAGTAATATTGCCCTCACGCTCACAGTGCAACGCATGTGCTCAAGTGAGATAGATAGCAGCGGCTCAACGCTCGAATTTCGCTGTGCTCCGCGACCGGCCTTTGGTACAAAACATCTCTGCGCGGCGTTACTTTAGCGCTCTGGCGCGCTGTATGTGACGGAGCCTTTAGGACTCCATCTTAAATTTCCTGCGCAGTATTGTTGAGTGTCGTTCGGTGTCCCTATAAGTTAAGTGTCCGACCGAAGGTACAATTTTGGCCGAAGCTGAAGCCGATTAATCGGTTTTCATCAAAACCTTCGGCCGAAGCCGAAGCCGAAGGTGTATTGACCCTAAGAAATACGAGAATTTGCTTATAGTAAAAAAAAACAGCAGTAAATTATGTGCAGTTTTTGCTTCTAAATAAAGTGTGACTATGTTGTTATGTTATGTGTTGTCTGTAATTTATATACTTAACTAACTGCAAGAAATGCGATCGGGCCGGCGAAACGCTGCTCTGCTAAGCGCTGTGCACTATCCGTCTCGCTCTGGCATCGTTCGTTCAATTTCAAATCCCAACCTGCAAACCTTCGGCTTCGGCCAAAATTTGGCCGAAGCCAAAGGTTTGGCCGAAGGTGGTTTTTTCGGCCGAAGGTGGCCGAAGCCGAAGCCGAAGCTTCGGTCGGACGCTACTATAAGTGTCTTCCCAGGGGCTGGCTGGGCGGCGGCGCGGCGGACGCGTCAGCGGCCCAAGAACCCACGATACGCTCGGAAGCCCTATCGCTCCGCGCAGGGCTCCGCGACGCGGCCCGCGCCGGCGCCGCCGTGGCCGTGTCGCCCGACCGCCGCCTCGCCGCGATCGCAGACTCGCTGGGCCGCGTCGCGGTGCTCGACGTCAATAGAGGACACCTCATCCGCCTCTTCAAGGGCTACCGGGATGCGCAGTGCGCGTTTGTGCAGGTGACTATTTATGGTTTAATGTATTTTTTAAATAAGTTCACCAAATATGTTTTATCGGTCTCAAATTTCTATTAATGTCTTTATTTCTTCCTAAACGACTGGGGACGCATCGGCAGATGATATGACGGTTGTTGGAATTAACTTGACGCGTTTGTATCTTTTGGTATGTGGGAAAGTTTCAAAGAGAGATCGCTTCCAGGCAGATGTTATGCTTGAGGACTGAAGTCTACAGAGAGAAAGGAAGTTGTATTTGTGCAGCCGATCTTTAAAACTTCGTCAGCATGATGTAGAACGCTGTGACTGTTGATGGCGTAATGACGTTTGTGGAAAAAGTTCTGCTACTGAACGATAGGTTGATATGCTACAAGTGTCTTCTGACGTGGCCGAATATTATCACAGAGTTCGTTTTAGGATCAATGCTAGTTAGCCTGAGACCCTAAATATAGCTAAAGGCTAGGTACTAATTATAAAGACTGTTAGTGGTACCTGTCTTGGGTTTCTCGAAAACATAATTTATTATTTCAGTCATAATTGATTTTTAATTCGATGCTAAACAGTTTACCAAATGATGCTCTGTTTCAGATATTTGAACAAGATAGCAAAAAGCCACAACTTGCAGGAATCAAAGAGGTCCGAAGAGCGATATTCCTAATAATTTACAACCCTAAAAAGGGCCTCATCGATATAAGGCTAATGCAGCGCGGCACCCGCGTGGCCGTCTTCACAGCCACGAAGAACGGGAAACTGATCTACAACACGTGCGGACTCGTGGGGGCAGAGAAAACTTACACCCACAGGAAACTGAACCTGCCAGAGATGCAATGCGTACTCATAGACCCAGACGGCAAACTTAAAAAGTTCGTCATTCCTTTCTTTTACGCTCTGGAAGGCGAACACTCCGATAGATCCAAAGATTTGCACATATTGCGAGACTTACGTGAATTCATAAAGAAAACTCTGAACACCACGGACGGTTTCGACGACGAAATCATCGATAAAGCGTCCAAATTAAAAACATTAGACTTACAGAAACACTGCCTAGAGATGTTGGTTCGAAATTACGAAATACAGCCAAAAGTAGTAATCGCGTGTTTAGATTTGTTTTGGAAAAATATTGAAACCGTAAACACGTTGACGCCGCAAGACGTGCTGACCAAACGATATTTCTCAAACCTTGGCTTGATCACTCTATTTTACAGAAGTATAAATAGCGAACCCACCTATGACATGGCAGAATTGATGGCGAAAATCTATAATTATTTAGGCATTGACAAATCATCAGATACGGAACCAAATTCAACAGAAGACAAGAAAAACGAAGAATGTTCAGACTTCCACCTCCTAGAAGATGATAACTGTATTTTAGAACGACTATTGATACTTTCTCAAGAAAACGGCTACAAAGAACAACAACATGCGAGAGTTAAATTTGCCGAAAGCAAAAGTCATGAATTCAAAGAAGTAGTTTCCTGTTTTCTCTTGGAAGAAAGTGCTAAATATTTGTCTTTGAAGCCTGAATTGCCCGTAGAAAAGATTAATAAGTTAGCTTCTGATGTTTTCAAAGCCATATTCAAAATGAGTGACGTCAGCATGTTGACAGACATCATTAAAAACAGTATCATTGATCCCAAGGAAGTAATGAAACTGGTCATAATGCATTTAATGAACATGCCACTGGAAGAGATAAGTATGGATCTAATAGAAAAACTTATTTCGGTTTTATATTACACGAGCTATGCGGCGGACGAAGCTAGAGACATAACGTACAACGAGGTGTGTCCTTGGTGGCAGGACATACGCCGCCTGCTCGTCTACACGTCTTGTCCCCTGCGAAGCATGATCGTAGCTATGGCTTGCAAAGCGGTGGGTAAAATATATGAATCAAAATGCTCAGAAATCGAAGAGGAAGCGTGGGAGTCTCTCACAAAGGAGAACACGAAGTGGGGTATCCTAATCGGCAAACTGGAAGACATCTCCCTCCTGACCATCATCCTGATGTTCAAGGACAAGTTTGTCGGCGACCATCTGCCGAAGCTGCAGTTTGACGACATCAGCATCAACCTAAAGTACATTTACACGAGAGGCAAAGGCTCCGTCACGGAACTAATAGCGAAGTGGCTGTGCGGCATGGGCGTGGTCCCCGAAGCTATCGTGGCAAACGAACTCATGGAGAACCGGATTGGCACCGAAGATGATGAGTCTGACGACGAAGACAGCGCCTCCTACCCCTTCGTGGAAAACAATAGAATACTAGTGGACAACAATCCAAAAATCTTCAAGTGGTTGTCTCTCCTACGGCAACAGTTTCCACTCAGTACATCAGCGGAATATATCATCGCCAACATGTGCTGGGAATATGCAATGGCCTGGCAGAAAGACATGCAGCACACGGACAAGCTTGTCGTGGTTGTAGACTGCTTGAGGAATATATCCAACTTACATGTCAGGCTAGGCCTGTATGCGATAATATGGGCGACATACGTCAGACATATCTTCGAGGCGTCGTGCCGCCTCGTCAGCAAAGTTGGCAAACTGCCCAAAGAACCGCTATGCATGCAGGATGTCGGCTTCGGAAACACTGTTCTGGTCAACTTTTTGGAAGCTACGACTAAGTATTTGGAAAACTTTCTCAGGTCCTCACAGATGCCAATAAACCAGGACAAGCAGGAGATTCAGTACGAAAAGATCTGGGACGAGAGCATGCCGTCCCTGGTGGAAGTGGCGCAAAATACCAAAAAGGTCAACAACGACATCCTAAACCTTAACTACCAGATATCTTGCACCATATATTACCAGTGCCACTTCAACGTGAAGACGTCCAAGCCTCTGGATAGTCTGTACGATATCGACTACCAGTATATTTTTGAGGCTATCACGGGCAGCGTGCCGAAAAGGGAGATAAGTATGAGAGCTTCTGAAAAGTTGAGAAATCCTCGTATGAAGTTTGTGACGAAGCTGATCCGTGCTGCGATCGACACCGTAAGCTGCGACGACGGGGAGGCCGGCGCTCCCAGCTACAACAGCGAAGAGTGCTCGCGGTGGATGGAGAAGATATCGGTACTGGCGGAACTGTGGAACATTGACAATGACTTTTTGACAAGACAACAGGTAAGTGTAGACTTTTATATCGAATTTATAATAGATTGAATTCATGGCAAGTTTTCAAAATGATTTTCTTTTCTGATTGTTGCTAGTGATGATTCATTAGCTCAAATATATTTGCTGTGTAACTTTTAGGTGATTGCCTTTTACCACATGGGCTATGACTCCCTGTCAGCGGAAGCGATATCTCGCTTGCGAGAGCCGGCACCGGCGATGGCGCCGCTATTAGCGCTTAGCATACAACGACTAAAGCGGAGTCTGGAGCATTCGCCCAACCAGCCTGAATGGATCGTCGCTGTACCGCCACACCTCTACAAACGACTACAAAATACGGTATGTAATTAGTTTACACACTGGCAACATTAGCATAGACTATACAACTAAAGTCCATACTGCCCATATCAATCAATCTTCATGCTGAATGTACTATCCCAGAAGGGCCGAACACGTCTGATCTGATCTTGGACTTCTATTACTGTTGCAGGCATTGGACACTTCGGTCCCAGCGCATCCTTCATTAGAAATGACTGTAATAGTGCTACAAAAAATCCTATTCCAATTAGAAATGAGGTCGAAGGACCACGCGGAACCGCAAGAAGTCAAACTCGCTCAACTAATAGTCGAGAGCTGCCAAGTATTGATAAGAAAGAAACTATAGTTGTATTTAACAGTTACGAACCAGAACAGAAAAAACACTACATATTTTTAAGTAACGCGCTATTCGATACCAAACGTTTAAACTGTATGTAAAGTACAGTTAATCAACATTATTTTACGAGTACAAGTGACGTAATCGCAGAGTGGTGCAGATACATGCTTTGACCTTTGTTCCTTGTATGATCGCTATCACATTCGCAATCTCTTTTTTGCATTATCATAGTTATAATAAAACGTACATCGACAATGGAGATGATGTTTGTGATAGCGAACGCAGTAAACGTTCGACAAGTCTGAAATTACTAATATCAGAGACTAGTAAATAAAGGTTACCAATGTCCATAGTCTTATGTCTATGTACGTGCAAAATGTGAGCGTCACTAGATGGCGCATTATCTGTTTAGCTTTATGGATCTATTTCACGGTGAATGTTACGAGCGCCTTCTAGTGAAGCTCATATTTCGAGGGAACGCCTGTTAGTACCTAAGTTATTAGTCTTTATAATTATTTGTATCTGCTAATATCTGATAGATTGAATAAATAAATTTCTAATTATACTAAGAACGCATTTTGCGGTTTTGGAATGTTTTATTTGGATGATAATGAAATGCTTGCTTCGCTAAAAGCGAAGTAATGTAGGCTTAATGTTTTGTATTTTGTTTGCCATGTATGAATTAAATAATAATGGTATATCATTGTTTTCTATAGACTTTCATTTACTAATCAACTTTCTGAAAGTAAACTGTGTTCAAATGTTTATTTCAACCCGTATTGAAACTTAAAATAACTGTCAGTTCTTTCCATAGAAAATTAAAGAAACAAGACGCAGAATGTAAGTGGTAGCCGTGAGTGTAAAGGACGAAACGAACTGGAATATAATTTAGTCTTGAAAAATATCATTCTTTCCCGCTTTTTCTCATATGAATAATTGATTTACACGTTAGAGCGACTTAATATTCCAAAACTAAATTTTGAGTCAGTTTCGTCGAATCGGCCCTTGTTAAGCAAGTAATTAGAAATTACATTTAACTAAAAAATAACACAACAAAAGATTGGATAAACAAAACAGTTTCACTTCCCCGTTCCTGAGTCGATGTCGAAGATGCCTCAGTCGATCAAACGGGTCAATCAACAATTTTGTGTCCCTGGTTGCCATGGTTACGTCTCCTGACTAACCGAGTAAAATTGTGATTTTCTAGAGTATAATCCGCTATAAGTTAAGATTCTTTTTACAGTTGTACGCATTTCTTTATGGCGCATCTCCTGAGCATAGAACGGGACCTAAATTACAACCTTTTTCTAAGCAACTCTATCACCGTTGTCCCCTGACTTACGGGACAGAATAACAACACAAAATAGTTGATTGGCCCAAACATTGAAAATAGTTTGTGTGCTTTTTTCTTTAGCAGCTCCGTTATTACGACTGGCAACATTACGGTACTGACATGTGTCAGTGTCAGTCGAAATCTTAAATTTGACACTTATACTAATAAATAATTCGCTGTGCTTACGTTTTTGGTAAGGTGTTCTTTCTTTCACAAAATCTCATAAATGAATTAATTAATATTCTACATATATGATCTTGTGAAACAGTTTTCATCGCATCAGATTATTAGAGTTTACCTTAAGAACTACCTACCAGGGCTTATCGACACACCTAGATTGTATTTATCACGCCTAGCTAGTGTAAATCATGCAGCGCGAAGAAAAGCAGTTGGAAGTCACTTTGCAGGCGATCCTAAACAGAGTAAATGATTTAAAGACGGCTATACAAGCTCTGATTGCTAAACTTGAAAATGAATACGAAACAATCAATTGGCCGACGTTCCTCGATAATTATGCCATATTATCTGGACATGTAAGTAAATTTTCATGTTTTTTTTCTTCCACTACATATTACACACTTGGTTACTTACTTAATTTAACATAACATCTCTCCTACATGCTCAAAGAGTTAACAGCTCAAATGTTACACAGAAAAACAATTCTATGAGAATATTTGTGTTTCGGGGGCAGTGTTAATGATTTCAGGTATAAATTCCGTTAAAAATAGTTAAAAGTGTTTTTTGGGGCCACTTGCAGTGTCTTCCAAAATCACAATTTAATAGTACAAAAATCAAATGAAAACAATGCTGCAATCGGAGATTAGTAGTATTTTGTACCAATTCATTCAATAAACTCCTAATTACAGTTAACTGGCTTGAGTAAAATCCTGCAAGCTGAGATGGCGCCGTCTCTGAGGGCATTAGTGGTGCTACCACTACAACTGGGCTGCGAGAGAGATGAGGCTCTGTCTAGGTTGTCGGAGGGCCGAGTGCCAGCCTGCACCCACGACCTGGTGCCTGACTTGCTGCGTACCAAGCCTGAGCCACAGGCCGAGCAGAGGCTACAGCAGTTCAACCATAAAGCCAGCACACTCAGTTATGATACAGCTCAGGTATACTAGTGCTAATATTAAACGATTGCTGTTAAATTAAATTAAATTGCAATTTTTGGCTTTTCAAGATGATCAATTAATTTTTGGTCTTGTTAAAATTAAAAAGGTGACTCCAAAGTAATCAAGAAAGTTCTATACGAAAATGGCCTTTTTAGGTATTATAGGCATTATGGATGATAACTGGGTGCTAAATATATCATTCTATTTAGTCTGCGAGTTTGATTATTGAAAATTTTAGGACACTTTTTTGGTGTATCATCAAACTTCTGAAGCTTGTGATATCAACAATAATTAAAAAAAATTACCATATACTGATGCTATTAGAATCTTCTAAACACAGACTCCTCTTTCTTGTAACTATCCAAGTGATGAATTAAATTATTTTGTTATTGTATCAGCTATGAGTAAAAGTTTGCAGTTTTCTATTTGCAAAAATTTTGCATCTTCAGTTTACATTACAGCTTACAGTTTCATAAGATGTAACTTTTAATTGCAGAAACAAGTGACCCAATTCACAAAGGTTGTGAGCCATGTGTGGGAAATAATATCCAAGGGCCGTGAGGATTGGGAAGGTGATTCAATGAGAGGAGCAGGTAATTATATTATCACGATACAGTTAATGTGCCCTATTTTGTTCTCATTGTGCTTTAAAATTAGTGACTGATTAGGATCGGGCTGCTGCTTAGTCGCGGTCAAACATTCAGTTTCAGTTTTGGCCTCCATCCAGCCTGAACTGGACAGGTTTCGTCTTTATATATAAAAATGAAACCCATTTCCCGTTGTCACGCCATAACATAAAAGCGGCTGGACCGATTTCGCTGATTCTTTTTTTTGTAGTTTTCTTATACTTTGTAGAAGGTTTTTACGGAATTTTTTTTTAAGAAAATCTCTCATAAAGATTAAAATACAAAATAAAGTATTGCATCAAAGCTACGCTAAGGCGGTACGAAGTTCGCCGGCAGCTAGTGCTGCAATAAAAAAATATTAAGCTATTTTTTATGATGCGGGACTTAATCTTGTATGATTTTGATACATTGCAGTTATTTATGTGACTGTTGCATAGTAAAATATTTCTATATGGTTCGTTACATAACTATATTTACATTAATATAATATTTTTGAGGAATATTCAAAGATGTACTAAGTTTAAAGAACGGTTAAAATGGCGACAAACTCAAACTCCACACACAATTAACTGCGCATTGGTGTCACTGGCTCGCACTGCGCGCAGGACGCGCAGCCGGCGCGTTCCAAACTTGAAATCATTTGTATTTTGATTTGATCACAGCATTATGTATCACAGGATACAGGTTTCTTAATGTAAACCATGCCTCCGAACATATAGTAGGAAGGTAGGAACCATTTGATATGGATGCAGTTATAATATCTCCAATCGTCAACAGGAATGCAGCCTACACACAACATGACAGACACGCACGCGCTGGTGACAGCAGTGGGCACGGGCAAGGGGCTCCGGCCGGGCATGCCGGCGCTGGCGGGCGGCGTGGGCGCGCCGGGGCTGGGCGCGGGCCCCGGGCTCGCCCCGCGGGGCGCCGCGCCGCCGCTCGGGCCCGCCGCGCCCGCCATGCCCAAGGCGCCCTCCGCTATCAAGACCAACATCAAAGCGGCTAACCAGATACATCCGTATCAGCGGTAGTCACCCTGTATGCTTAACAGCAAGACGCGCGAGACGATACACCTGCGGGCATAGAGGACAGACCAATTAGAGAAACAATGGCCACCCAGTTCCGCAAACCGTCAGTTTATTTCAACTTACAAACTGTCATAGAAACTGTAAAGAACCAATAAACATTGAGGAAAAAGCCACTGCGTTACGCGCGATCTTGGGTCGGCCTATATGAACACAACGCACGCCGCCGTGCTTTGGCGGAATCGTCTTCGAACAAATTCAATGACATAGGTACTCTATAGGTTCTGTTCTCTATGCCTGCGGGATAGACTTCGTGTCGCTTCCTGATGTCACTAGTTAGACTGTGACAGGTATAGTCTATCTCGTGCGCATCTCTACTCGCGACTTGGTGTGCTAATCTGGTTGGTTTGCTGCCGCAGAGATCGATTGCATCTTTTAATCCGCGAGGACTTAATTTATGATTATCTCATTTGGACTCCAGACTAGCAATAAGATGGAATGTGAATTAATATGTAAAATAATAAAACTGTTTGTAGTATTAATACTTTTATTTTAAAATATTAATTTATTACAATTCGTAAATTACCAGTTATACATGTATTTAGCACGCGACCCACCCTGGCTAACGTTACAGAAAGTCAATTTGTTGACCAAAAATTGCGAAGTAGGCGGTGAGTTACTTAATTCAGCTTTAGCGGTTAAATTATATCATAGACTTATTGTGAAAAAATAGATAAATGCCACCTGTGACAATAATTAAGACAAGCATCTATAGTAACTAAGAGATTAAAACTAATACTTTGTGAACAACTGGCGCAGGCACTTCAGTTAATTGTATTGACCTGGAAAAAAAAACCACGTCAATTATAATATTTTTCACTTCTTAACACATTCGACTCTGGCAGTGTTTCACTGAGAGTTTTTTAGTCATAGAAGCTGTGTCACTAGCGTCAAACATGTTAAAAGACAAACCAAATATTTTTGTTAAACTTGATGATGAAGACATTAAACTAAATAATTGATTATACATACACATACATATTCTCATCTCACCCCTGTATTCTCAAGAGGGGTAGGCAGAGCACATGAATTAGAAAATCCAGTGCCATGTTTAGCAATTTCAGGGTAACCAGATGGTCAAACGTGATATTGCAGTGACAGGTTGCTAGCCCATCACCCACAATACACTAACCCTTTCCCAGAGTCGACTCTTACGACACCCACGTGAAGAAAGGGGGAGGTGCTATTCTAACCTGGCACCGCACGGGATTGATTATGAGGTTCAAAAAAACAATGTCTCCTGTAGGGCGCCAGCTCTTTGGTCTAGTATTGTTCTTCGTGTTTGACCTAGCGGTCTAGTTTAACCTTTTGAGAGTATTGCATTCATAAAGTTAACCCTTTTCCGACCATAAGCTAAACGCCCGAGTACTCGACGCTGTACTAGTATATGACATGGGCATGGACACTCCATATCAGTGACGGGGGTTAAATTTGAATGAAGAAATTTTTAGTACAAATGAAACACAACGCCACTCACAATGTCGTCGATCTTGAGTATGGCGCGCACGGTCTCTGTGGCCAGAGCGAGCGCGGAGGCGGTGACGTGTAAAGGCTGTAACACATGCTCCTGGCGCATGTCGGTGACGCGGCCGCGCCGGACGTTGACCCCGGCGCCGCCCTGCCCCGCCGCGTGCGCCGCGCGGAGCTCCGTCACCGTCTCGATCGGGTTCAGACCTGCGACAAGACCACGGATTGATTAAGTAGTTTCTATAAGGTTCTTGGTTAAGATATGGATATAAGTTGTTATGCCTGACTAGCACCGCTGTATCGCGCTTTGGGTATGCGGCGAGACGGGAAGGCGATGACGGTGGAATTACAAAAGGCGCCACTAAAACTTATCACCCGACAACCACTACTTAGAATCTTCTAGATCAGGAGTTCCCAACCAGGGGGGCACGCCCCTCTTGGGGGGCGTAGAGGAATCTCAAGGGGGGCGCGAAGCGTGTGGGTTTTTTTAATAGAAAAAATATTTCAATGTACACAAAATCAAATGTTGTTGAAATAATGCTAGTTTTATTGTGAACACTGAAAAAATATGGGGGGGGGCATGAAAATATTATTTGTCATCTGGGGGCTCAAAAAAAAAAAGGTTGGGAACCCCTGTTCTAGTTAGATGCCCTTTTAACCTTTCTCTATGTAATTTGCAACTTAGTCAATCAAAACATAGTAAATATCGCGTGACTGGGCGTGTTCAATTTTTGTTGCTTTAACAAATTAAATATCGCGTGAAAAGTGTGTTAAAGATTCAGAGGGTCGTGGGTTCAAACCCCGGGCTCGCACCTCTGAATTTTTCAGAATTTTTGTGCGATACCGAATTTGATATTTACCACGAGCTATTCGGTGAAGGCAAACATCGTGAGGAAATCTGCACACAGCGACGAAACAATTTAATGTTGTGCGTGAAGTTCCCTATCCGCACTGGACCCGCGTGGGAACTATAGCCCAAGCTCATACTGAGCGAAGTCCTGTGCCCTGCAGTGGGACGTATATAGGCTGGATGATGATGATGATGATGAAGTGTGATAAGTTCTCGTAGCTTTATTTTATCACTTTTAATCCATGGACATATTTGCCAAATTTCGCAACATAAAGATAGGACAGTCAGAACGTTCCGCAGCCTCACCCATGAAACTATGATTGATTATGTTTCTAAATCTTCCGACACGTTCGCAAAAACACACCACTTTAGTTAAAATTTCACTACAAAAAAAAGTTCTACAACCGACCTGCATTCTCAGCCAGCGTTGAAGGCACGACTTCCAGCGCGTCGGCGTAGGCCCTTAGGCAATAGTGGTCCGCGCCGGGGGCTGCGATGGCGGCCCTGGCCAGGGCGGCAGCCGCGGCGGCCTCGGGGGCTCCGCCACCGGCCAGTAGCGCCGGGCGGCGCGCCACGCAGCGCACGGCGCAGAGCGCGTCGTGCAGCGAGCGCGCCGCCTCGGCCACCACGGCGCCCGAGGAACCGCGCACTAGCACCGACACTGTGCGCCCGCCGCTGTTGCAGCCGCTCATCTGGGAAACACAAACATGTAGTGCTTATTACATCTGCTAAATATATAAAACTCAAAGGTGACCGACTGACATAGTGATCTGATAGATCAACGCCCAGCCCAAACCACTAGACAGGTCCGACTGAAATTTGGCAGGTCGCTTCGCATTTGACAAGCTTAACTTGACTAATAAATGTGCCAATTGTTTACTTTTTTTCATGTATACCTAAGTAATACCATTACATACTTTTAAAAAAATACAGTTTGTATGAAAGTGACTTGGGATTTCATTTTCATACTAAGGTCATTTGGATTACGAACATTATGTAAAAAAATAACTTCAATTAGAATTAAGAAAACTCTCACAACATTAAACATCACCGACTAACCTTGATGTACTTCCCGGAGGGTTCATTAACCTCCTCGACCAGATCCACGTTGACCAGGTTCTCGGCCGTGAAGTGGTCCAGCGAGGCGATGGGCCGGCAGCCCAGCGTCTTGCACACGAACTCGATGTCCTCGCGCTCGATGTCTTTGATCACCATCGTCTTTATCTTGTCCAGGAAGTGCACAGCCAGGTCGCTGAGAGCGTCTCTGCAAAGGATATGTTATGGGTTATTATTATCAAGTAGCTAGAAGTATCTATTGTCTAGGTCTAGTAAATCATATTCTGGACATCACACCAGCCGGCTTAGTACGACAGGGAACGAGTAGAGTTGCGCGCGAGATAGAAAATACTATCACTGTCTAACTAGAGACGTCAGAAAGTGAAGGGTAGTCTTAAGGTCCGACCACACCGCAGCTTAAAATCCGGTCTCGCTGCGGAACCGCAGTGTCGCGTCGTTTTCGCACCGGTTTCGCCGCATGCTCCCACACCGCAGCTTAAAATACGCTGTCGCACCGTAAATTGATCTGCGTAAAAATCGCAAAAAATATTACAAGGAGATCTTATGGCAGACACCACACCGGTGACGTAAAAAACGCAGCTGTCTTGTAGATGCAGCGATTTTTACGCAAAGATTTGCGAATCGGGGTTTCTCGGTTATTGTCGGTAACACTTCGTTTTTCACATAGAGATTATCAGATTCTATGTCTAAAATTTTAAAAAGGAACGAGACAACTGAGTCACGTTCTTTTGTTTTGTTGCTGTGATGGGTGCAGTTGATCTTTACTTATGTCATATAGGTATTTGAAGCATGATTTTGACGTAGCGAATTTTAAGCACCGGTTTGGAAGGTTTGCGACAAAAAGATTATCGTGACACACGTCATTGCGATTCCGTTCCGTCACCGTTTTTTAAGCTGCGGTGTGGGGAGCACGCGGCGAAAACGGTGCGAAAACGACGCGACACTGCGATTCCGAAGCGACACCGGATTTTAAGCTGCGGTTTGGTCGGACCTTTAAAGGTAACAGCACACATCAACTCGAAAAGGGATCGCCTCGAGCCGTTCAGTATTGTTTATATGAAACTCCCTACTGCAACGCACACTAATTGGAATCGTAACGTAATCACTTCGCCTCGGAACAGGCTCCGAACCGCGATGCGGTGCGTGGTCAACTTGCGGTTCCCGTGCTTACGGCTCGTCGTCCCCGCGCTTACGTCTCTCCGCACGCGAGCTTACGTCTCTTCGTCCTATCTGACTAACAATAAGAGTAAGGACTCTTACCTCAAAATAGACTTCTGTACGAGAAGAACAGTACAGCCAGCCTTCTTGATTTGCTTAACAATATTCAGGATGTACTGACGCTCCTCCTTCAACACTCGGTCCATGGCGGCGTAGTCTGACACAATCACATTGTGGTCCATCTGTAACATAATGTATACGGTGTAGGTTTGACTCGGAATTACATACATACATACATAAAATCACGCCTGTGTTTCCAAATAGGTTAGGCCGAGCCCACAAAACGGTACATAGACAAATCCATGATACCATCACTTTTAGCATACTTTTTGGGTTTGCAGATAAGAGGTATTGTAGTGACAGGTTGCTAGCTTTTCGCCTAAGATATACAATTATACATACATACATCACGCCTGTATTATCAAATGGAGTAGGCAGAGCACACAAAACGCTATGTACACAAAACTATGACTATATCACGTTTCATAGCATATTCTTTTAGGTTTTAAGTGTGTAGGTCCAATAGTGACAGATTGCTAGCCTATCGACTAAAATACACCTTAACCTATATCCTTAGTCGCCTCTTACGACATCCACGGAAAAAAGGAGAGGTGTTATTCAAAACCTGACACCATACTCTCAAAAAAAAAAACAATTCCAAAGCACAACCTTAGCAATGTCTCATCAAAACTCAGGCCAATCGGAAAGTTTATCCTATCAAGTTAATAGCTTGGCTGAACACTGAACACACCATACAATCAGAAATGGAATTCATTGTTGCACTCACATCAGTCTTGGGAGGCGAGATGCAGAACTGTATGAGGCCGACTTTGGCCTTCTCGACGCGATGCGGGCCGTTGACGTTGGCCGCGCGATGCGGGACCACGAGCCCTTGAACCAGCTCAGTGTCCTCCACGGTGCCCCCGAGGCGCTCCAGCACCTTCACGTCGCGGAGATCCACCCGCGCGCCGATCCCGTTCGGGATTGGCTCCATCACTGCACATAAAATACATTCGTCCTTAACATGTAGTCCTCAGATTATAACGTAGTTACGTTTTAAGTAGCGGGGTAACGCATAAGGTTTTTCACGGAAGACTTACTCCCACTACTTAAAACCTGGCCATGTTAGAGGACAGAGACTGTAGAATAAATACATACATATTCTCACGCCTGTATTCTCAAAAGGGGCAGGCAGAGCACACGAATTTAAAATCCAGTGCCACATTTAGCAATTTAAGGTTAATCAGATGGTTAAACATAATTTTAGGTTTAAAAATAGATAATCAATCAACACTCAAGTAATCATAGAGCAATAATTTAAGAATTTGAAGACCAATTTAAAATAGATTTATTTACCAGCACGGATGGCTTGGACAGCAATGGGCGCGAGGATAGTTGAATGCTGGGACACAACTTTAGAATTGAGTGATGTGGCAGCTGCCTGCAGCAGGGCATCTTCATTCTGGAGATCCACTGGTGTTGCCATACCTTCAATGACCTAAATCAAAAGACAATTTTAATAAAGTATACATACACCTAACACCCAGAATATCACAGTTATTTTAATCATACATTACTTTATATCAAAAAAATAAATATGTAACCTAGTAAGAGTTACTATGCTAAAGTTATGAGCCAGTGTAAGGTATCCATAGGTAGGTAGAATAAGGCATAGGCACTTTACATTAAAGCATAATTCCCGAAGTGGGTGATAACCCCCCCTTGTGGGCGCTGCAGGCAGGTAAGAGACTCCAAAAAAATGAATGGTGTTGTGTGTTATACTGGTTTTTAAGGAGGTGAAAAAATGGGGGGCGCTAAAAATATATTTATTTTCAAAGTGGGCAGTAGACAAAATAAGTTTGGGAACCCATGCATTAAAGTGACATGGCTTAAATTTGTTATACAGCATACCTTCCCCATTACAATTAGTATCAGTACAGTTAATTAAACATTGTTTTTATGAGCCTTCTAACTCTTAAAAATTGGTAATAAGTACCTGTAAGGACATCTGAAGAGCTTTTTGGAATCCATCAGAGATGACTGTGGGGTGGATGCCCTTTTGCAGCAGTTTCTCGGCCGAGTCTAACAAGGCCCCAGCAATCACCACCACAGAGGTTGTGCCGTCACCAGCCTCAATGTCCTGGGCACGAGACAACTCTACCAACTGGAAAATAAAAACAATATTCATCAAGATACAAAAAAGTAGGTATGTCATATATTTTTTTTTAACTAGTTACAAACATATTATTAATGTCTAATTTTACCCCACTTGTTATAATCTATTCAATGAGATTTCATAAATTTATTACGGAACTCATAAGAATTCTGGCTTGCTTGCGAGAAAAAAGAACAATTCAGCGCCTTTTCGGATAAACATATGACTATTTATAATCCTAAATGTGTGGCATCAATAAAATAAAAGATAATAAGAATATAACAGAAAAATAACCACTCAAGCAAAATGTATTCACCATTTTAGCAGCTGGGTGAATGACACTCATTTGTTTCAAAATGGTGGCTCCATCATTGGTAATAGTGACCTCTCCATTGGCGGCTTGGATCTGAAACAAGGAATGGAATATTAAAGACTGGGAAATAGTTTTGACAACTTTAATTCTAAAAATCAGATTAACAATAACAATACAATAATTCCAGTATTGACTGGCTGCCATTTCAACAAATTACAGTTTACCATTAAATTCATTTGTTAAATGTGCCTTTTTTTGGGTCCTTATTATGTCCTGTGAGTCAGTAGACAACTGTAGTAGAGTTGCTAAGCAAATAATTGCAATAGCTGTAAATAATCTCAAAATTAATACAGTGGATGTTTCTGGAGATGTTACCATTGCAACCAGGGACAAGGTAGTTGATTGACCTGAATATTTTACAGTAAATATAAAACAGCAATAGACAGACAATATAAGATCTAATTTGAAATTACAAGCATACTGTATTAACCACTATCCACCCCAAAAAAACATAAATAAATTGTTGTTTTTACAAAATCCTATATCTGATATTCAAAAATCATCCAGTTTCCTTTTTTTTGCACAATGTTTGCATGTTGATATGGGTTCATAGATATATTAGTATATGTATTTCTTTTCTGAATATGTATGAGTACTATACAATACATAACACCATAATTTGATTTTTATTTACCATTTTATCCATCCCGCGAGGGCCAAGGCTCGTACGGATAGCATCTGATACGGCTAGAAAGAAAAGTGAATCATTACTAACTTACATATAAAAAAAAACAAGAATGAATGAAGAAGTGCTGTAGCGCCTAAATTTTCATGTGACAGGGCTTAAAAAGGCTTAGGGCTAATATTAAAAGTATCACCATACATCTATAATCACATGACTAATCTGTTGCTTGAACAAAGTATTCCATCGACTTCGAAATTTGCCATAAAATCGTAAATTAAAATAATATAAATAAAATATCCTTCTTCAGCCCAATGTTTACGGAATGCCTGATAGGTGAATTAAATAAAACTTCTAATTTAATACATATTTCAACAGAAATTTGTTTATTTCAATTCAGATGTTTTCGGTCATATAGAATAGGTACCTTTTCCGGCATTTATGTTGCTCAGCCGAATGTCCGTAGGTTTGCTTTTATCCTTGTAAACACCGGAATTAACCTTAACAGTATCACCGCCACCTTTAGGAGCCATCATATATTATTTGATAATGTTATGCTATCAGAAAATTCAAAGGATTACAATGGATTTAATACAGGAATATAATTTCCCGTATTAACACAAATTTCAGTGACAGATAATGACAGCTGCTCTAGTGCTCTCTGACACTACTGACACCTGACACCTGCCTGACCTGACAGCTCGACGGTGTTTTTTTCTTGTAGAAAAGCCAAAAACCAAAAACCATACAGCTAAGTATACTTCCAACTTTCTCTCCATGGTTTACTGTCCACAGGCAAAATATCTGCATAAAGAAAGTTCTCTCTATTGGAGACTTTTTTGCTGTGCGGAAACTGTCAAGAAAACAACAGTTGCTAGTGCTAGTGTATATCTAGCTTTGTAGTACTTTTTAAATTAGATTCTCTTATAAAAGCACAGAAAACTCTCCCATGCAACGAAGTCCCCTAGGATAATAGACTGAGGGAATGAGAGAGGAATCCAAATTCCTCGCAGTTTGTGAATTTTGGAATATGTGGCCTCGTCGAGTTTTTGTGGATTCTGCCAGTGTCTAGGTTGGATTGTTGAGTTTAGTAAAAACCGCGAATCGTTTCCATTTTGCTGACATTGACAGTTCGGTTTTTTAAAGGAAATGTCATATTCATATGACATTTCAAGCGAGTAGCGAGTTCGATTCTAGTTCGATTTCATCACAACATCTGACTTCCAGTACTAATTTTAAGTTGTAAACTTATAAAGACCTGAATATTGCGGGGTAATTATCAAGACAATGATAATGAATAATGATTTCGTTAGTCGCCAATGTTATTAACTTTTTTGCATTCATCGTTCGGAGTGTTTTACTTGGCGCTTCATTCATTGGACATGTAATATTCGTTGCGTTAGCCGCAGCTTGTACAGCAGTTTTGAACTTTGTCGACAATGTTACAACTTTTTTTCAAATCGTGTACGAAGATAACCTTCCAATATTCCAGGAAGACATACCCAACTTCACAAATGATGTTATTGATACTTTAGTTCGCCAAGTGTTGTTTATATGGAGCAGTGTGCAGGGGGTCTGTAACGACACTTACTACAAGATTAGCGCTATTATTGCGTCTGTGAAATGGCTAGTGGATGCCGTGATTTTAGTGATCTGTGAAGTTGTATGTATAGTGAAAACTACTGTGATATTTGCTGGGGATGTGCTATGGCTTGTTCTTACGTTTGTTCCCGTGCATCTCCCGCAGTTAGTGAAGCATCTGCTCAAGTATGTGATAGACATTGCTCTGGAGGCCATTGTGCGTGGTTACATGACATTATTAAAATTCACAAACTTCCTCACAGATGTGCCTTTGCAGTCATTATTGGGACTGATTAGTGCGATACTTATAACTCGTTTGTGTATTCATTTTAGACAAAATATTCAGACACAGGTTACCTTATTGTACTGGCTACTCGTAAGAAACACTCAGTACTTATACCATTTGTTTTATAATTATTTTACTGATTCTGAGGTGAGAGTGATAGCTAGTCTGGCTAGTGGGGGAGAAGCTAGCATGAGGGAGGCCCATGAGAGAATGAGAGCCGCTAATGATGCAGCAGACGCAGCAGATGCCTTGTGTGTGATTTGCCAGGAGAGGCAGAAGTGTGTGCTGACGCTGCCATGTCGCCACATCTGCCTTTGTAGTGAATGCTGCCTGCGACTGTATGGCTATCAAAGAACATGTCCTATTTGTAGAAGATTTATATATCATTCTGTCACAGTATACATTTGACAGCAATTTCATAAACTACATTCCTGGTAAATGGCATTTTATGTGTACAATAAAACTTTACTACTTTTATTCTGCCAAAGATCTGATTGGATTATTCCTTATACCAAGTGTAAATAAGTTCAATGTATCAAAAAACACTAGTAACTCGAATTGTTTTACAGTTTATTGTTTGTTATAAATGTTACTATGTATTGTTATTAAGATGTGAAATGCTTAATTGATGGTGATGTAGCTACAATCTTTGTCAGGCAAACCTGTTTTAAAGCAAACAAATATAAATAATGAATGACTACAATGTTAACAAAGCATTTATTTATTACAATTGTATAAATAGCAATAATCACAAAGCAATGTGCATAATCTTTGGTCATGATTATGATAGTAATAAAATTAATATGGATAAAAAATCTCAAGGCTTAATGTTAATTTATATTAAGAACAGTAACAAGTCTACTTGCAGATGTAATAATAAATTTATATCTTTATAAAACTGTTGTTTTATGATTATAAATTATTATTTAAAACAGTTAAGTAATACCTATTCTATTTTACCTAAAATTGTACTTAATCAACTATTTAGTCAAAAAATAACTTATTATGCTTTCTATTATACCTACAAATTCTAAATGTATGGTGTATTGCATGGCAACAGTTCTGGTTTTACATTATTAATATCATTTATGAATGTTTACTAGCAACCTTTGTGTCGGTGACAGCAGTCATTGTCAGGCTTGCCGGTTATTGTGAAGAGAGCTGAGGAAGTTCCCGTCTGACTCTATGTCCAGGGCACTCCTTCTCCTCCTTGCATTCAGGTTTAAATCTCTAAAAGTCATTTGGACGTCCTTAAATGTGTTCAACATAAATATTGCTGTCATTACCACAAGGAAACCGCAGAAACAGCCCAGGATATCCACAATTTCCATGTGCTCCCACTCCCTGAAGAGTATTCCTGATGCAATTAACACTAATACTGTGAACATTACATAGTACACAGGACTCACTACACTGGTATTAAATATGTCCAATGACTTGTTTAAGTAATTCATTTGAATCATAATGCACACTACAGATGCAAGTAAGAGTAACCAAAACAAGTAATTGAGCAGATTGTTAACAGTGCCAGCTATGGTTTCCTTGATCCCTAAAGCAACAGCTTTGCAAAACACAACTGTTAAACTGCCTATTGCTGAGCACAGCAGCAGGTAAACAGCAATGTTTTGGTTGCCATAGCGGGGAACAAAAATTACTTTGATAATTAGACACATGAAAAAGATGGTTGCAACATAAGTTAAGAATAGGTAGTCCATTAACTTAATATGCAGCTCTTTGAAAGTCTTCAGTTCTTCAGATTTTGGTGAGTGAATGACTATCACTACTGAGCCCACAATGCAGAGGAAGCATCCAATCTGTAACAAATCTCATCAAAATTAGTCAAAACATGATACATAATTTTATTTCTTAATTTAAATTACACATTAGATTAGACATTGCACTTCAAATATGACAATAACCCAACCATCTTAAAAAGCTGATAACCCCAACTGCAGACCAGCTTGTGTTCAAATCTAGATAAGAATCACCCAAGGAAACTAGCTTTCCATTAAAAACAAAAACTTAATTGAAAATTACAATCAATAAAAAAAACTGTTGTATAAATTAAATTATAAACAAAACGCAACACATCTATTAAAATTAATCATAATAGATGTATGTTTAGAGAAAAAGCTAAATAAATATATTGCAGAAAAACATACCTTGCCAATAAAATTTAGATGTTCCTTAAGGAACTTGGATGCCAGCACAGCTGACACCAGCACACTGAGGGCTCCCAAGGGTGTCACCAGCGCGGCCGGGGCGAAAGCGTACGCCAGGAGGTTGGCAGCTTCTCCAACCCCCACTGGAAATTACAATAACACATTCATGATAGGCTCCAGGTTGTAATATGTGTGAAGCATAGTAAATCAATGTTCGAGATGAGTCACAACTTCAGATACAATACAGAAACATTGGTTTTGAGATAGAATATATTTTTTATTTATTAACAAAAAGACTGAATTACTAGAGTGAAAAAAAAACTATACTTGTAAGAAAGCCCAGCCACCACAGCCATTGCTTCAAGTACGCGAAGCCTCCCGCTGATGCTCTTATGTTTCCACTTGCACTTATCTTCTTCAAAGCAACTTTTTTTATAACAAAACTTGACCCAATAAACAAACTTGATGATACTGCCAGTGTGAGTCCAATTAAAAAAGACACATGATCATAATCTTTTCCATCCACTGTCACAGTAGCTGCTTTAATGTAATCCATTCTGAATTAATTCCTTGCTCATTCAGTTTCTTATTAAAAATAAGATCAATTTTCAACTCATTGTGAGAAATTGTTAAGTAAAAATTCAAAACCAAACATGATTCATGCAAACTTAATCTATGAATGGACTATGGGTGGTGCAACCCGTGTGCACTTCACATAATGGTTTAACTCAACGAATGATAAGTAAGTGTTAGTGTGTGATAATGATAAGAATCGAATAGATTATCAGCTGTAAATATAACAAATGACGGATTGACTTGACGGATGACGGCAGTTAACTAGACGCGCCCAATTTTTTTTTCTTTAGTTTTGTATTACTCCGCCTAGGAAACGTTACCCACACAAACAAGAGTCGTTTTATAAACTCCCCGAGTAAACTTAAACGTTTGCATTAAAAATTAAAACAGTTTTTTTTATAAATTTTACAACTTGTTGAGGTATTAGACTCAGTTTTTTTTATGTAGATAGGCAAGTAACGCTGCGTTTACATTTGGCTGTCGTGATCTGTCGTGACGCGTCAGAAGGGTATCGGTTTCATACATTTTGTTCTGTAGCGTTCACACTTATAAGATGCGATCTGTTGTGACGGCTTGTGATGTGTCGCGACAGAAGCGATCCCGATCCGCGACAGATTGGTGAGGCGCGGGGGGCGGGGCTCTGACGCGTCAGATAAGTATGCACGGGGTATCTGTTGTGTTGTGACGCGTCAGAGCTGCACGATATAGAAAAAGAAGTACTTATTGAATACGTACGAGGATAAAAAATAATTTAAATAAAGCATTGCTAAATTGGAGAAAAAATCATCCAAAAATAGCTAAATATATGGAAAAAAAGTTGCTGAAATTATCCCAAAAGTTGCTAGTTTTAAGCTACAAAGATGGCAACACTGGTTTTAGGCGTCACAACACGACAGACAAATGTGAACGGTCGGCGTCACGTCAGATCACAACACAACAGATCACGACAGCCAAATGTGAACGCAGCGTAAGCAGAATATAAAATTTTCACTCTACCTTATTTTGGAAAAGGGAAAATATTTTTTATCCATACAGCCTCATTTGCCTCAAAAAGTTTAGTTTAAGTTTTCTACACTGAAAATCTCGGAGCGAAAATACCCAGATGAAGAAAAAGAAAGATCGACTTGTTTCACTTGAAAACTACTTTATAACAACTTCTACAACTGTTTACATTTCGCGGCAACATTGGAGCTGTGGAGCTAAAAAATGTTAATGTACAATCACCTTAAAAAAATTATTATCTGTGCCTTTTTATCGTTCCAGTTCCATTCCCGCCAAATTATCTGTCATCCACAGCGTTTCGCGTTTTATCCCGGCCGTTGATCCCTATTCTCCGGAGTCATTGGTTGTATTTGAAGCGTATTCTAATCTAATAACTCTTTAAATTTACTGAAAATTGTTATACGATAGTTGTCACGATGGTTGGGAAGTCAAATAAGTTATACGTGCACAAAAGAGGTGAGTTAACATCCATTTAACATCGTTTGCTTTAACAGGTGTTAGTGCACGTTTGTAACTTTGTAAAAATTAAATTAAATTCATAATGTTTTCTACAATTTGGTCTCTATTTTTACTACTATGTTAGCTAAAGCCCGGAAAATTAAGACTACTACAGCTCTTTGTTATATTCCAAGCTCACTTAGAGGCAGCTGACTTATCAGAAAATCTCAATCGTTTTTACAGCGTTTTACATAAAATTAATGATAATAATAATTTCGTTATCCCTATCTCTAAATAATACAATAATAGTTAACAATTTGTCAAATTTGTAAAGTAGTGTGTGTGTTGAGTGTTGAGTGGGAACAATGGGTCAGACAAGTATCAACACGTTAGCTTAGCACACTCTTAGCTCTGGCTGAAGGCTGTAGTGTAGTATGTATCTGTCTTGATCTAAATTAAATGGAGAATTGGAGACCAACAGGTTGTACATACTGTACCTAATGTGATGTAATTGTGTTGATTCTTATTAAGTAAATAAAAAAAATATTGCAGGAGCTCTTTGATTACTTAACTACTTTTTAAAAAATTAATTTAAAATTCTGGTTGAATGCTAATCTACCACGATTTTTTTCTATTAAGTATTATTATTTACAGTGTAAATTTTTTTTAAATTGGCATTGTTGTTAAAATCGAAACAATGACTTAAATCATGTTAAATATTGATAAAATTTTAATCCGGTATGTTGAGGCACTTCTACAGTAATGAAAAAATATAGTGAAATGCAGGATTTTAAATACTAAATTTATATTTTCTAGATAGGTCACAAACGAGTCAAGATTCATTCCATTTATCTTCTTTGTATACCTACAGGGGGCAGAGTTGAGGAAGTCCACATTGATAAAATCACATCAAGAATCAAGAAGCTCTGCTATGGACTGAACATGGATTTTGTGGATCCTGTGAGTATTATTGTGATTTCTTAACTATATTCACCAACAAGTAACGTCATCATCAGCCTATATACGTCCCACTGCAGGCCACAGGCTTGGCTATAGTTCCCACACGGGCCCTTTGCTGATTGGCAACTTCACACACAGTGTTGAATTGCTTTGTCGCTGTGCGTAGGTTTCCTCACTATGTTTTCCTTCACCAAATAACTTGTGATAAATATCAAATTCAATATCGCACAATTCCTCTGAATTTATATTATAATGTTGTTCACCATATCTTTATAGAAATCTGCAAGTCATAAACAGAATAATTGTGTTTTCACTTTCTTCTCTAATTCTATAAGAAATCCCTCTCTTGCAGGTATGCATAACACTGAAGGTCATCGGTGGCATTTACTCTGGTGTGACAACGGTAGAACTGGACAACCTAGCAGCGGAGACTGCAGCAACCATGACCACTGATCATCCTGATTATGCTGTGCTGGCAGCTAGATTGGCTATATCTAACCTACATAAGGAAACAAAGAAACATTTTTCTGGTAACTATGTGATATTTTATACACTGTTATGTAGGTGCTTTTTATGTTTAACCCCTTGTATGTGGAAAGTGCATTCCAGTCTCTTTTGTTTCAATGTATACAGATCATAATCTGT
This sequence comes from Adoxophyes honmai, assembly GCA_005406045.1. Lineage (NCBI taxonomy): Eukaryota > Metazoa > Arthropoda > Insecta > Lepidoptera > Tortricidae > Adoxophyes > Adoxophyes honmai. Next base: position 35,039 of record BHDV01038674.1, on the reverse strand, counting down.
ACAGTCTGTAATCATTAACAGCATACTGTTAATAATAATGTATACAGATAACTATGAATGGTTGGGTGTTAACCATTTAACAGCCAACCATTCATAGTTATCTGTTGACCCAGAAAAAAATACTTTATTGTTATCTATGTAAGGTCCATATTAAGTATTCAAGAACATTTTAGTTAATTTGGTGAAATTGACTTACTCATTGCAGAAAATAAATTTTATTATTTTATACCTTTTGGTAGCCCTTGCCTTGGGTAGCATCTAATGCAGTTCTAATTAAAAAAGTAAAGATTTATAGAATCATTTCCTATTGTTAACTTACTGAAAATAATTCATCAACAATCAAACAAAACAACAGCTGCTTAAGTCTCAAGTTACTTTATAAATATCAAATTGTATAGTGAAAAACAACTTCTACATATATTAGGTATGATAAGTCTAGAATTTCAAAACAATATTTTTTATCTGGGTTTCGGGTTTTAAATTTGTTGAATTAAATAAAGACATGACCTAAGAGGTTAGGTACCAACTCAATATGTTATGTTGAACTAATTTGAGATGTTTAAACAGGAATGGTTTCCTGAAATTCGTGATTATTTGTTTCAGATGTGATAACGGATTTATACAACATTGTCAACAAACATACAAAGAAAAGGTCACCAATGATTTCAGACTTCCATTATGATATTGTGATGAAAAACAAAGAGAGATTAGATTCTGCTATTGTTTATGACAGGGATTTTAAATACAACTACTTTGGATTCAAAACTCTGGAAAGGTCTTACTTGTTAAAGATAGACGGCAAGGTAATGTACAGTTTAAATTTTACTTTATTTTTTGACTAGATTATACTAGGGAGACCAGACTAGTATAACTAAAACTGTATCTTGTTACAGGTAGCAGAAAGGCCCCAGCATATGCTCATGCGCGTTTCTATTGGTATACATGGTGAAGACATTGATGGAGCCATTAATACATACAATTTACTGTCTGAAAAATACTTCACCCATGCTAGCCCGACCCTGTTCTCGGCGGCGACGCCTCGGCCGCAGCTGTCGTCTTGCTTCCTCATCGCTATGAAAGACGACAGCATTGAAGGCATTTATGACACTCTAAAACAATGTGCACTCATCTCGAAATCGGCAGGCGGCATTGGCGTTCACGTCCACTGCATTAGAGCCAAGGGTACATACATAGCAGGAACAAACGGCGTGTCTAACGGACTGGTACCCATGTTAAGAGTGTACAACAACACTGCCCGGTATGTAGATCAAGGCGGTAACAAACGCCCGGGCGCCTTTGCGGTTTACTTGGAACCCTGGCATTCTGACATATTTGAGTTCTTAGACTTGAAAAAGAACACAGGGAAGGAAGAAGTAAGAGCTCGGGAATTGTTCTATGCCTTATGGATACCAGATCTGTTCATGAAAAGGGTCGAAAGTAATGGAATGTGGAGTTTGATGTGCCCACATGACAGCCCTGGCTTGGCCGACTGCTGGGGTGACGAGTTCCAAGCCCTGTATGAGAAATATGAGCAAGAAAACAGATTTGTAAAACAAGTTAAGGCACAACTTCTGTGGAAAGCTATTATAGAATCTCAGGTTGAAACAGGAACACCATTCATGCTGTACAAGGATGCCTGTAACAGGAAAAGTAACCAACAGAACCTGGGGACAATCAAATGCAGTAATCTCTGCACTGAAATTGTTGAATACACTTCTGAGGATGAAGTAGCAGTATGCAATTTGGCGTCTATAGCTCTAAACATGTTTGTAAATGATGACAAGACTTACAATTTCACTAAACTCAAAGAAGTAACTAAAACAATCACACGCAACTTAAACAAAATAATTGATGTGAACTTCTACCCAGTTCCTGAAGCTCGGAATTCGAACATGAGACACAGACCAATTGGTATTGGTGTTCAGGGCTTGGCAGATACATTTGTCCTGATGCGTCTGCCCTATGAAAGTGAAGCTGCTGTGAAACTTAATCAGCAGGTCTTTGAGACAATTTACTATGGTGCCTTAGAAGCTAGCTGTGAATTAGCTAAAGAGCTTGGAACCTATGAGACTTATGAGGGAAGCCCTGTTAGCAAAGGGATATTACAGTATGACATGTGGAACAAAACACCAACTGATCTATGGGACTGGGCAGCTCTCAAAGCAAAGATTGCCCAGCATGGTGTGAGAAACTCTCTCCTGCTGGCCCCAATGCCCACTGCATCTACTGCACAAATTTTGGGGAACAATGAATCATTTGAGCCTTTCACTTCCAATATTTACCAAAGAAGAGTCCTCTCTGGAGAATTCCAGGTTGTGAATCACCATCTACTCCGCGACTTGACTGAGGCGGATTTATGGGATGATGACATGAAGAACTTGATAATTCACAATAATGGCTCCATCCAAAACATTGAAGCTATTCCCAAAGAAATAAGAGACTTGTATAAAACCGTATGGGAAATCTCAGTGAAAACGACTATTCAAATGGCGGCGGATAGGGGCGCGTTCATTGATCAAAGCCAGTCGTTCAACATTCACGTGGCCGAGCCAAACTACGGCAAGCTTACGTCCATTCATTATTACGCTTGGAAAATGGGGCTTAAAACCGGCATGTACTACCTGCGCACAAAGCCTGCTGTCAATGCTATTCAGTTTACTGTTGATAAAGCAAAGGCTAGGATAGGGAAGATGCTGAATGGAAATGGAAACGCAACTGAAAAAGATGAGGCTAACATGGCTGCCATCACCTGCTCCTTACAAAACAAGGATGAATGCCTAAGTTGTGGGTCTTAAGGTTAATCTCAAGGATTTTTTTTAGAATTATTATGTCACTTAGGTTAATTAATTTTGATAGAGTAGAAACTAATGATTATTGTAAGGCAATGCTTTAAGTAACTTTCCTGCTATTGAGGACAACTGATAAAACTTGTAAGTGTAAATTATGCCTATTTTTTAAATTTAAATAAAGAAATGCAATGCAATCTGTTCTTTTTTTAAAGTAATTTGGGAGCGTTTAAATATTACACCATGTACATAATGTAAGTATATTTAAAGCCAAGGATACATTAGGGGACCAATGTGTCGCGACACGTGTCCTCAGCAACGTCGAGCGAAGTAGCGCGATGTAGCCGGACTTCGCTCGACATGTCGCGCGATTTACATCCGCGCATATAAAAGTGTCGCGCGAAGTCCAGCAACGACGCGCTACTTCGATCGACATGTCACGCGATACGTGTCGCGGAATTATACGAAAGATGGCGTACAAAGCACCGGTGGGGACGCCACCCGCGCCACCGTGCTGCGTCGCTCCGCTTCCACTGTCAGCTGGCTGAGCACAGCAAGGCGTGAGTAGAGAAACGCGCCAGATAGGCTTCTAACCGGCAGAACAACGAATTTACCTAACCATTAGACTGGTTGACTCCTGGGTGAGAGGCAGTGGCGTAGCTAGCATGGGTGACACCCGGGGCGGATATTATATTTGCACCCCCCTCCCCTAGAATTCGATAGAAACGGTCAAAATAAAAAATGATTTTTTTACATTTTATAATTTTTCAAAGTTCACAGCCGGGTGTCACCCTCTCGCCGCCCTACCCCTAGCTACGCCACTGTGAGAGGTAAGGTAAAATCATGAAGTTAAGGTTAAGCTGAAGAAGTTTGACGGAATGAATAGTTGTGTGGCAATCAATTGATTCTTGATCCATGTCATCAGTCATCACTTCATATTTACATACATACATACATACATAACCGTCACGCCTTATTTCCTGCGGGGTGGGCAGAGACAACAGAGCGCCATTCGTATCTATTTTTAACCCCCGACACAAAAACGACGGGGTGTTATAAGTTTGACGTGTCTGTGTGTGTGTGTGTGTAAATGTGTATGTGTCTGTCTGTGGCATCGTAGCTCCCAAACGGATGAACCGATTTTGATGCAGTTTTT
>BHDV01038674.1:0-23303 GCA_005406045.1 Adoxophyes honmai | reverse complement strand
TGACGTCATTCAAGGTCAATTTTTTGGGCTTCACTTTTTTCTTCTATATGCAATCTCCAGTTTGAGTATAAGCTTCTTGGTCGTGTGTCGGCAACCCAACGCAACAAAGTCAGATCCAGTGTTCCCAGCCAAATATTTGCAATTCCACTAGTAGATCCTGAAAATCACAGGTTTATTGTGAAACCTCTAAAAACAATCACTAATTATTTAACTATAGGTACTTAATTCTAAACTTTAACTAAAAAAATAAGATGCTTCAATCCGAAAATTGCCGTGTGGTGTAATTTTATTTCAATGTAATAAAAAGAAAAGAATAACACCTTTACATTTCTTCCGTAGATGTCATAAGAGGCAACCAAGAAAATAGGTTTAGGTAAGCTTTGCGATGTGATATGCTAGCAAACTGTCACTATTCTAAGTATTCTACTCTTCCATCTGTTTGAGGCAGCGAAGCGTGTTATAGTCATATCAAAATCATGGTTTTGTCTATGTCACGTATCTTGTGCTCTGCCTACCCCATTTGGAAACACATTCGTGATTGTATGTATGTATGTATAGTTTAAGTGTAATAAATTAAAACTCTGCTTACATAACACCAAAAAGAAATTGTGTACACTAACACAGAGTCTTAAACATCCAAATTTTAAGACTCCTTAATCCTTAAGAATCCTTAAGGCAGCAACACTGGACGAACCATTTTTTTCTAAATTTTCCTTTCGTAATTGACAAGGCAAGAAAAGCCATGAACCCTATTGTAAATGACAAATAGAAAGTTGTGAACACGTCACGGCCGTGGCGTGTAGCTCCAGAGATGCTCCAGCTCCTCCAGATGATGTCATGAATTCGCCCGAAACATATTATCGACATAATCTCAACGTGAGTACTGAGTAGATCCGTTTTATTTCACTACAGGCTGCATGAATTGCATGATATCCTTTGTTTGTCCATGAAAATATTATCAAATGTCAGTCATAGAGCTGCCATCAAGTTGGTTCTTCCCCTGGCAATAGCGGCTTGGAGTCCTTTGTTGGTGGGATTCTAATGGCCAGTAGATTTTTGATAGCGGACTTAGGGAATTTTTCTTACATTATTAGGGAATTTCGCATTTTGCATTGGCAACCTAGCTCGTGTCAGTGTCACGTCACGTCACACAGTTTGACAGTTGTGCTTGTGCTGTGTTCCTCTCGAAATAATTTTAGTTTTCGTCATGTTTTCGTTTATTATTGTAATGTGTTTTTAATCGAGTCGCAAAGGAACAGAGGCAAATAGTCGACAGATTCTGCTTTATAGTATCTGAGAATATCTATAAAATGAATTTGTGCAGGGCATGCTTGTGTTCGAATACGGAATTATTTACATTTGATGATGACTTTGTTAGTAATTATAATTTGCTTACGAATCTGAATGTAAGTTACAATTTGTTTTAATATTATAATACTCAGTCCATTTTTCTCGCTAGTCTTCTAGTTGTAGTATTTATGATAAGTTTCAGTAGATAGATAATATGTTGTTTTTGTGCAGACCTAATTAAAATCTTACTATTAAAAATATATAATTAGCGTTATTCCGTGTTCATTAGTGTTTAAAGGTCAATCCTCTTATTTTCTTATTTCAGGTCGCCCCCCGTGATGGGAAATCCCAACAGTTTTGCCACGCTTGCATGGAAACTGTCAACTATTTTATAGAATTTAGAAATAAATGCACATCGACAGAGCTAGCCCTACAGGATATCTGCTCTAATCAAGTATGTTCCTTCTGTCCTTGCTTTGTTCTTTTCTTTATTTACTTTTTGGCCATACATTGTGAATTACACTAGATATTTTTATTTTTATGTTGCCCAATTCTTCATAGGCACTCGATTTGAAAGGAAAAAAAGTTGCAGAAAAAGTGCTGTGCTGTAAATATATCATGCGCCTTGTTTTGATAAATACTTAAACTTTTTTCAATTGTTAATTTATTTGCATTTTTTATTTGGTAATAGTCAATTTTATAACAAATAAAAACTTCTTGACATAAAATAAACACAGAGATAAAAATAAATAGACTGTGGATATCCATAATTTGGCAAGTAATGATGCAAATTTGCATGATGTTTGATTATTCTGATCTTTGTATTTATTTTTACTTATTCTCAGTTATAGGATCATTTATTACATTTTACTTATTCAGATTCTTAAAGACCACTTACCTACTCATATTATGTATGAAAAAAAAAGGTTTCAGGGAAAAGTTGTTATCTACTTATATCAGTGTATTCTTAAAAATAAAATAATTCAATTAATCCGTTAAAATTCTTGATAATTCAACCTACAGGTTGTCAAATTGGAAAAACTGGGGCATGATGACAAGATGGTTGTAAAAGGCGAAGTTAAGCAGGAATATAATGATTTCATTTTTGAACCGGAGTTTGATGGGGAACCAGAATTTGAAGAGGAACCAGAATTTGAACAAAAATGTGAAATTAAGACCGAAAGTAATTGTGGTAAGAATTACAGTAATTTAAGGATGAAAAATTTCGCAAATAATGAATGAAGCTTTAAAAGTAAGTTACTTGACTTAATTGAATTTTTTAAAATGTGCAATGTAGTATTTTTTTAATTTTCAGATTTGCCAAAGCAAAAACCAAAAAGGCGTTTAAGGACAAAGAAACCAATTATAAATAAAGTTAAAGTTGAAAAAAGACCAAATCCATGTTTAGATATCAAATATAAACAAGTAGTTAGCAAAAATCCAGCTTGTGGTAAGTATCAGATTATTATTTTAAATTAAATAAATCTGGTAGTGGGAGCTTTGAATACACTACTTGTAACTTTATTTTAATTTTGCAGAAATTTCGTTCAATTATTTTTAGCATTGTAAATACATACATGCATACAATCACCCCATGTTCCCTAATAGAATAGACATAGCATACAAATTGTGTCAAAAAAACGATGACTATTCCAGCCCCGGATCTACGATTTTTTCGAACCGGGGCAAGAACTTGATATAGCGCCCCCTCTCGTGAGCGTTTGATTAACACTTATGTATAATAGGTGGCATTTTGGCGCCCCCTGAAACTGCCGCCCGGGGCAGGTGCCCCGGTTGCCCCCCCCTAGATCCGGGGCTTACTATTTCACACTTCACAGTCACTTCCAAAATAATTTCTTGGTTAAAAACAGATGACAGATGTATGTATAATAGTCACAGGTGCAAGCTATAGATTTTACTACATCCACTAATGAAATAAATAAACATTATTCCAATTCAACACCACACAGACAAGTAATAATAAACACAGCTATTCTTTGAATTCCAGGGCTCTGCGGTAAAGTATTTGATGACAAAGGTGCCCTGAACAAACACTTGGAGGAGCACAAGAGCCACCTGAGCTGCCAACTGTGCCCCGGGACCCGCTTCGAGCACTGGCCGCAGTGCCTTTCGCACCGGATGGTGCACCTACCCGGCGCGCAGCACTGCCACCTGTGCGACCAGAAGTTCAAGACGCCCGCTCATCTGGAGTATCATTATTGGAAGGTCCATTGTGGTGTAAATGTAAGTACAGCACTGCGTTTTCCATGGAAAACCGATTTACTTACTCCCGTTAGTTAAGGAAACCTTGTTACTATGCTGGGGATAGTACGAGGGGTGATTGGAAAGTTCGCGGCCTAGGTATGAAATCTAATCCAAAGATTTTATTTATCATTTTTATTTCTTTACGTAGTCCCCGTCGAGATCTTTGCTCTTGTTCCATCTGGATTCCAATGACATTACACCACTTTTGAGGACACTTTCCTCCAGGCCTTCAAAATAGGCGTCCACTTCAGCTTGGACCTAGTGGTCGGTTAATTTTTTTTTACCGCCCATGTGTTTTTTTTAAGTTTGGAAACAGATGGAAGTCCGATGGTGTCAAATCAGGTGAATAAAGTGGGTGGGACCATAATTCAAACCCACAGTTGTGAATTTCTGCCATCGATTTTACTGACGTGTGCACACGAGCATTGTCCTGGTGAAACAGAACTTTTTTTGTCAATGTTCCAGGTCTTTTTACTTTCAGTTCCTCTCGTAATCGGCGTAAAAGGTCGCAATAGTAGTCCAAGTTTACATTGATACCTTTTTGGAGATAGTCAACCATTATCCCTCCCTTATTACTCCCTTTGCATCCCAGAAGACTGATGCCATGACTTTATTCGCCGACAAAATGGCCTTTGTCTTCTTTGGAGGCGGAGATCCAGCACGAACCCACTGTTTTGATTGCTGCTTAATCTCGGGCGTTTAGTGGTGGACCCATGCCTCATCCATAGTAACATACCTTTCCAAAAAGTCCTGGGGTCAGCTTCATACGGGTCGAGACAGTCGCGTGAAATTGTTAGAGGAGTGATTTTTTGTTCCACTGAAAAGTGCTTTGGAACCTATCTCGTCGATACCCTCGAAAGGCCTAATTCGTTGACTATAATGGTTTGGGTTCTATCATAGGAGATACCTACGATGTCAGCTATTTCTCTTACTTTTAATCGTGGATCTTTCATTAGAATCTCACATATAATTGCCACATTATGTGGATTGGTCGCAGTGGTTGGTCTCCCGGGGCCATGGTCATCTGCAATGCTGACTCAACCCCGATTAAATTCAGCTGCCCACTTTTTTACCATTGTATATGATGGACAGGATTGCTACAATGTATACTGCATAGCTTCAAAAATGTCTTTCAAAGTCAATCCTTTTTTATAGAGATATTTAATTACAGCACGATGCTCCAAATTGTACATTATAAAAAATCTGTTAACCCGTATTTTTAAATCAAACGTAAAAAATATTTTAAATATTGTCTTATACTTGAACTTTCGCGGGATGACATCTGAATAATGACAGTTCAAAATGGCAGCATAAAAAAATTTAAAACTTTTTTTTTTAATGCTCAGGCCGCGAACTTTTCAATCAGCCCTCGCATATGACATAAATAAATAAACACCACGCGTGTTCTAATGGGGTAGGCAGAGCACATGAGACCTTCACATAGACAAAACTGTGTCTGTTTCTTGTTACTCAAAGTAATTTAGCACAATTTTAGGGTTGAAACATTGATGAGAAAGCATAATGCATTTTTATAATACTTACAGACATCACGCCAACACAGTGCACCAGAGTATTCCATGATAATGTCATGACATTTTCTCGTACTGAATTATTATCTTTTGAAAAGTTTTCAATGAAAACTGCAATTGTAAGCCCTCCTAACATCAGGACACTATTCTTGAAATGTGTCCCCGACGATGGCGCCCCCTCTTAAGTCCCACTTCTGTTACATAATGTAGCTTTTGGCAGATAAGATACTACCAAAATCTAAAATGTGCAACAAAAATCTTTTGGATTTACAGTCTAATCCGTTTATAATGACATCGAAAGGAATCGCCAAACACGTCATATTAAGCGGACGTCATACTGAGCGTTTCGTAAAAAAAATATTATAGGACATTGTATTTTTCAATATTTGGTAATATGAACAAAATAATAATGACTATTATTGTGCAGCCTTCTTCGAAACGATAATTAGCCACGTGCTAAACGTCGTCGGGAATCAACAAACATTACTGAAGGCCTAAAAACACATTTCGGTCATTATAACAGGACCTACTTTGTTAAAAATAGGTCATAATAAGGGACATGTCACTGTAACCGACGTCATAATATCCGATTTTTGCAAAGAATCCGTACCAATATATAAATGTGAAAGTGTGTTTGTTTGTTTGTTTGTTTGTTTGTTTGTCCGTCTTTCACGGCTAAACGGAGCGATGGATTGACGTGATTTTTTAGGTAGAGATAGTTTAGGGCACGGAGAGTGACATAGGCTACTTTTTATCCCGGAAAAAATTGATGTTCCCGAGGGAAAACAAAAATATAGTTTGCTTAATAGATCGATATCGATCGACGATAGATCGATATCAATCGATTACTGATCGATAGATGATAGATCGATGGCGCCGTGTGTCGTTTGAAACGAGAAGTTTTCTTATAGTTGTGCTTTATACCGCAATATAACCGAGTTCCACGCGGGCGGAGCCGCGGGCGGAAAGCTAGTTTTATATGAAAACCAAACTTCGTCGGGTAATTCGTCATAATAAGCGGTTGGTCAATATAAGCGGAGTCATAGTAAGCGGATTCTACTGTACTTTACTAAAGCACTAGTGCTAAAGCAATGATTTTTCTATTTCAGGATGTCCGCTTGAAATGTAGTTTTTGCCCGGGTGCTTTTAGTACACCAAGGAAGTTGTCAAAGCACGTGTGGCGCCAACATTCGAAAAATAAATATATTTGCGATATTTGTTCCAAAGAGTGAGTATTTTAGATGTAACGTTAATGGGTATACCTACTGTGAGAAACGCTTCAATACAGTCTGCAGAGATAATGTTGGAAGTTATATTTATGCAACTTATCTTTGAAACTTCGCTAGCGCCATGTAAAAACTTTGATAGCTGATGACGTAAATGACGTATGTAGTAGAAGTTCTGGTAATTGACGATAGGTGGCGCTAGGGGTCGCTGCAGTACTTATGGGTGCTTTGATAATAATATTGTCAGGATATTATCCTATTGAATCAGATAGTTACTCTACATAATTTCATTTCAACTACAGTAGTCTCACAGTAGTTTCGTGACCAAAATAAACTTACAATTTTATTGCATCAGGCATTACTTTGCAGAGGTTCGTTGATAAAAGGGATGTTACGGAGCTTCGCCTCCGCATCCGTTAAGGGGGAACTTCCGTTTGGTTTTACACCTTCGGATCCGCCTCCGCATTCGCTATTTTTTTATTTCACACCTCCGCCTCCGTTATTTTTTTACCGAAGTTATACCGGAGCTAGGTATTGCACTCGCCGCGGCAGCGCGGCGCACGCCTACAGGTTTTGACTTGTCTGGGTATTACTTACCTATCATATCAGAGCTTAAAGGTACTCGCTTCCGGCTCCGCATCCGGTAAACCTCCGGATCCGGTAACGGGATCAGCTTCGCCTCCGGCTCCGGATCCGGCTTCGTTAAATAAAAAAAATAAACTCCGGATCCGGCTCCGGCTCCGGTAAAGCCGCCTCCGTAACATCCCTAGTTGATAAATATCTATGTAATCTTGAGGTTCGTGTTTAGATTATGAACGGTTTGTGTGGTGAACTAAAAAGTACCTTAAGGGTGAAGTTACATCTATCAGCATCGAATCGCATTTTGCCATACAAAAACGCGCTATTGTATGGATATCCGTCAGCATCAATTCACCCTTCAGCATCGATTCAGCTTCAGCATTAAATGCTTATAAGTGTAACTATCCACTTCTCATGCTGAAGAATGCTTAATCAAGTTGAAGCATGAGAACGGCTGCTTAAAGCGTGAGATTAGATACTTTCGGATGAGAATAGCTGCTTACGCATGCAACAGGACGCTTGCGATTGATAACGGCTGCTTAAGAGTGAGAGGCGGGATGCTTACGAATGAGAAAGGCTGCTTACGCAGAGATAAGGAGAAAGAGTGCGAATGGGCGGCCGAACGAGTCATTAATGTCATTATCACAACGTGTTCATCTATCAAAGTGCACAAATTTGTTTACTTCCAATAATTTCAATAATTACCTATATTTCATCAATATAGACGTGGACAATTTTTAATTAACATTTCATTTGCGGCGTCGTGATTGCAGATAGCATGCGGCAGCATACGATAGCATGCGGCAGCATATAAAAGTACGCGATAGGATACTTAAGCAGATAAAAATATGCTACAGCAGCTGAACGCATGCGGTGCGTATAGTGAGTTTAAAATCATCCAGCTAAATGCGATTCGATGCTGATAAATGTAACTTCACCCTAACAGTTTCTGTGTACTTGACATGTATTATAATTTGCCAGGTACCACAACAAACAGACACTGAAGATTCACATAGCAGCGCACAGCGCCGTGCCGCGATTTGTTTGCGACCTGTGCGGATTTCGCTGTAAATTTGTATCTGGTCTTGCTGTAAGTACGTTTTTATTTCGTACTAGCTTCTGCCCGCGGCTTCGCACGCGTTAAATTCGGGCTAACACAGAAGAGATTTCGGAATTATTATTAGGAAGCGCCCGCCAGAATAGCCAGCAGACATTAGATTTTTTCCTACTTTCTCGACACTTATATCGTCATATTTTGGAAAATTCAAACAAAATCTTTATAAATTGTAGCCTATGTGCTATTCTGATGTATAAGCTACATTACTGTAAAGTTTCATGAAAATCCATTCAGTAGTTTTTGCGTGAAGGAGTAACAAACATCCATCCATACATCCATCCATCCATACTCACAAACTTTCACGTTTATAATATTAGTACCTAAGATGAATTGTATTTTTAATAGTATGTAATTGTACCCGTGTGGTGTCGGGTTAAATAGCACTTCCCCATTCCTTTCCGTGGGTGTCGTAAGAGTCGACTCTGGGAAAGGGTTAGTGTATTGTGGGCGATGGGCTAGCAACCTGTCGCTGCAATATCACGTTTAACCATCTGGTTACCCTGAAATTGCTAAACGTGGCACTGAATTTTTGAATTAATGTGCTCTGCCTACCCCTCTTGGGAACACAGGCATGAGAATATGTATGTATGTATTAAGGTCGTATATGTACGTATGTATGTTAAAATATGCACGCATTAAGGTCGCAAAATGCCAATTTATTCTTAAAAATACGAGTAAACGTACTTAAGTATATTTCGATATACATAACCGAGTCAACAAACTGCCTCAGTGCCAAATTCCTTTGACAGGGGGCGGCACGTTGAAGGCGGCGCGATGCAAAGGAGAACGATTCAAAACAAAGCGAATAAACTATACACCCTTTTTTCTCTCAACCATCTGGACTTATGCACATATTTTTGGCACTTCCGATGTTTTTGTTATTGACTGTACAGTCGTAAAGTTACATCAGCTTTTATGTCACAAGTTGAAACTTGCAAGTTGTTAATTTCTTCTCCAGGCTCACACCATACGGAGGCATACACCTGAGAAATGCATTTGTAAAATCTGCGAGAGGCCGTTTGCGAATGCTGCGAAGATGGCTAAACATAATTGTAGCGACGTCAGCAAAATATGCCCCATTTGTGGGAAAAAGTTGCGGAAAGGGGTAAGTTTACCGCCATCAAGACACAGTTTTTCCATGGTGTGATATCCCTACTTATTATATATATTATTATATTATATATTATATTTATTATATATAATATTATAAATGCGAAAGTAACTCTGTCTGTCTGTCTGTCTGTTACGCTTTCACACTTAAACCTCTCAACCGATTTCGATGGGCACAGATAATCTTTAGACCCTGAGAAAGGACATAGGCTACCTTTTTTTGCGAAAAAAGGTACCTAATGCCCAAAATAACTATTCCACGCGGACGAAGTCGCGCGGGCACGGCTAGTAAGTGAGGGAGGCGGGGGAGGGGGGTTATTATTATTTTGTTCTTAGTATTTGTTGTAGTGACAATACGAGTACAAACACATAATCTGTGAAAATTTCAACTGCCTAGCTATCAATGCCTGGTTCTTGAGATACAGCTTTCAGAATGGTGATAACTAAAAACGGCCAAAATATCAGGTTTTTTTAATGAGAGCCCTCCTTAATTATTGTTATTATTTTGATTGTAGTATTTGTTATTTGTTGCCTGTGCCCTGCAGTGGGACATATATAGGCTGATGATGATGATGATTTGTTGTTATAGCGGCCACAGAAATAAATAAAACATCTCTGAAAATGTCAATTGCATAGCTCTTACTGTTTTTGAGATACAGCCTGGTGACAGACGGACAGACAGACAGCGAAGTCTCAGCAATAGAGTCCCGTTTTCACTCTTTGGGTACGGAACCCTAAAAATCATAATCATACAGGCCACGACAAGTTACCTTACTATCTCTGTAGTTGCGTTCTTCGCCGATAGATGGCGCGACACTTGAGAATGCACGAGCCGGGGCCGAAGTACGCGTGCACGCGCTGCCCGGCCGCGTACCGCAGCCGCACGGCGCTAAAGGTGCACAACGACAAGCACGATAACAACCCCACGCAGCGCTGCGAGGTGTGCGACGCGCGTTTCTACTCGCCCTCCGTACTTATTAAGCACCGGCGCGTGCACACAGGTCAGTATACCACGGCTGTAGGACGTAGATACCTGGTCCGTCGTCGAAATAAACTCCCAATCTAACGAGACTACAGTAGGCTAGCACAGCAACATAATGCGCTATAAGCTACCTGTCGTTTACTGACGTCTCTGGTTAGACAGTGACAGGTATAGTTTATCTCGCGCGTTTTACTATCGCCTTGATGATAGTCGTTATCGTTAATCCAAAAGTTATTTTACCGGGGTCCGAATTTTGTTAAAAATCTCCAGAAATCCATAATAATATACTTACAGCCTTTGGTTTGTGACCGTGGATCATTTGTCTCCTACACTATACTAGACTTTTCGCTCACACTGTATTATTAATGTTGTTATTATTTAATAATTGTTTTTTTTTATCCATTTTTTTCCCTTTGATGTAAGTAATATAGATAACTAGTGCATGTGTTGCTGGTCCGAGGCTGGAGTGACGCGTCCCGTAAAGGTTCGTGGCGTAGGCAATCGTTCCTCGGTACCGCTCTGCTTTCAGAACAGGACATGATGGCATGAAAACCCGCGTCAGCGCTTTGCCTTGGCCCTTGGATCAGTGATACATGCTTTTACTTAAATATCCTGCCTCCACATTTAGTACACTATGTTTGTTTTTATGTAAATTTTCACCATTTTTTTGTATTTTTTTTTCTTTGTAATTTATTTGGCTTTGTTCTGAAAAAATGACTTTTTGCCAAGTTTCTTGCGGCGCATTCTTCTTGGCAATGATGGTCTTTCCGAAGCGCTGGTAAAATCAAAAATGACGTGTAAAAGTGCTCTTAGGAGCCTATTTGCATAAATAAAGTTTTGAATTTTGAATTTGAATTGACTAACCGAAAAACTACCGCATCTTATGATGATTATGAATATTAAATCTTCGCTGCGCCTCTAAAGATGTATAGACTTCCATCCAAAGCTGTTGCAATGCTTTCAGGAGAGAAGCCATACGCCTGCACAAAGTGCAGCATGCGGTTCACCGGCGGGAACAACCTCAAAGTCCACATGAAGGTGCACGGGGAGATGCTCATCGTCAAGAAAACCGAGGAGGCCGCGACAATCTTTGGCGTCACTAAAATTGAGTAGAACTCCGAGTCACCATTTGGTGCTGCGCAGACGACAGACTGTCCGTGACGCACTTATTAGTCTGTGAAGTGAATTATAATGCAATTATAAGGTGCTAACAAATTAGTCACGGATATTTTAAGAGATAATAGATTACATTAAAATAATTAACTTTTAACTGTAATTAAGGAACCTTTGTTTATAATTTTATTGTTTTAATTTACCGAACAAAAAAAATAATTTACAATTATTCTTTAAAATAATCACCCTATTATGAACCTGTCCAGATGTTAACACTGTCTGTCATGTCCAGTGTTGCTAGGTACGATTTGTTTAAATCGGTACATATGATAAAATAAATTGGGATTTAAGGTTTTAGATCCGGACAAACAAAAAACACAAATTTCTATGACTAGATGGCGCCAGGAGTAGTTGCATCGAGATCGGTCTCCAAGCAAATGTTATTCCTGAATTAAAACAAACCTTTAAACTTAAATTCAATACCTTTAGCGCTAATGATGTAATACGTGCTATTTTGAATTATTTGTATGCATTTTTTTGAATGATACTGATTTTTCATTTTATGATTCGTGAAAATTGGGACGTTCCGCGGAAATCGGGACACCTGGCAACTCTAGCATGTCGCATCAAAAGTTTTTTTTCGTAAATGTCATTTTGACTTGGCGGGAAGACTGTAGGTTGATTGTTTAAAGAGGTTCTACAATGTATAAAGAGATCTCATTTAATTATCTTATTAACAGGGTGTTTTAACGTGACAAATTTGTTTCCTAGTTTTCTCCAAAAAAACACAATAAAACCTATGATGTTTCATACTTAAATGTACTCCTAAAATCGAGGACTATCAGCTGTAAAAATATCCGTGATTAATTTGTTAGCACCTTATATATGCAGTAACAGACACGACGCGCAAAAAGTCCGGCGCACAATTTATACAATCCATGCAGACTTTTTGTGCGTTGCAGACTCGATCGCACAAAAAGTGTGCCGTCTGCGCTGCAGCTTTAGCATTGACATTTTTCTACCCATATAATTAACTTGAATTTGTTATGTTGTTAAAGCCTGGCAATAATTTTGTGACATGCGGCCATGTTGCGGAATTACTATGGAACTATTTAAAGTAGTATCTGTGACATTGGCAATGTTAACCCTTAAACGCATTTTTCATTTTCATTTAAGCTTCATTCATTCATTAAGTTTCGTTTAAAAAAAAAATGCGGGTACCTAATGGCGTAAAAAACACGAGAAAAATACAAATAAAAATCTAAAGACAGACTTTACATACATACATACATACATACCGTCACGCCTCTTTCCCACAGGGGTAGGCAGAGACCACTTTGTTCCACTCGCTACGATCCTGACATACCTCTTTTGCTTCATCCACATTCATTAGTTTCTTCATACATGCTTGTCGATTTCGGGTGCTCTTGACCTGACCTGTTTCTAAAACGTCCGCGATTTGGTCACGGAACGTCCGTCTAGGTCTTCCCCTCCCAACACATCCATTCACACTTCCAGCATAGATCTGTTTAGTCAATCTTCTTTCATCCATCCTCTCTACATGACCAAACCAGCTAAGCATACTTCTTTCTATTCTAGTCACTACAGCTACTTTCACGCCAACTCTTTCCCTTATCACACTATTTCGTATTCTGTCTTTCAGTGTTACACCTTCCATACTTCTTAACGCTCTCATTTCTACCGCATTTATTCTACTTTTATTCTTCGTTTGCCATACCCAACTTTCACTACCGTACATTAGTGTTGGAACGAGCACCCCTCTGTGGACAGCCAGACGCGCCTTTTTCGACACCTTCTCGCTGCTCACAAAGGCGCGCAGCGCTCCATTGACCATATTCCCTGCATTCACTCTTCTTTCAATATCAGTTTCACACTTCCCATCTTTCGTAAAAGCCGATCCCAGATAAACAAACTCTTTTACTTGTTCTACTCTCTCACCCGCAATCATAATCTCACATTCTGTCTCACAATCATCTCTTTCAAACACCATAACTTTTGTTTTGCTCACATTTACTTTCATACCTTTCATACCTTTCACCCAAAGTCTGTCTTTTTTGGAAATGAAAGACAGACTTTGGGTGAATTTTGTAGTACTGTCCATAATGTGGATACATCCTACATTGTGCACTCCCCGGAAAATCAAATAGCCCTATAGACGGTCTATGACAGATCTGAAATCTGCAATGTTTCTAGGTACGAAATAAACATTTACGAAAATATGTGCTTGTAATATACGTAATTAACATAATAACACGTCGTTTCCCTTAACACATTCACGACCAAGCCTAAAATCAAAACATCTGCGAGGAACCGAGTAGTCTATACTAGCTAGTACAAAATGAACCCGGCTACCGGGTTCTCGGTACCTATCTCGCGAATGTTTTGAAGAATCCTGGAGCCGGGTCCTTGGTTCTGAATGTATTAAATGATGCACTCCCATGCAACCAAAACCAGGTTTCGCCTTTTTTAAAAGCTTTTATTTAACTGGCACTCTAACTATGTATGTAAATATTTGAATGCCCCGTGTGGTGCCGGGTTAGAATAGCACCTCCCCCTTTCTTCCAGTGGGTGTCGTAAGAGTCGACTCTGGGAAAGGGTTAGTGTATTGTGGGCGATGGGCTAGCAACCTGTCACTGCAATATCACGTTTAACCATCTGGTTACCCTGAAATTGCTAACGTGGCACTGGATTTTTGAATTCATGTGCTCTGCCTACCTCTCTTGGGAATACAGGCGTGAGAATATGTAGTACCTATATTAAATAACAATAAACCGAAGATAATTCCTTACTTTAGTTGTTTATCTAAGTAATAACAAAAATGAAATAAAATAACCTAGCAAAAATATCAAAATAATACATACATACATATTCTCACGCCTGTATTCCCAAGAGGGGTAGGCAGAGCACATGAATTAAAAAATCCAGTGCCACATTTAGCAATTTCAGGGTAACCAGATGGTTTAACGTAATATTGCAGTGACAGGTTGCTAGCCCATCGTCCACAATACACTAACCCTTTCCCAGAGTCGATTCTTACGACACCCACGGGAAGAAAGGAGGAGGTGCTATTCTAACCCGGCACCACACGGGAAATAATCAAAATAATGTATGGGTTAAATTTATCAACCAGTATAACTTCGATAGTGCCGCTAGTAATTGCAAAGTGCCGGGAGTGCACAATGTTGGCTACATCCTACAAGATCAAAAATGTAAATATTCTTTACTTTTTGACTGTGACCATAATTACTATAATTAGAGTTTATAAAAGTAAAATCGTTATGAAATGAGTAACAGAATAGCAATAGAAAATAATTACTTACTAAATTAAAAATCACTAAACACAGTCGAAGAAAACCTTCAATATTTTTTTTTTCTAAATTGCCGCCATTTGGGTTAAAATCATTTATAACTTTTTTTAGTTTTTTTATATTCAGTTTTGCCAACAAATCGTTAATAAATGTGAAAATGCGTTAGTTTTCCTTGCAAAATCACACAAGAACATAATACATACATATCAAACACTAACCATGTTTTGGTTATGTAGACTGCATCCTACACCATGCGTTTAAGGGTTAAGCTAAGGGTCAATTCACACCGAGACGAGACGCGGCGCGACGATGCATGAAGCGGCCAGTGGTTTCGCGCTGCGCAGCGCGGCGCCGCGCTACGTCTCGAGGCGTAGCGCGACGTACCTGAATGCTCATAAAGAAAATGTAAACTTTATCGCTTAGCGAATGAAGTATATTTTGAGTTGGCAGAGCTACGCGCGCAGCACCGCGCTACGTATTCTGTATACTGACAATGAAATATGAACCTTATCTTGTAACAAATAAAGTATATTTTGAGTTGTTCTATTAAAAAAATTCGTGCAGCGCCGCGTCGCGTCTCGTCTCGGTGTGAATTGACCCTAACACTTCATTTGGCCGTATTTGGATATTAGTGTTGCATCTCTGCAATTTTTCGGTAAAAAAACAGAGATGAAACATTAAATATTTGCTAAATGATGCCAACTTTACATACCCACAATTGCGTTGATGTATGGGTATGTAATTTTGATTTTGATTCTTTAGTGACTGGACTTTCATGACCGAGCTCATAAAATTCTGAGCTGGCTATAGTTTAATAATTATATAATTTAATATGTGAATAATATTTTTATAGCAAGTTATGCAATAAATGTTAATTGAAAATAAAACGCTGCATTTTTAGAAAACCGATTTATAAATAAATTTTACAAAATCATACTAATACATCTAGGTAAAAAGTAAACGTATCACATACAAAAAGAAGTCTTTGGCAAGTACAGGAAGTACCATAAATTATAATATCAAAAAATTAAATACTTAAGGTACAAAATCCTTCACGCGTGTGAAAACCGCATGAATTAGAGGTACTTATTATGTATTCTTATCATCTACTTAATAGGTATGGGCGTTAATTACAGGCAAGGAAGGGTCATTCATTGTGAATTACAACGCGATCCCTAAATTATGACAGCTGCTCGCTCTGTTCTGTAGGCTGTATAGTTCGACAAGGAATTTATGGCACCGATTTGCGTGTGAAATTAGAAGGATTTCACTTGATTATCACTCGGTTGCACTCGGTGACCAAATGTTACTTGATCACGGCACGGCGACCGCGCTGAAAAGGCGCTAAGGCTTATGCGTAGGTGTATGATCGAAGATTTTAATTCATGAGCTTCCATGGAACCATGTTACAGTAAAACGTTATGGTGCTTTCGTAATGACTTTTAAAAAGTTTCCATGGTGGCTCAGGAATTAAGTCATTGACTGTAGTTTTTATAAGGACCACTTTCTCGGAAGGCGTTTTATCATACATACATACATATTTTCACGCCTGTATTCCCACGAGGGGTAGGCAGAGCACATGAATTCAAAAATCCAGTGCCACGTTTAGCAAATTCAGGGTAACCAGATGGTTAAACGTGATATTGCAGCGACAGGTTGCTAGCCCATCGCCCACAATACACTAACCCTTTCCCAGAGTCGACTCTTACGACACCCATCATCGGCGTTTTATCATAAACGGCAATAATCCACTGAAGCCGACTCCTCAGAACGCTTTCCCAATAAGTGTAGTTTCTGAGATGGTATATTTGTGAATATTTTCAGTTACCCATCTAAATAACTGAAACTTCGGGAAGGAGTGCGTTAACAGGAAAGCATCTCTTTGCTCATGTCGTTCAAGTGCCATACAATCCTTGTCGAGCCATAGTTCCAAGGCTGTCTATCAATAATTACTGTTTTATACAAAGCTGCCCAATAACTTTCACATCGCTTCGCACTGGAGCGTGTCGAGACCTCATTTACTTTTTAATACTGCTCTGAACAGTCCACCCTAGAACATGAATTCAACATTGAATACACATACTCAAAAACATTAAGTACAGGCGCAAAATACCTAAAATAATTATGACAATGTAAGTAAATTTAAACTGTAGGGCACCAAACAACATTTATTTTGAGACTAATAAATGGCTACCCATATTTGCTTCATGCAGAAAACAATGAACTTGTCACGGTTCAACACGATTCACTAAGGTTCAATTAAGTGTGCTGACGTACATCGTATACTACGCAAAAATAGTATCGCGTGCAGACTTACAAACAAGGAAAGTTTTCACTTTTTTCTTTAAACACGTATAAATAACAGTAAAGGCGGACAGCTAGCCATCGGCTCGCGCTCGGGCGAACACGCTCCGTGGCACAAAAAATACTAATAAGCAATAACTAACAACTATCTTTCGGGACAACTAAACACTGGTTTAATTTTGCATCGTCTCAAGGCATTACGGATTCTAATTTAAACGTGAATACGCGATCACCCGCACACAAAAACGCGTACGCCGGTTTACAATACTGTTTAATGCGAACTAATGGTGATCAATGATCATGTATTCGCGTTTAATATTATCACACGCCTTGTCTTTGACACTGCGACACAATCGAATAGAACAAGAAAAGGGTACTGTCGGCGTTTGCCCGTGGATGGCAAATAAGGAAATGCAGGTAGTCGGTGAGGCAGGGGCGGGGTGCGCGTGGCAAGCGCAAGCGCTGATTGGCTCACGTGCCCGCACACAAGCGCAAAACCCCGCCCACATTAACGGTCAGCGCTACTAACTCTGTCGTGCCGCAAATAACAAATTACTATCTAACACTAAGTATTCAGCTAAACGAGTAATAAAATAGCAGGAACTAAAGGAATAAATTACCTATACGGTTCTGTGTAAAGTCTTTTTTTTTCATTTGAAATATTGATACATTCACGTTAAATATTTCGTATTTTACCTATATTCTATACAACTCTTACGTGTCTAAACTTCGACGAATCGGGAATCAGTCGTCAATCAGTCAATACTTCAAGCCTATACATGCAAATGTTTTGGACCGTAACAATTTTATTATAGGACTTGTTTGGACAATGTAAACAAGTTACTATTTGTTTATTTATATTGAGCAAGGGGCGGGGGAAGTCGTAGTGTAACTGTAATACCATACCAGATGCCTATTGTGTTTAAAAAACGAGCGATAACAACTCTCCACACAATTGACGACAGTGGAAATCTACATCATGTCACATGAGGGATTATGGTGTACCTACTGTTATAATTATAAAAGATCCCGGAACCGTTTCAATTGCCGCTACGTCTGTTATTGATTAACTTATGATTACGAATTATAATACTTTTCAGCTAAATACTGAAAAGACTTGCATCCATCTAGAAGTTTTGGTAAAGCTGAGTTCAGATCACTGCTAGAAATTCTAGACTGCAAAGTCTGCATGACAAACCGGTTCTCAAGTCTTCTGATATATGCACAACAAAAAGAATTCAGTAGCGGCACCGAAACGGCCCCGGATTCTCGACGATTGGCTACCTATGCGACACTAGCTAAATCTCGTTACCGTACTGCGTGTTGGGTATCCGGACGACGGTGTCCTTGGTCCGTTCGTCGATGAGGGAGGCGGAGCTGTGTTTCTTCTTAGGGGCGAGGGGTGGGCCTTCGCAGGAGTTGCAATCATCGATCTTGGAGCTAGAGCTAGCTACGCTGAGTTTCTTGAGGCTGTTGGTGGCGAGTGAGCCATTCGATGCGTGCGGGGGCAGTAAAGGCGCGCGCTCAGGCGGCTCGCGGGAGCGCGCGCACTCGCTGCTGCCGGACTCCGAGGGGGCGCTCTCCGGACAGCCGCCGCTTTGGATCCAGCCTTGTATTCTGGAGGGGTAATTGTGGTTATGTTAAACTTTGTTGACATTAATAATCATATACCTACATGTAACTTTCAATCTCCTTACTCATGTTGATTGAATTTAAGTAGGGACCAGCTGAGCAGGTTTAGCTCTAAACTTTTTTTATCTGTGTTTCTTCTTTTTATGTTTAATATCTTCTTGGTTTCGGCGGACTCCTGCTACATATCTACTAAGTTATCAAATATATTTATCTAAACGCACTAACAGCGTATGCGGAGCAGCGCGGCGCGGAGGCGTGCATGATGGTACGGATTCTTTTTTCGCGGCCGGTGTTTTGTGCACCCTCTTTCGTACAATATTGAATATTACAACCGAAACCTTCACGCAACTGAGTCGCGTCGCTCTGCTTTCACTGTCAGTGCGTTTAGAGCATAAATGTATGAGGAAAATTCGCTGCTGCGTCAAACGCGTAGGAGTACAGACACCGGTAAGTTAGATAGCACGATTTTAGAGAGTAAGTTCGGGTAGTGCTTTTTCTTGGTAAAAGCGATGCGCGAATTTACTCTCACTCTAAAATTGTGCCAACTAACTTGGGTAAGCAGCAAATGTATGAGACAAATTCGCTGCCGCGTTGAACGCGTAGGACGAGTACAGACACCGGTAAGTTAGATGGCAGGATTTTAGAGAGAGTAAGTTCGCTCTCTAAAATAGGGATATTTAACTTGCCAGGGAGTATAGCAAAGGTGTCAAATACCTGGCGACGATCTCCTCGAAGTTAGGCCTCCGCTGCGGCACGTGGCGCCAGCAGTCGCGCATGAGCGCGTAGGCGGCGGCCGCGCAGCCCGCCGGCGCCGCCAGCAGCTCGCCGCCGCGCACCATCGCGATCACCTCCTGGTTGCTGTACCTGCGGCGCGATGGCAACACCACGTACTCAATGCTTGCTTATGGAGTCATTTGTGACTTTGTCGCATTTTATAAAAAAAATACTTTATTTGAAAAGAGTTAACTCGCCGCCGTATGATTCGGTCATAGGCCTCTACAGCTGCAATGCTGACTGACATAACAAGGGTAGAATGGGATGATAAATAACTAATGGTTCTCATGTAATTGTCAGCCAAATCATTGGTTTAGAAAAGGCATCAAGGCATCATATAAATAAAAATAGAACCAGAGATTGTCTCTTCTTTCTGTATGTTTAGTTTAGAATTTTGCATTAGAATAAATTTACCAAAATAGAAACAAGCTCTTTATAGAAATACTAAAAGTAAATAATATTTTTGACTTACCCATAGTAAGGTTGAAGGCCATAACTGTAAATTTCCCACAGTACAACACCATACGACCAAATGTCGCTTTCAGTTGTGAATTTGCCGTAAAGAATGGACTCTGGTGGCATCCATCTCACAGGCAGCAGGCTTTTTGATTGCACCTAAACAATGAAAGCAGTTGATTATAAAAAAGTTTAAGGTTGAGTACAATAACAAAAAATTGTTTAATTGTAGATATTACTTACTCTGTAATAATCTGAGCTGTAAATATCCCTTGATAGTCCAAAATCTGATATTTTAACAACAAAATCATCAGACACTAAGCAGTTTCTCGCAGCTAAGTCTCTGTGCACATAGTGGTGTGAGGCCAGATACTGCATCCCAGAAGCAATGTTGTGTGCGATGCTGAGCAGACGCATGGCGGGTAGGCCTTTGCCCGCAGGCGGCGCGCGGCCCATCAGGAACTCGTGCAAGTCCCCTCGCGCCATGAACTCGAACAACATACACAGTGGCTCCTCCCTCAGAGCAACTCCAACTATGCAAACAATATTATCATGTGTCAGTTCAGATATCAAGTCAATTTCTCTTCTGAAATCTGCCTGTGTCTTAGCTGAAGCATTTTCCTTTAATGCTTTAACAGCAACATAATGAGTCTCCCCGTTTTTCTTAAGAGCCCCTTTGTACACCTTCCCAAATGCTCCCTCACCCAATTCTTCTAAGAACTTTATTTGTGAAAGAGAGTATTGTGGTATCCGTAGGATCCCGTTGCCCCTGGTAGGCCTGGTCAGGTGTGGCTGATTATTTAAATTCTGGTTGGTCAATAGTTCACTCATCTCTATTGGGGAATTCAATCTAGAATTCCCATAGATGTTTTTATCAGCATTTGGTAAGTTGATGTCTCTGATGGCTGCAGCATTGGTTTTGCTTTTGTTTTTGTAACATAAACAGACAATAAAACCTATAATGGTCAATGTTATGAGAAGGAAAATAACAACAATATAGATCCAAATTTTATGGGCACACTTAGGTATGTCGCATAGCTGTTTTTCTGTTTTGCCCTCATTGTCAACAATACACCATGGCTGGGACTTGATTCCATTGGGATTCCTACAGTAGCTGTGCAGGCCTGCCAGCTCAGGGTGGTCTGATACTCTCACATGGAGCTGTTTAGACCACTCGACACATGGCATTCCATTGCTGGCTACTTGAACTCTACCCAAGTAACCACTGCCATTCTCCCAGTAGCATTCATCATCCGACACCATTAACGCGCCCAGCCCAATTTTGAGGCAGTCTTTATCATCTTCAGGCAGCTCCTGGCACTCCTCTAATGTGATCTGCTGCCCTATGTGAGGATGCCTCTTGGCAATGGCATATTCTGTTTGACACAACTCATTCTCCAATATCTCACAATCTTGTTTACACACACGTCTGAGAACAGTTGAGTTGTAGCGGTAATCAAATTGTACTGTGATGTTCTTATTCAAATCTGGCAAAATTTCACCAGGCGGAGTGATTAATAGTTTTGCATCTCTGAAGAAGTTGTCATTAGTCACAAAAGGATCTCTGCATATGGGAAAGGTGGAGTAACACAGACTTGGGACAGCATAGCCTTCACAATTGGAGCTTATGTCATTAGAGTACTTAGTTACTTGCATTGCTTTCATAAGTTTCTCTTCCTGGATAGCTTGTGTTGTGTGATATGGAATGTATACAAACTGGCCACGAAGATGCTCAGCGCACACGTTGCCAACATATTCTTGGCAGATGGGCTCCAGGCGCTTGGGTGCTGCAGAGTCGGGGGCCACTGTCACATTGACGTGCTGGGCCCTGATGTCCTGGGCCAGCAAGTCGGGTGTGGTTCCCAAACTCATCTCTAGCTGGTTATTAATTTCAGCACTTGGTAAGGAAGGATATATTGGTATTTCATCAGCATCATCAGCATCCTTAATGACTTTCAACATTGTTGTTTGATTTTTTTCAAAACTCTGTCTTATTACACAAGTGTAGTTACCTTCATCAGTCATATCTATATCTTTTATCCTCAAATTAGTGCCAATGGTACCATTACTCTTGTCCATTCTGTTGAATATTTTCACTCTGGTGGTATTGACAATGTTTTTATTGTCTTTTCGCCAGTACATTTTCACGTTTTTCATTAGTCTCTGTAGGATATGGTCAGGTGGGAGTTCCTTCAGAGATGTTTCCACGCCTTCTTTGCTCTTGGTGTACGTTTCCACGCGTGTGAAATTCATAATCGCCTCGCATCTTAGCCGCAAGTCAGATTTTAGGGGCTTCTTAATCACACTCGGAAATGTTTTCGAGAAATAGATGTCAAGTTTTATGTTCCACACTTTCTGCTCGGATGTTGTGTTGCCCTTCGCTGGCGATGGAGAATCAGATTTTTCAGGATTCAAAGCATGAGTCTCACTCTCACTTGAAAACATGCATACAACAATAATCACACTGAAATACTTCATGACTGTCACTTCCCATAATACATTTACAATGAATTCACTATTTGTTATTCATGTTATAACTTTTTTCATTGCCGCAAAGTATATTCCATGTAAATATATGAGTCATCCTTTCAATAACACAAATTTTCTTATATCATTTCGCGATTTCCTATAAGAAAGTCGATGCTTGAAAATGAAAACGATAGACAAGTTGCCGTGCAGCAATGACGGCGGCCTTAAATGTTGCCATACTAGAAACGCGCAAGTCCCCAGTTCCCAGTTAGCAGTAAGCTAGCGTTTGGCCAGCTTCGTACTAAGCTGGGTGTATAGGGTGCACAGTGCGTGCAGTGTTGCCAACGGTTAGTCTAGCTCCCCACCAGATTTTCTTCCAAAACCACCAGAAAACCACTAAACTGTTCAAAATCTGGAAACCACTAAATTTCCCACTAAAATATTTTCATCGATTATGGAATGAAAAGGTATCTTCTAGCATAAAAACGTGTCTCAATGAAAAATTGCGTAAGCAATTTTAGATAAAAATCCTCTGATAAAATCCACTAAAAAAAACCACCAGCCACTAAATGGCAATTTACACCACTAACTGAGGTGCCAAAACCACTAGATTTAGTGGTAAATCCACTATGTTGGCAACACTGAGTGCGTGTCATCCGATAGTGACAATCGTTATCCTAACATCATTAACGAATAAAGCTAAGCGTCCACTTGTCGATCGTACGCATCGGACGTATCGCACGCAACGGATCGTGGTATTCTTTGTATAGAAACTCATACAAGTGCGTCCACCTGTCCGCATCGTACGGATCGCACATCGGCAATGCCGACACCGTTGCTCCGAGAGGCAACTTTTGCGATGCGTGCCGATAACGTCATACGTAATGCCGATCAGTGGACGCACCCTGCGCGCTAATATCCAAATACTGTTTCCTTTTTTTAGCTTTTTTTTCAATTCTTCCTCTTCTGCCAACAAACCAGCCACAACGACAAATTGTTCTTCATCGCTTTCGTCCATTCTCACAGAGTCCACCCGTGCGCTCACTACGAAAATTCGTATGTACTGGCATCGTCAATCCGTCTGCTATAGTATAGACCGATAGGTACTTAAAAGATGGTAAACAATCT
>BHDV01038575.1:77315-98459 GCA_005406045.1 Adoxophyes honmai | reverse complement strand
ACTTCATTCATAATTTAAAGACCATAGAGTTCTGAATTGATTGTTGTAAAACAAATGACTTTTCCTTAGTGGGTAGTAAATAAGAATCATTGTCCATTACCGGTGCGGTCACCCTACCTATAGAATGAAAATTTGTAGAAAAAAACTAAAGCTAGTTTTTATTTTTTTAGTTAGAAACTATGAATCATAAATTTTATGTAGATACTTTCAGCATCAGAAAATGAATGAATATACCGGCTTAACAAATGTTGAATGTTCGAAACTAGATATATGTATAGGAAAATTAAGAATGATAATAAGTAAAATTTTAAGGTGTAAATTGACTCCTTAGTATTGTATTATATATCATCTTACTGTGCAATGAAAGCCCTATCACACTAAAATGATGACTAGTCTTATGTTCCAAAAATAAACATCACAATAAATTACATGAAGCTCAAATGAGACCTACACAGTATAGGGTATCTATTTGGCAACACAATAACAGTTTTGCATCGAGCATCCTAAGGTTGTGTCCAACTCTGCCATCAGTTAATTTCCCTGTTTTTGAGCCAGAGCAGCCCTTTCATTGATGTCGATTGTAGCGATATTGAGGGAGGCAACAATACCATGCAACACCGAGATGCCAGCCTTCACCACAGCCACGGGCATGGATATCAGGGCAATCAGCTTGAACAGGCCAATACCTAGAACTGAAAATGAAAAACAACTTAATCACAGTTCATTTAGAAATTTATAAACTAAGTGTATTTTAAATTTTATATCATATCATATTTTATCTTTGAGGGGCTATAAAACATTAGCCACACATTTCAGGAAGTACATTAACTACCAGTAAATATGTTTGCTTAAGTATGTCTTTAGCTGGCATCTGTTTATAGTTTTATCAAACTGAACAGAATGTATGGATGCCATAAAATTTATAATATTGCAATTTATTACAACATATCATAAACAATGATACCAACTCTGTATTTGATAAGTAACTGATAATTAATAAGAGGTGGGGTCTTCTCACAAACAAGACCGAAATGTTAATTTCATGTGTCAGGCTGGTTGTATAAGCAATTGAACCCAGCTTATTTGAATAAGACAATGACAATTGCATATTAATTCTATTCTATTTATATTTATAGGTTCAGTTCTATTGATTCTCTTTTGAGGGTGACCAAATGGCTTCTATTTGCTTTAATATACACTCATACATCAAACTGTTTTCCAAAATTTATATTGCTGTATAATTTACCTGTAGGTCCAGTGTAGAAGTACATCACATAAAGTGCTGCATAGAAAGCTTCATTGCCAGCACACATGAAGAACAGGACATTTTTGTTGGTGTAATACAAGCGCATGATAGGGTTGCCAGACATGTCAATGAACTTGTGTGACACCTTCCCCTGAAGAGTCACTGTGTGCAAATACAGCCAGTGACAAGTTATATCAATGGCCATGGACATTTGGAACCAGAAGGTGTATTGTGGGTAGAAGGTGGCCAGGGTCATCATGAGGCCTGCAGTGCCTGCCCGATCAGTCAGTTGATCCAACATCCCTCCAAATTTAGTACCTGACAAAAATCATAATATTAATTGAGTTGCTTATACTATATACTGTTGATGTCACAACTAAGAATATCATTATCTATACATACCTAAGACAATAACTTAAAAAACTAATAAATAGACAAATAGTATCTTTGTTTTTTTATTATTACTAACTTACTTATTACTACTTTTTTTTCTTCAATATCAGTTTTGGTATCCATAATTCTGACATCACTACAGTATGTATTCATCTAACATGTCATCCTGAGAATACCTTTACTATAAAAAAAAGTAAACTCCACTCATTTATACATATGTACATACATCACGCCTGTATTCCCAAATAGGAAATGAGGCAGAGCACACGAAACGCTACATAGACCAAACCATGAGTATTTCCGGTTTCGCGTCCACTTCTAGCATATTTAAATAGGTATTGAGACTATTGAGTTGACACATTTTTATACACTTAGCAAAAAATATTTTTAACTTTTCTAATATGGTAAAGTAGTCGATATTATTTGCAATAACAACTTCTAAGTGGGTATTAAAAACAAATTATATTATCATACAGGGTAATAAAGGTCACCTGATACAATAAGTAATTAAATTAAGTGATACCTTATACTTACTCTGATTAAAGTACCGCGCTGCATGGCCATCGAAGGCGTCCAGGAGAGCCGAGGTTACATAGCAAGTGCAAGCGAAGACGCAATGCGTCGGCATATAGTAGAACGATATAATAGCCAAGATGACTCTACCGAATCCTGAAAAAGTTGAATGTAAACAATGCAAATCAATTACTCTTTTAACACTTCAAGTATATCACATGAACAGCTTACCAATTATATTCGGGACGAAAAGGAAGATGTTTTCGCGTGCCTCTGCCATGTTTATCGATGTGATAGAAGATAGAATAGAATAACAAGTAATTTATAAATCAACTCGATGATAATGATAATAAAGGCGGCGCCCCACTCACTAAGAAAATCAAACCAATGTAAAACCACAGAGTTGACAGCAGTGTTGCCACCTGCTGGGTTTAAAAGTCGCTAAACATTTTTCGAAATATCGCTAGATTGAGAGATTAGATCTTTTCCCCAAACTCATTAGTTCTGCGTAGCAAACTTTCCATTCGCACTTTTCCCCACTCGATTTTCTACCTATTCACCTTTTTTTGTCATTCGCTTGCATTCCTATTCTCAAATATGTCTAACCGACATTTCGCACGATATTTTAATTTCTTATGCGATATTGTTCCCATACCGGAAGTTTCTCTATCGTTATTTTTTGCAAGATTCTAATTTTTTACGCGATGTTGTTCTCATACCATAAGTTTTCCTGTCGTTATTTTTCGTAATATTGTAATTTCTTACGCGATATTGTTCCCATTATAAAAAAATTGGTTGTCTGTAAAATCGGCTCACGGACGATGGTTGAACGTGTTAACGTCATAAGAAAATACTGATGGAACGGTCCATTTTTCAAAAGATTTTTTTTTTAATTTTGTTTTTATTCAATATTATAATAAAATTAACATATTTTATAGCATTTTTAGAACCAGTGACCTATGACTTTAAAGTCCACCGCTCTACCAACTGAGCTATCGAAGGTTGAGAATTGGAGTTGAAATTTTGATAAACTTTCTGCAACGTAATTGGTTTAATGGGACGCCTCAGATCGACGTCATCGAAGTAACGCCGCATACGTCATGTTTGTTGTGCGTGCAGCCGGCTCCATCGAATTATAAGACGTTGTCACGTCAAAAAATATTAGCTGTAACTTTACGTAACACGTTTGTTTCTTGCGTGATATTGTTAAGTTATACCAGTATCTTCAATGGTTGCAACGAATACATATTTAAATATGAATATAAATATCTACTTTTATATTTTTCATACATTATCTTTTCTAAGCGTCATTTACCATAAATACTTGAGATATAAAAAAAAACGGATTAGGTAAATTTGCTATTAGAAATTCAGGACCCTGGTATAAATCGCGGATAGTAAAAAAAACTCATTGAGTAAATTCGCTATTAGGAAATGAGGACCCTGGTAAAATTCAGGAATAATAAAAAAACTGATTGAGCAAATATACAATTGAATTGTTGATTGACGGCCGAATAGCCCAGCGGTTAGAGAACCTGACTGTGAAGCTTAAGGTCCCGGGTTCGATCCCCAGTCGGGGCAGATGTTTGTATGATGAATACGAATGTTTGCTTTCGAGTCTTAGATGTTTATCTATATATAAGTAAGTTTATCCGTTGGCTGGTACCCATAACACAGGCATTACTTTGGGACTAGGTGATTGGTGTAAAAATTGTCCAGTGATATTTATTTATTTATTTATTTATACAATTGAATAATTATGACTATTGGCAATACCTATGAATGATAAAAACGTCGAATGGGTAAAAATCCGAGTGAGGAAAAATGCGAATGGAAATATTGCTACGCAGAATTAATGAGTTTGGGGAAACGATCTGAAAATGTAGAAAATGTCTTCCGAAAATCGCTAAATGTATGGAACATCAGCTATATTCACTGAAAAAAATCACTAAAATGTCTGAAACGCCTGAAAAAAAAGTCACTAACATATCCCAAAAGTCACTAGATTTAGCGACAAAGTCACTAAGGTGGCAACACTGGTTGACAGAGTCCAGTCCACAGGCTACTCTAACCTTGGACTATATAAATAAGGACAGCGCAGTAGCCACTAAAAGCTGTGCCAAGATGAAATATCTACAAAAGATGTAGTGTGTCCCTTTCTAATTGGGTGATAATGAGATTTTTGCAATATGGGACATTCAATGTCGTAATTCAATGCATGACGCTTAAATTCCCAAAAGGGTTGGTTTGGTTAGAGTATTTTTATGCACATTTAAAAGTTGAATTTGATCATCTACAAGCGTATAATTTTATATACTTCAATCAGTAAATTCAAAATGCTTTATAATTATACTTCAATTGTTAAAAAGCGTTGAAATTATTCGTCCTTTTCTCTGTTTATTCGATTGTCAACTACTGTTATAAGGGGGCACATTAATAAACCGTGACCAATTTTACAATTCGTTGCCTTTTTTAGCATAATTTAGTTTCCTTATCTTAAGTTCCTAGCCACAGTGGCGGACAGAGCTGACGGAGCTTTCTGGCGAGTCTGGAATGACTTGCATATGTCATTTAGGCTAGATTAGATTTAAGTACCATTGTTACTAACATAGGATAATAAGTTTTTTGTTACTAACCTGATATGGACATGTCCGAATTAAATGATTTATTATTATTATTAAGTAGTTAGCTTATCTGTTAATATTGTAGGCAAATAACGTAGCTATCACAAACTATATGAAATATAATACAATCATAAAATCACGCCTATGTTCCCAAGACATAACCATGAGATATTTAGTTTGTGATAGCCACGTTTTTTGCCTAAAATATTAACAGATAAGCTAACCACTTAAAATAAGGAAACTAAATTGTGCTAAAAAAGGAAACGAATTGTGAAATTGGTCACGATTTATTAATGTCCCCTCTTATAATAGAAGTTTACAACCGAGTAAACAAAGAAATGGACGAATAATTTCAAAGATTTTTAATAATTTGACGTTGAAATATAATTGTAAAGCACTTTGAATTTACTATTTAAAGAGTCGATGTTCAAATTTAACTTTTAAATGTGCATAAATATGGATAAATCAGTACTCTACCCAACCCATTTGGGAATTTAAGCGTGATATATGTAAGATTTCGAAATTGAATGTCTCATTTAGAAAAAAAAAAACATTGTCACCATACTAGAAAGGGACACGCTGGTAGCTATTGCATCTTGGCGCAGCTTTGGGAAAGACTCCAATAGAGAGATCTCTCTCCAGGCAGATGTTATGCCTGGGGACCGAAGTCCATAGAGAGGAAGTTGAAAATTGTATTTATGCAACCGTTCGTCGAAACTTCGATAGCGAGATGTAGGCTTCCTTTTTTCTTGACAGTAGAAGTTCTACCACTCGATGATAGATGGCGCTAGGTGTCCCTACACCAGCCCCCCTTTTTAGACCGGAGTCCAGTGCGGAATCGCAGTGCAAGTCTGTGTTTCATGTTCTTGCAAGGGCCAGTTGCGTTGGCTCGAGCCGCGTTGGCGTGTGTTGATGATCCGCCGCGATTATCGGAGAGCTAGTTGCTCCAATCCGAAGCGATTGGCGGAGTGAGAACCTTAATGAGCTACGTGCGGTCCATGTTGGATGCGTAGCTGGCTATGTAAGGTACACACTGTAGACACCAGGCATGGAGATATGGCAACATGCTAGAGGTGCACAGTGTGGTAGTCTGGCAGGAACTGCGTCGTTGTCGTGGTGTAGGTCTTGGAAGGTAGCGTTTTAAGTTCATAGTCGAGGGTCATCAAAATGGGAAAGTCATCGAAGGTTGCGTTATTATGATCACGTCGGGGTCACCAGTTTGGGAAAGACGCCAATAGAGAGATCCCTCTCTCTCATTTAGTGACAAGTACGCAGTCCTTATGTGTTATGTCCATGGGCGCATGTACACTTCCTCACATCCGCAAGTAGCGTGTGGAGCGCAAGTGGACCGACCATGGTGATTGGTTGGATAGTGATCAAGCGCACGATGATTGGTCGATTGGTTGGTTGCCTTAGTGTGGCAGTTGGAATAAAAATCGTGAATAAATAGCGATACATGATAATAAAAATGAACAAAAAAAAATTGTTGTAGTAAAGCTAACATATTTTAAAATAAAAACACGAATAAATTAAAAATCTGACCTTGAACTGACTAGAATATGTAAGTATTTAAAAATAAATTTTATAACAAAACGCAATTTCTTATTGCTAGCTGAAAAAATACAGTTGTCGCTGTTTACCACATGAGGGCGTCGCGTACGTTAAAAAAAATGTTAGTAGGAATCTGTCGAAAATGATGAATTCAGTTTTGCCAATTGTTAGAACTTTAGTTAAGTTGTAGGAGAAATATTGCGCCATGGTGTTTAACTAGCTAGGTTGTGAAAAAATAGTATTTTGAAGGGGCAGTCAGTGATTCCGGTGCGTAAAGTCATAAGACTTGTGTCATCTGACTGCACTTCCTTTAAGATGGCTCCTCCGCCGGAGTATGATAAGGAACCAAAAGCCCCGGATAAAAGTGTGACGAATATTCCCTGTGAAGATCCAAAAGCTTTATACAATCTAGTTAATGAACATCAAACCAATTCGGACCCGAAATCGACGAATTCATCAGCTAACGCCGAAGTGGAGGTAAGTTGACCTCTTTGCTGCCATTTTATTTAAATTTTGAAGTCTTTGCGATTGCTTTGTCGATTCAATCACCGGCTATAGTTACTTGTCCACGCCATGTCGTGCAAATATTTTATAAACACGCGCTTTTCGTCCCGTGTTTGTGACATTCTACACGTTTCGTCGACAAGAAAGTAAAAAATGGCGAAAGATTCGAATGTCAAAAATAATTTGCACTTTTTACCAAACAAATGGTGAGCATGAGTGTGCATTATCCGATCTTTATTATACTCCGTGGTAATTTTGCAATAGTTGCAGCAAGTGTTGAAACTGGCAGGTCCTTTGTTGTTGTTGAGAAAAAAAAACACTAAATACCTAGCTTAGTATATTTTTTATTTAGGAATTGCATTTCTTTTAACATTTATTTAAATTAACAGTATGAGTTCGAGCTTGTGTGTTATTGGAAGTACACTGCATTATAATTATGACAACAGACATTAAAAAAGTCAGTTTCTTAATCTTGCTACTAAACCAGGTAGTCAAATTCAATTCATAGGTTTAAACAGTCACTGGATCAATATTATTATGACTATTTAAAGGTTGCAGTAGATACTTACCTACTCTACATTT
This sequence comes from Adoxophyes honmai, assembly GCA_005406045.1. NCBI lineage: Eukaryota > Metazoa > Arthropoda > Insecta > Lepidoptera > Tortricidae > Adoxophyes > Adoxophyes honmai. The sequence continues at coordinate 91,046 of BHDV01038575.1, read as the reverse complement.
TCTTATGATGTAAGTTTAGCTGAGGTTAACATAAACTTTTTATAAATTTAGGTGAATTGTTTTCAATGTTTTCAAACAACAAATTCCTAGTAATTTGCCTTTAATTAAAAAAAAAGTAGTAGATTCCTCAGCATTACAAATTACAATTGTTTGCCTTCCATTTCCAGGAAAGAAAGAAAATAACTCAGGTACTTCATCAAGTATTGGTAGTATGTTGGCATGTAGCTCAGCTGCTTAGTACTGATATGATGTTTTTCTCTTTACTATATTTAATACATACAACACAAATCCGTGTTGAAGGATTACCATTCTAACAGTAATAATTAGTATGGGTTTCTGTGAAATCTATTGAATTGCATATTAAATAAAAAATCCTCTAAATCCTGTTCTGTTCCTCATACTATCTGTTAGTGAGGGCTATGTCCAATGACATGCAGCCAGTATAGAATTAGGGTATGCACATTGCACAGGATACGCACCTCATGTAAAGGAACAGTTTTATTTTATCTTCCGCCTGACTATGTATTTCATGGTTAGGCAGTGTCTACATTCCTACAATTATGTGCTCACCAATGTCACCAAAAGCCATGTTCCTTGCAGCATGCAGCCATGTGACAAAGTGCTTTTCTGACATCCAAGAACCCAAATTCCTGCTACATATTTATTTCATACATAAATCAAGGAAACTGTAACCAAAATATTTGTATGTTTTTTTGCAATTGTGTTAGTTTTGGAGTTCTGAATACTAAAGTTCACAGACAACTGTTATGTATTTGCTGTGTCATGTTATTGTCTATCACTCTATTTAGCTGAGGCTTGTTTTTAATGAAATGATACATGATATTACTCTCAATTAAAAAATGACAATTATTTCACAATACAATATAACAGACAAATTGTAACAGATTTGCTGCCACTAAATGATTATCCACAAAACAGAATTTCATCAGGTTAATTCATTTAAATTGGATAATTTTTGTATGCTTAACACATTCACAACCAAGCCTAAAATCAAAACATCTGCGCGGAACCGAGTTGTCTATAGCTAGTACAAAATGAACCCGGCTACTGGGTTCTCGGTATCTTGCGAATGTTCTGAAGAACCCGGGAGCCGGGTCCTTGGTTCTGAATGTGTTAATTAATAATTGTCACAGTAAAATATGCATTTTACAGGCATCCCAGGCATTGCCATAAAGTAAAAATGTTAACTATCAAAATAATAATTAATGGAATAAATCCAATTTAAAATGCTTACAAATAAATTGTTGAAAAGGGAAAGTACCTCTATATTTTTATTAGTATTTTTATTTTATTTCTAATATTCTGCTTTTCAAAATTTTTATTAGGTACTTGAATGTGTTTCTTTTTTTCACTTTTTACTAACTAACTGTTCTGATAGTTTCATCTTACATAAATAGTTTGTGAATTCTTCGGAAGTAATTTCCATAAAATTACCTAAGTATGTATGTGGATAACTAAGGTGTTAAAAAAAAAATTCGCTAGTTCCTATTCATTAAAAAGCTGACCTTCAACCACCAGCGCACATAATTTACTTACAAGAATATTATAATTATTATTTGTAGCTAATAATTGAAAATACGGGAAACTCACTTCTTAAATCGAGATTAGATTGACATGTTTTGGATTAGTCCGTAGCCCTTCATCTGGGTGGCGGCTGCTGCTGCCAAACGCGTTCTGTTCGTACGACCTACCTGTTGTCTCAAAAAATATTTAAATTTAAGTAGACCTTATCTAATGAACAGGCAAGGCAACAAACCATTACTACAGTAAGTAGGTGTAATTTTCTAGTGGGACATCCCTATATTCAATCTATTGATGATTTAGCTTACTAGAACATATTTATCTGTCGTTTTCCTACCTCTAGGCTAAACCGTCGACGAGATTGAATATTGTATTGAGACTGGCCGTAAATGTGATTGATCCATTGCAAATTGTTTTTTTTGTTGGTTATAAGGTGGGTAGGTACTTGTTTACTTTACGAAAGGAAAGTTTTGAAAGAAACACAACTTTTCAGGTTTCTATATTAAGAGGATAGGAGTCGCACCACTTCTCCATACAAACATAGTCCCCTGTTTTCTCCCTGAATAATGACACTAGAGCAAAAAAAAAATTTTTCAATAAATTTGTATCTGTTGTGGCTATATGATTTGCTTTTATCGTTATTCTATTTTTTTTTTTTTATTTATTTAGATGGTATATTTTAAACTAATAATTATGCTAGATGTGGCTACAGAACATGAAGTAGTCATGGTTTTGTCTATTTTACGTTTCATGTTGTACAGGCGTGATTGTATTTGTGTATTTATATTTACCTTAACTGAAAATATATGTTAGAAGTGTATATGAAACGTGAAATAGTCATGGATTTGTCTATAATAAATAGCATTTCGTGGGTTCTGTCTACCCCATTTGGGAGTAAAGGCGTGATGTATGTGTGTAACATCACGTAAATCAGCCACTATAGGTAGGTACCTAACTCCACATTGTTAACTGGCTCGAAAAAACCATCCATAGCATGTTTGTCTTGTTCACCAAGAATTCCTAAACAATATAGGTGTATTCGTAGTATAAAGGGATCGTAAGATACGTTGTGGTAGTGTGGTCATCTTTTGTCAGGTAACTGTTGTGAGATCTTTTAAAAACTCCTAGAAATCACGTTATTTTGATGCTTTTGGGTTAAGTGTAAAATAAACATTTTTAAGAAAACAATTAGGATCAGCATTAGTAGTTATAACGACAGATATATGTATGGACAGGCTGAGGTGGTTCAAAAGGGTTCTTTTTTACTGTTTTGGTAGAACACCAAAAAGTAAGATACTCACACAATTGAAACAGATGTAGGTGTAATATGCACATTAACAATTGCAACCAGTGACTTTCTAATTCAAGTGTTAGTGGCTAATTAATTCTTATTTTATCCCAACTGTGGCGTGAGCTTCTGTGAGATGTAGAATAATGGCCTAGTGACTGTGTTTTTTTCCATTGTTGTACACTTTCAACGGGTAAAATTTTACACACGAATTTTGTATCCTAATTTATTTGTGGGTATGCACTATCAACTGCTGTACTGTCAGTAAGAAAAAATCTGCCCTGTATTCTTTCTTCAACTTGCAGAAAAATAACAAAGTTTTTAAGCTAACTAAGTAATATATGTTTTTCATTTCTCTTGCTCTAAAAGTTCGTCTTTGTAGAGAACTCGGAGCATAAAGTAAAATCTTCGTGGAAAACCAAGGCAATCTGTTCAACAGCCATACAAACAGCAATAAACTCTGTGTTTATTTTACGGCGATTCACGGGCAAGGATACAGACATACAATATACATTTGCAATAGAACTTCATGAATAAAAAAAACTTGTTAATTATTATTGTTTCACTTCACCTCATTAATTATTAATCAAAATAACTTATATGAGTAAAAATGTTTAATTTATGTCAATCTGTTATTATAAACTGAGAGAGGATGGGATTTTTTTTTAAATTAATATTTGTAATTATTGTATGTATTTACATTTTGCTGTTTCATTACCTTGGAATCAAAGTGAAAAGTATAGTGTATAACTTGTCCATTAAACGTATAAAAGCCCATTTTACATTAGACTCTCATCCAATCTTAGCTCGCCAGCTCGCGCGGATGGATAAACGCCTCGCGTTGTTGTGCCACAGAATAGATAATAGTACAAGTACAGAAGCCTCACTGCTTTGATTTTCACAAATGCCGCCTTTTTATGTGCCTACACAATTATTATTAACAAACGGACCGCACGCTAGCAGCCGACATTGAGGTCTCTGGCGCCGCGCGAAGGTCGACATTACTCCACACCTTGTCAAATGACCCGAAAATAGGGTTGTCAAGTCAATACCTTAATTAAATACCTACCTATTGTACATAACTATCCGCGTGGTGTCAGAATAGAATAACTCCTCTCAATTTCTTCCGTGGATGTTGTAACAGGCGACTAAGGAAATAGGTTTAGGTATGTTTTAGGCGACAGACTAGCAACCTGTCACTATTCTACCTCTTCCATCTTTGCAAACTTAAAACTATGCTAGAAGTGACTGCAATATAAACGTAATCATGGTTTTGTCTATATTATTTTTCGTGTGCTCTGCCTACCCCATTTGGGAACACAGGCGTGACTGTATGTAAGTAGGTATCTATCAGATTTATGGTGTTTGTAATATTTAAGCCAAAGATACATTAGGCGACATTTGTTGCGTTACATTTGTCGTGCAACATGTCGAGCGATGTAGCGTGACGTCGCCGGACATCCCTCGACATGTCGCGCGACACGTGTATATACGCAGATATAAGTCGCGCGACATGTCGAGCGATGTCGCCTCATGTAAATCTTTAGCTATACCTACTTAGCGGTTACACTTTTATTTATTCTATGACGCGGGGTCGAATATAATAATTTATATTTTTCATTTTCCCGACAATCGACTGCAATACAGAATATTTTGGATTCATTTTGCTAATTAAAATATGACACGCGTTTGTGATGTATAAACTGAATCGTGCTGCGTAAAAAAAGAGGCGCGCGGGTCAGTACGCGGCAACCACTGATTAGGCCTCATCGATGAGGCCGCCGATATGTACTTGTAGCTCAGCGGCGGAACGGCGGAGTGACACCCCCCTGGTTGTGCTTATTATGCACTTGTTGTACAATGCAATCTACTATTTCTATCTATCTCTATTAAATCTAATCTATTAAAACTGATGCTAACACACAGTTTAGACAATATTAGAGATTAGAGACAAGTTATAGTCGAGTTTCTAATGGCTCCTCTACATGATAGGCCATCATGCATCATGATGGTCCATCGTAGTGGGCCACCATATAGAGGGCGTAGTGGCGTAGTTTGGCTTGTGGTGCGTACGATGCCGGCGGAATGGCCGCGGTATCGGTTTTCGCCCACACATCAAAGGTAGTGGGCCAGAACAACTGAACATCGCCATTGTGTAGATCCTTTTCATCCATCGCATGGCCATTTTGCTGGACAAGCGCTGGCCCATCATGTAGAGGAGCCATAAGGACTGTGCGGTGCACACGGTGCAGTACTCTCTTCACAACAGTGTTCCCAGACAATAAGAACTGGTAGAGGTAGGCATTCGAATCTGTTGGGTTAAAGTCGACTTTTATTCGTGTGCTTGTTCCGTTCATTTCATAATGAGTCACGGCTATTTCATGTTGAATTCAAAATATTAGCTTAGTAGGTATGTTACAGTGTTACTATCTTGATTCTAGGCTATGGTTTATTTATATGGATTTTATTTTAGCACGTTAAATGTGCCGCATCAAAAATTAATCAAAGTTACATACCTATCTACATACATACATACATCACGCCCATATTCCCAAGCGGAATAGGCAGAGCATACGAATCGTTACTGTCAAAACCATGCTTATTTCACGCTTCGCAGCCACTTCTAGCATAGTTCTAGATTTCAAATTAATAGGTATAATAGTGATAGGATGCTAGTCTATTGCCTAATACATACCTAAACCTATTTAGCCTTAGTAGCCTCTTACGACATCCACGGAAGAAATGGAGAGATGTTATTCTAAACTCGACACCACAGTGCAAACCAAAGTTTTTTTCCTTCAATTCTCGCCCTCAGTTGCTCTGGAGCAAGCAGACTTATCACATTATAAAATATCGATGTGTATTTTGGGGAAAGCGCACCCTGCCATGAGAAAGTCAACAAAAGCTCATGGAATCACTTCATTCGTAATTAAGTGCCTGAAATTACTTTTTTCTGTTGTTGAACATTATGGACGCGCGGTATTAGGAACGCTATGCCATCGTGCTGTGATTTAATTAGCTTAGCAGATAAGATACCTACCTACCTACCCCGGCTTTAGTCCTATACCTATAACGGATGTGATCCCAGCGGGCAGCAAGCAGTCGCGCGCTTGATAGACTATACTAATACTAACTAAAGCCGTCAGAAAATTACGGGTATACCTACATAATATCACGAGCGCGAGTCGACACGCGCGTTGCCATGCTAAGTCTGCTGATACATTGAGATTCAGAAAAAAAACTTCATACTTTTTTTTCCAGTAGAATTGGGTAGTTGACTAAAAAAAATTTAGTCCGTGAAATAAATTACCAAAAAATATTCTACAAGTATTTACCTATTTTATTTTATTTACAAACAAGAAAAGACGAGGATATAGTACTCTGAAGTGTCAAGTGACTTACGTGATGCAATTTTTACCACGGCGTAACGTCACAGGTCCACACTATTCTGGAAGTTTGATGATCTACAGATCTACACCTTTGGCGATGTTTAATTATTTGAAAAACCAAAAAACACGTCTCAAATTTTTCCATAAAATAACTAACGGACTAATTAGAATGATATACATATTTTTAACCCAGTACACATGCCTATTACAATCCTCGGCATTTAGGTATGTAATAAGTTTCATTTCGTGCGCTGTAACAATTTCGGCATTTTAATTAGAGAATTATGCCATACCTAACGCGTTAATACAACACGTCAATCATTTACGTTCCTAATTGTTTGAATGAAATGAAACGTATGTATTTCTAAACCAGTTAAAGAATAGTTAGAAACAACATAATATATGCTAGAAACTAGAAACTATCATATAAAAATCATAGGTACACCACCTAAATGCTCGTTTCTGAGAATTACCGGGAAATGCACAAACTTTCTCAAAGGGCAAAACAATACGCGAACCAAATGGTTTTGAATTTCGTGACAATAACAATATGAGAATATGATAGTACCTAGTAAAAGTCATAAGGATCAAGTTACAAGCTACCTACCGCCAGTCTGCCATACTATACTAACGCACACAACCATAACCTACTTCGACCAACTGTACAATACTTTGAGTTAGCACTGGTTTTTGCCATGGAGACATCTTGCTCGCCAAATATGTCGTGAAAACGTTGGTCGTATAAGTACATACGACTGATTAGTTCTTTCATACTTACTCTGGTTGATTCACAATTGGAGATCATTGTTGTATCTACATGTATGCACCAAAGGTACGTGTACTTTTGTATGATTTGAGCGTCACCTATCAAGCCAAAAAGAGTTTAGAAACTCGACTAGACCGAGCTGATCGCGAAGACATAAACTCAAGTTTTAGGCCATACCTAACCAGGCAGAGGTTCCCAATTTTTTTTTCTCATAGACCCCTTTGAAAGGGGTTCGGTGGAGCCCCTGCTGCTACATTTGTGTCAAATTCCTAAAGACACCAATTTTTCCAACCCCAGCGCGGACTGCCGACGAGTCTTTCATCGACATGGAATATGTAGTTCGCTTTACTAATGAAAGAGCGGTGCGCGTACTTACCCCCACTACTTAAAACCTTGCTAAGTTAGATACCGGGAACTGTACCAACCAATCACCGAGTACAGTGCGCAACGCGGTGCGATATGCAAACGTCAAACAACGAACCAATCGCGCGGTAAACGCCACCAATCATCACCAAGCGAACCAATTGCGACCTAAAGAACGACTTCTGCGCACCTGTCAATTTTGGCCAAGTCGAAAGCCGAGCACTGTAAACGATCACCAAGCTAGTTTTTTTGTGATGTGGGTGTAATTTATCCCTACCACTTAATCTAAATGTATCTGTATTTTTTTTTTGCCTAAACTGGGCATTTCCTTGGCATGATACATGACCACTTCCTCTATCTGGCTAGTGACGAGGTGTGCTTCGTCGTTTCCTCGTTTTTTTTTTCCGCGCATCACCATGTATTAAATATCTACTCGCTTACTGCAAAATATGTTCGATAGCTTGATATAAATGTAGGATTTTACAATGAAGGTTTCCTTAAAAAAAAAAAACCAAATGTCGTCATTAATATTGACATACTTTTAGACGAACAGTTAAAAATTAAAGTAAAGCGGATGAGACAGCGCGGACGTCTGTTTTAATTTTATTACAATAAAAAAATCATTAAAGTATGATTGCTTAGGCATAAACTATTGGGTATAAAAACTCAACTACTTAGATAAAAGTAAATTAAATATGGCCAAATATGAGAAAGAGTGTTTAAAGGACGATCCGCGGTGAATAACTCCTCGTTATATCGACTAGGAGCCATAGTACGACCCGCCCTATTGTAATTTATTGCGATACCTATTTTGATTTTTCCGGCAACAACGTTGTGGCATCCCTGGCCAAGTAACGGGGCTCGGGCGCCGCATTGTGCTTGCCGCAGCGCCGCCGGCCGCCGGGAGCCTATTCTCTCACGCCGCCGTGCGTAGGCGCCGGTTCTGGCTAAGCAGCCTTGCACCTGAGGCATTCATTGATGTAGTGTAGATGGACGTCGTATCAAATTCTCTCGTGGTGCATTAATGGCTTATACCTATGAGCCTATGACTGTATGCTAACACGCTCGTATTAGGATACGACGGTTATAGTGAGTAGCTTTATACAATTTTAATGTCTGTATTCCTGTACGCAGAACACACGAAACGTTACATAGACAAATTAATTAATCATTACTATTTTGTGTGTCTGGGTTGCTTTTGTTTTTCCACTACATGCACTAACTTGTTCAGAGAAGTTGAAGTCGTATGATATTTTGTCGATTAAATTGTTCATTTTATTATTACAAGCTTTTATTTAGCTTCACCTGTCCCGATGATTGTTTGTTTGCTTATTTGTCTCAAATCAAATCTTGCAAGTTAAAATTTATCCACTTCCCGGTTAACGATTGAGCTGAAATTTTGTACACTTGTGTAAATCGGATGACAATACAATATTCCGGTAGTGGATTTCTGGCGGCCCACCCGGGACTGTCTCCGATAGAGAGAACTCTTCAAAGGTTGGTCTGATTGACTTCAAATCTAATGCACATAGTCTAGGATGGATGACAATGAAGTAAAGTTGGCAAAAAGTACAGTCAGCAAAAAAAAGCTTGTAGCAAATGAAATGTTTGTTCGTTAGGTTATTACTTGTGGACTTAGTCCTAGTACAAGTAGCTGCCGAAAACTGGAACGTAGAAGCCAGGCGCACGCCTTGCCCAACCGAGATGTCGTATTTTCTTCAGGCAAATAAAACAAAAACTCCAAAAGAATATGCAATAAGAGTAGTAGTAATAGGTACGTCGTCTTAAATAAGTTATTTTTTAAACAGTTCACTCAAGGTCTAATACCTGGGTATGTCTTTGGTTAAAGATTTGAGTTTCACTAATATACAATATTTTATATTGAACGACATAATACAATTCGAATATAATTATTACTAGATCAATGCGATTTTAAACTGCTGATTTATACTTAGGTACTGATGTAAAATTATTTTAATTATATTAAAATAAAATATGGCACACTCGTAGCAAGTGTCGTCTTTCATTTAAGTACGGCTGTGAGGCTTGTGAAATGCACTAAAATACGTGTTAACATAAAATATAGCTGTCGCTGCAAATTACTGTGAATTGAGAGCAATTTATTTTTAGTTCGTCTCCAATTTGTCATATTACTTGTACGCGTGTATCAAAATGTGAAAGTCCAAGGGGATTGATTAACTGTCGTCGCATTTTTCGCTGTCAATTTGTCCTAGATCCTACGCTGTCCAGACCACGATAATTGAAGCTATTTTATAGCTTCGTCTCAATTAAGAATAGATCCCACCCAATCAGAGCATGTAATTAGGTTATACGTCCATTGTCGTCCAATCGAATTGTGTGTATCCGACGTAAAGTCAGGGAAGCAAAATCTATTCCAGAAAAAAATTAAAGAAATTTCTGGCGTAATTCCAACACTGCAGGTTATTGTAAGTTCCAAAACTGCTGGCGTGTCTCCAGTGCATTTAGCTCTTGCAATTCGAAACGGTACAGTTAGCTATTGGCTTCATGAATCGCTTTTTCCGTTGCCGGTTTTAAATGTTCCGCGAATTTAATTGCTTATCCTGTCATTGTAAAGCGGTGCCGTCGCAAAGTATACAATGAGTTTATTCTTACGAAACTGCGGGATTAAAATGGCTACAGTCTAAATGCAAGGGTGATTGTACGAAGCGTGATACCGTTAGTCGCAATCGCGTCTGTTTCGGAAGCGCGCAACAGTTAGTTTTGCAGGCCGAGTGTGAATCCGTGGGTCGTGAATCTCGGACGGGAGACGGAAATGCGTTATAGGAGCAAGGGCGCGCCATCGATCCCGCGCGTGCCGACCCTGACCCCGGGAGCTCCCGCCGGCGCCGGGACTCCGGCTCCGCCGCCGAGGGCTCGCTCGCTGACGTCAGCGCCGCCCACCTGCACCATCCCGCACTCCCGCACCCGCGCAGCCGCCCACGGTGCATCTCGCATTCATCGCTAATTACATTACGTTACTACAATAGACATTATTAGTAATTCAGCGGCTCGCGTCGATGTCATTCTAACGTGAGCAAGCAGAGATAACGACCGTCACAGCTGGCTGATATGCTTTTGAAGGGCGTAATTGAAAACATGCAACAAGAGTTCCTGCAATCGAAGAGTGACGACGCATCGAGTAATTGATTAGCTCTCGTGAACTTTTGTAGATTGATTTAGTAATTTATTTGACACAAGGTTAGCTTACGTTAGGTTACTTGCTAAGTGAATATCGAATACTATACTCGTAGGTGCTCCCCTCATCCTCTCATTGCCAAAGAAAATCGGTTTTTCACGCTGTTATATGCATAGATCTAACTTTTCTGGTTGTAGAGATTTGTAATTGCATATTTTGAACCTAAAGTCCTGTGCAGGAGGCAACAGTGTCGTAATGCCTATTGTTGACTTGGCTGTTTATTACGCGTCCAATTAAAATTGAGCATTGTTGCATCTCTTGATTGCAATGGAAACGGGTCTCGAATAGCATGTTTTTTCATAATCCTATACCTTTAAACGAGGTAATCTTGTATATATATTTATTTCTATATTTCTATATACCAGCTATCTCGGAAACGGCTCTAACGATTTTCATGAAAATTTTTATATTGACGAGGATTAGAGTTTTAAGTTTATCTACATAAGTGGTTTTCCCGGGAAAACGCAATTTTCCGAGAAAAAAAATAAAAACCGGGATATGAATTTCTTACTGAATGTATACAGATATTTCGCTGAAGAACTAAACAGTACATTTGGTCGAGTGGTTGGACAGTGCGCTCTCTGTGCAGGAGCTTCGGGGTTCGATCCTGAGATGTGACTTAAGTTTTTCTTTTTCTTTTTTGCTTTTTTTTCAACTGTCCCGATGCCGAATAACTACAACAGATATTTTTAACCGACTTCGAAAAAAGGAGGAGGTTCTCAATTCGACCTAATTTTTTTATTTTTTTATTTGTATGTTTACTCGATATCTCGGAAACCCGTGAACCGATTTTCAAAAAATTTTTTTTTAATCGAAAGGGTACAACTCGAAATTGGTCCCATTGGCACGAAACCAGGATCTGATAATGGAATCTTGGAGAAATCGAGGGAACTCTTCAAATTTTATATGGACATGTACGGCGTTTTCGGTAATTTGTTGATGAAGTCAAGAATTTACATTCAGAAAATTCTGGGTTCGATCCTGGGATGTGACATAAGTTTTTCTTTTTTTTCATCACACTTAAAATTTTTTGCTTTTTAGGGTTCCGTACCCAAAGGGTAAAAACGGGACCCTATTACTGAGACTTCGCTGTCTGTCTGTCCGTCTGTCTGTCCGTCCGTCTGTCTGTCACCAGGCTGTATCTCACGAACCGTAAGAGCTAAAGAGTTGAAATTTTCACAGATGATGTATTTCTGTTGCTGCTATAACAACAAATACTAAAATTAAAATAATTATAATAATTAAGGGGGCTCCTATACAAAAAACGTGTTTTTTTTGCTGTTTTGGGTCTATTTAAATAATAGTAACAGTTAAATACTTGAAATGCTCACAGAATGTTTAATTAAATATCTACTTTAAAAATAAATAATTGAATAAAAATAAAATTAGTATCTAAGGGGGGCTCCCATACAAAAATTCTGATTTTTTGCAGTTTTTGGTAGGGAACCCTTCGTGCGCGAGTCCGACTCGCACTTGGCCGGTTTATTTTTATTTTATTTTTTGCTTTTTTTTAACTGTCAAATAATGATGACTGAGTAGTGGGAGTGGATTAATTTGATCTGTAAAAACTGATTTTAATCAGCGAAATGAAGTGATATTAGTTTTACAACTTGTATTACCAGTATTTCAATGTATGCAAAAAATAATCCGAGTAAAGCTCGGTCACCCAGCTAGTGTACTTAATGTGATTCTAATGTTGAGCTATTATTATAATTGCTTCAAATATCGTCAACTGGTAAGGTACGAGTAGTTTGAGCTGTTTGAGCAACAGTTGTTCCGAGTGCGCTTCGGCGCCTGCTCGGAATGAGACAGTGTGTCTCGCCACTCGTCAGCAGCGCGAGATCTTGGCATGCGTCCACACCGCGGCGTGAATTTATGACCTCCACGCGGAGGCAGCGCCGACGGCGGCCGCGCGTTATCTTGAACCGCTAATTATGCCGGCCGCAGCGGCTGCCCGCTCGGAGCGGACACTATCACAAAACAGAATCCGACAACTAAAACGGCTTATTTATTCACTTGTAAATATTGATAAATGCCTGGTGATGTAACACGCTCTTATCGCATTCAATTTTTATGGCCCATTTGTCCTTCTTTATGACGCGTAAAATGATTCGTTACACGTACTAGACGTTTCAGTTTTGGTAAATTAATTTAGTTTTCGTGTCCCTGGCAGTCTACATGTGGCGGGTATGTCGCTAATGCGCCATGTTTGTGGGAGCGGGCCGGGCGGTAAGTGACGTGACTATCGCCGTGCTGACCCAAGGTGAACATTCCGTTGACATTTTTCTGTCCCTGCTTACTATTTTGTGACCTTGGTTAAACCAATTCAGCATCCATTCGGTTAGAAAATTGTGATTACATACGTAACATGCAATTTACGGTGAAGTCCTTCTCATTTCTCACCACATTTTATAATATTGCTTTGATTATGATGGTTTATTATGAAAGTTACACTGAACTAGTGATCTGCGACATCAATGACCGAGAGCTGCCCGCCCGTCAACAGGTCCATTTGATAAGAGAGGCCGTTAATAACTTTCTAACCTTGACATTAATGTGCAGAAACTGCTGGTTTATTATGTTTTTACTACATAGATATTGGGCTTAAAATATTCAATCAAAATTCATTTATATGAAATACTAAAATGTAGAGTATACAAGTAAATATACATACATCGGATAAAATATTTAAACAGCTTGGTCATCAACGTTCTGTGACGGAACATGAAACTAAATTAATTACGAGGTTAAAATTCCGCCAACACTAATCTAGTGCGCCAGCCACCGCGTCAAAAACTGGCTGGATAATTGTTAGACTGTTAAACTTATCATCACACACTTACCAAAACTAGGCATAAATCTAATTGTATTATACGTTGTCGGTTTAGGTCAGTGGTTCCCAACCAATGGTCCGTGGACCACTAGTGGTCCCCGGAAGCCAAAATATGGTCCGCGAAACCATTTCAATTTGGCGCCGTCGGCCGACGTAACAATGAGTGAATTTTATTATAGCTACATTGTGGTCCCTGCCAACAAGACTAATATTAAAGTGGTCCCTGACCAAGAAAAGGTTGGGAACCCCTGGTTTAGGTAGTTAAAACAATATAAACAATCTTGACATGTCTTTTTATTGAAATACACAGTCTAAAAATGAAAATCGTTACAC
>BHDV01038575.1:32659-63283 GCA_005406045.1 Adoxophyes honmai | reverse complement strand
GCCGCTCCGCTACGCGCCGCCCGCGCCGCCGCCCGACTCCGCGCACCTCACGCAGATCGTCGACTTCGTCGGCTCCGGTCAGTGCGACACCTCTCTTTTCACTTAAGCCCAGCGCAGACTATAGACTTTTTGTGTGACGATAGAAGTCAACGTGGATTGTATGCATTGTGCGCCGGAGTTTTTGCGCGTCGTGTGCGGTTCTGCATTCAATTCCATAAATTATATTTTCACAGACTAAAAAGTCCATCGCGGATAGTCTGTCGTCTGCGCCGGGCCTTTACCTCACCTTGTCTTGCCTTCTCAAATACGCATCGAATCCCCTCTCTTTCGTTTCAAACAATAAATAAAGCTTTGGCGTCGACTTTGAATTAAATTATCAGACGCCAAACATGGCCACTTTTCATTGAAACAGACGTTAATTCTTGATGTACAGTCAGGAACTTTCATGTCATGAGCCACCATGAAATCAATTCACAGTAAACGTCATAGTGACATTCCATTATTATCAAGGGAAATCGTAATGATTTTTCTTTGAATGTTTCTATGGTTCATGAATTAAAGTCCTTGTCCGTACTAGTATATTTAGCGCCATATCAGTGTACGAGAAGCGCAACCAATGCGATCACAATGTTCGTCTTTTTGACATATAAAAAAAAAATTAAGTACAATCCCTCTCCCCTTTTCATCTTCGAATTTATCTAAAGTTAAAAGAAAAAAAATAGGAAGATTGCTCCTAGACATTAGTTTTTAGATCTATTGAAATTTTTCGTTAATATTTGATGGTAAAAACATCTTATACTGGCTCTATATTTTACTGTTTACATAATGTGATCAGCCCAATTATGTATCTACGTTTATATTATAAGTAAAATATCTACCTAAAATTAGTTGATGATTTTAAATCAGTAAATTACAATTATTTGCTTTAATGGTTTCTGCTACACAATACATCAAGATAGAAATCCTGAACATACCAAAAAATTTTGGTTTAAAAATGAACCTTATTATTAATGTTAATACCTCTCGTTTACAGCGTGGGAGGAGGTCGTGCGATGCGGCGGCAAGGTGCGCTACTTCAGCGAGTGAGCGGCGCGAGCGCCGAGTCCGACCGTAACCGTTGCCGAATGTGATTAAGCGAAGAACTAATGATATATCCCTTTTGCAATTCGTGCGCGGTCGCGGTACACTCATTATTGTTAAGTGAATTCTAAGTGAGGACAGTGGTGTGCAGTCAAAAGTTTAAAACCTTAGCCAGTGATGATCGCGGCGTCGCCCCGCGTGTCAGTGCGAGCGTATCTTAAGTGTTTCGCTGTGATTCAAAACGACTCTATTTTCGCTTGTAAATAAGATGTGAACGAGATATTATTCTGAGCATTTACTGCATTGAGTTTGCACTTAAAGTTATGGTGTAAAACGATTCGTCGGTGGCATCGCTTCGGAGGCATCCACCGGTGGAGTGACGAATATATTGGTAGGAGATTGTTGTTCGGGACCCCTAGTTTTGATAGACTGATGTTACTGAGGGCCAGGAGGCGCGAGGGACGTTGAGGCGCGTGGTTTGTTTCTGTTCATGTTTATTGTGCTTGGTTTTGTTATGTAATCACAAATATTTGATACACGTTCTCTAATTAGCCACTGTGTAACTCACGACAGTCTGATTTGTTATGTATTTTTAAGTTTCACCATTTTAAATTGTAAATAAAATAAAGATCTTTTAAGGTGTATCTGTAGCCGTAAAATTAAAATGGTTCTTATGTGGTATAATAACAATCTTATTGAAATATGTATTTGCGATGTGGAAGTTAACCTTATTATTGTGTTCCAAGGTTTGACCAAACTATGTATTGATCTAATAATACATAATATTATTACAGGATGTTTGTCATGCAATCTGTACGCAAGATTGCATATTTTTCGCATTTACGTTAATAATAACATAATCGCTTGTATTTGCATCGGCGTCTTGCATCTTGGACATTGATCCTAATGTACTGAAAAAAAGTTCAGTTTTTGCTTATAATAGATGGTAAATATATCATTTTACGTTTGTTCCTATAGGATTACGGCAGCCAGGTTATTATACTGAGCGTTCTCCTCAGCCCGGCAACTCGAGGCCAGTCAGCGCTGTGCATCTAGCCCGTAAAGATATTCGCGCTAGTGAAGCATAACAGTAAGATTTAAGTGTACATTATCAAAATGCTATAAACATATTTTTTTGACGAACTTGCTATTTCCTGTTCACAACACACATAGCCAAAGAGCTGACTGTAAAGCTTTGAGTGAACATGTGATGTTCCGGTGCGGGTCACAGTATAATAACTTTGCGGCGCTCTACATTTAAGATTATCACACATTAAACCGAATTTCATGAATGTAAGGAAATATACGAATTTTTCGCTATTGTAATTCGCAACAGCTCATACCTTCACGTTCATGAATGGGATGTTTGTCCTTGTGTGCGTAATTTCAGCAATTAGTCCTAATAATGTAACAAACAAATGGCCACAACTCTACCTATTGTAAATAAGCCGTGGTTAATGTAATTCATTTTATCGTGGTATAAGTTCTAATAGCACTTTGTTGAGATTGATTATGATTACCTATCTTTATACTGAAAGGACGCTCATATCAAAGGTTTAGAAATATTATTTATTATTTCTTTCCCTTGTAAAATATGTAAATAGATGTGCAGGAAATATTGGATTTACGTTTAGTGCATATTAGATGTTGTAGGTGACAGATCTCTGGGTCGGGTGTTGCGACAATACTGACGGCCGTCTGCGGCCTGCGACTACTGTATAGTCGCGGCAAGCTTTGCGAGGCAGTGCCCCAAGGCTGCTAGCGGCAAATCTGTGAATTTCAATGTTCTTTGTCATCAAAGTGACTTCTAAACCAATCTCCTAGTCGCATGCAAATTAAGTCGAGGGGGTGCTGCGGCGGGACCGAGTGGTAACAGTGCTTCGCGACGTTGCCTGGCATCTGCGTAATGCGGGCGCATTACTCGCTAGCTGTCGACCGCGGCCGGGTCGATTGCTGCGTTGCTCTTCGCTTGGGTCTCGTACACGCGAGTGTAAGAGGTGTACTAGCTACTAGCACATGAGTCTACCCTTAAATTTTAAAGCTTATTGTTCTGTACAAAATGCCTCGAGATCTTAATACATTAATTTACTGCGGTGTATAGACGGAATGGACGAGCTAAATTGAATAATTTCGGAGCTGAAAATAATTGTAATTATTTTTTTTAGGAATTGGGAGTGATACAAAAAATGTAGGAAAGCTAATTGGCGATGTGTAAATGTATAAATTAATGTTGCGATGTAAGCCTGCGAGTGTCTCTTTGCCCGAGTTGAGCCCTTATTTTTCCAAAGACAATCTCACATTATGATTTAAAATGGACCGTTGGGATTGAACAGTGGTCGTAGTTATGATTATTTTTGTATTTTTACTTTATTCTGGCAAAGAGACAATTGATCTGTATCATAATATCTATCAATATGAGGAATTATTTATCTGCTTTTTACATCTAACTCTTATTTCTACATTTTTACTCTGCTCGTGCCGCTTTCTTTGAAATAAAAGAAGCATGCTACTATAGATTTAATAATCCTTTCAATTGCTAAAGGATTATTTAGATATATTACGCAACGATAGTAATTTTCGACTTGAACCCTATTCGCGCACTGTTAGGCTGAGCGCTGAGTTCATTATAATACCACACTGTTTATTAATCACCAAACAAGAATACAACTTAGATTAAAGAAAAATCAAGAGATTTTAAGAAATTTCACAGAGACAATAGGCGGCCTTACAATCATAAATGCAAGTTTTTTTGTTCCTTTAAAATTTTATCTTAAAAAAAGCTGAAGGTAAAGTATAAATAGGAATAAAAGAAACTTCCATTTATTATTGTTAGGGTTGGTGCCTTGTTTTTCTAATATGTAATCCAGGCTAATATTTTCATACAACAAAGGAGGTGAACTAGCAAGATGTCTACTTGATAGTAGTTGATTGTAATTGTAAGCTATCACCAGTAACCATAGACATTCACAATACCAGACAGATTGCAGATGTGTTGTTAATCCTTAGGTTACCTCTTCATAACTGTATGGTCAGTTGCAGAGAAAATTTAACCTCTGGTAATGAATTATTAAAGCACCATTTCCACCTAACGGTCGGCATCGGTTCGGAACCATGACCGGGCGAACCCAAACTTTTGTTTTCCTCTTTCGTGTATTATTATGATAATATTCTTCTTCTTCTAATGCAATAGCCAATAATATTACGTCAACTTGAACCATTTTCAAAAGTTACAACTAGTCTACTTACTTTCACTGGGTGTGGATACGTTCGCCGAGCCGTACGGCGCCGATCGTGTGCGTCGACATGCCGCCGGCGACATTCGGCTGTCGCAGAATTCTTTGTACTCTTTTCTTATCGATGCGATTTGGTTTTGCCGTTCGGTGGAAATACTGCTTTATACGACAGTTGACTATACTGGCTTTTGTAGCCGTAAATAAATATGTATGTAGCTGGCATTGTTTTGGGACAGTAGCTTGCACGCGAATGTCATGCCAGCTACAGAATGATGATACGACAATATTCATGGATGAGATTATGATAAGTGAATACGCTAAAGATTCATTATGAATCATAATTTACAGTATCTTAAGATTTTTAAAATTACATTGTAGGTATTATTCAGAAACGTACATATATACAGTTGAGTTCACTAATACTTGGACTGGAAATCGTTTGTAAATATTTATACAAATATCTTATTACTGTTTTAAATAAGGTTCATGTTTAGGGATTTATAAATGATATAGTACAGATATTAGTGGACTGGATTGTTTAGATGTGCGAAAGATGTATCCATCGTAATCGGAAAACTTCGTATTATCGTGCTCTCTCCGTTAGCCTATAATCGTTTTTTGTCTTTGTGACATTTGAATAAAGTTCCAAATTCATGGATGTAACATTGTCACTAAAATAATTTTATTGATACACAATATAATGTATTCATGTCGTATTCAGAGTTTTCCGATGGACTAACATTATACACTACATCTTTGTGATGTATTCATACCCTGATTTCCGTACTATTTTGGTACCTGATGTTTTGACGCATTCTTGATACCAATATTAATGTATAACACGAGCAGAGTTAAAGTGAAGATGATTATTAACTGTAAAAGATTTGTTTATATAAACGGTAAATGTAACCAGCTGCAATTTACAGTTATGTACTTTTTCACTGTTTCCGTTTTCTTAATAAAAATGTTGAAAATATTATTTAATTTCTTTCATTTGATAGTGGAATTTTTCAGTGATTTGCCCATAACAAATTATCAGGATATACCTAGTCGTGTCAACGAGGAGTGTGAGGCAGGCTCAAGGGGAACAATTATTTTTCAACATGTTACAAAATAAAACCGTCCAAGTGCGAGTCGTACTCGCGCACGAAGGGTTCCGTTACAAAAACTGCAAAAAATCAGAATTTTTGTATGGGAGCCCCCCTTAAATACTAATTTTATTTTAATTTAATTATTTCTTTTTAAAGTAGATATTTAATTAAATATTCTGTGAGCATTTCAAGTATTTAGCTGTTACAGTTATTTAAATAGACACAAAACAGCAAAAAAAACACGTTTTTTGTATGGGAGCCCCCCTTAATTATTATTATTATTTTGATTTAAGTATTTATTCTTGAAGAAAATATTTAATTAAATATTCTGTGAGCATTTCAAGTATTTAGCTGTCACAGTTATTTAAATAGACCCAAAACAGCAAAAAAAAAACATGTTTTTTCTATGGGAGCCCCCCTTAATTATTATTATTATTTTAATTTTAGTATTTGTTGTTATAGCGGCAACAGAAATACATCTTCTGTGAAAATTTCAACTCTCTAGCTGTTACGGTTCGTGAGATACAGCCTGGTGACAGACAGACGGACGGACGGACGGACGGACGGACGGACAGACAGACAGACAGACAGACAGCGAAGTCTCAGTAATAGGGTCCCGTTTTTACCCTTTGGGTACGGAACCCTAAAAAGGGTGGTTGAGTAGGTATCGTTAACAGTTGAATGAGCAACTGTTTTAATTAATTTACATTATGTTTTCTTTAAAATCTGTTCCTGGTTGATGTCGGGTTTAGAATAACATCTCCCCATTTCTAAGCCGTAAAGGTGACTAAGGTAAATAGGGAAATTTTAGCCAACAGTCACTATTATACGTCTTTTTGTCTAACCGAAAACCTAAAAACTTGCTCAAAATGGCTAATAAACGTGAAAGTTACGGTTCTGTTTATGTAGCCATTTTATGTGATCTGCGTACCCCATTTGGGAATACTGCGAAAAATAATTAACCTGTCTTCTACGCAATCGAAAGATGGCTGTTTGCCACATCTCTCATTCTCATACATGCACATAGGAAACCAAAGTAAAAATTGTTAGAGAGCAATGTTGTGCAATATAAGTAATCTAAGGGCTGCCACATACACTGGGACTTCCGTTTCGGAATTTCGATTCGTAATATCGAACGCAGTCAATCCACATAAATCTAACGACCAATCACATACAAACAGTAATTTTCCGTCCGAAAAATCTGATTCTTAATTCCGTACCATGGCCTATGCATTGAGAATCCCGTATTCGTAATCGCAATCGCAATCGTAAATTTTAGCCTGTGAAAATAGAACCTATCCAATTATACTTATGCAGTAACGGACGGACTTTTTGCGCGTCGTGTGCGTTAGGGTCAGTTCACACCGAGACGAGACGCGACGCGGCGATGTATAAAATAAAGAGGCCAGTGAATAGTGTGTCTACTCTAATTTCACATGTTTTGTCAATCGCTTGAAGGTCAGCAGGAAGAGATCCCTCAAGGGATATGTTCGCCTTTGTACTTGTGTTTTGTTCTGTGCTAGTTATTTTGTCATTTTTATTTTGTACAATAAAGAGTTACATACATACACTATGCGCTGCGCAGTGCGGCGCCGCGCTACGTCTCGAGGCGCAGCGCAACGTATTCTGAATACTCACAATGAAATGTGACCCTTATCGCGAAGCAAATAAAGTATATTTTGAGTTGGTAGCGCTACATGCCCAACACCGCTCCCGCACACCGCGCGGGTGGCGGCGTAGCGCGACGCAGCGCCACGCCGCGAGGTGTCTCGAGTCGCAGCGCTGCGCGGCGCAACGTACTCCGTATGCTCACAATGAAGTATGAACCTATCGTGTAGCAAATAGTTTATTTTGAGTTGCTCTGTTAAGTTTGATTCTGGACACTATAGGATAGGGTCAAGTGGGTCTAGCCCAGTAGTGAAACAATCTTGCGACATTATATATTTTATTTTATAATCAACATGATACAGATGTTATGGCTTTGTATTCAAATATCATTCTATTATAATAAAAATATTAACAAATTATCTTACATCCACTTGACAATGTACAATTTGTAATAGATCTTACAAAATATCCTCTACCATTACGTGGTGGTGGCGCGAGCGTCCACCCTGACTCACGGTTCATTGGGAAACGGGCTGTGGTATTTACTCTCGTACTTTTAACTTACAAAGATATTGCTTTATCTCTCCTTTGTCGGGGCATTAAGCGCAAGTCTGCGACTTAATTTACAAAACAAATGCATTTCAAACTAATTAGTTGCGCAGCGTGACGTAGCTTTTCCTTGTGACAAGCGTCAGACGTATTATGCTAGTATAGCGACCCTTACACGTGTACGTCGGGCATGGGCTTGGGCGGTGCCCGAAAACAAAACAGGGGAGGAGTGAAGACATCAAAACCACACGGGTGTAAATCTGACCTTACAATACATTAACTCTTATCACCAGTCTTCATGAATATCAACATGCCAACGATGTATTCATACTTTAATATTATTATACTACAAAGCACTTGCGATTTTCTTTAAGGATTAGTTAATCAATCCATACTATTTTAGAAAAAATCACATTCAAAACGTGTGAGGAGATTTCGTTGTTTGTTATGCGCGGCCAGCGTCACGCGGACAAGCAGCAGCGTCGAGAGATAAAACTGGTTAGGCCTTCGCAGTCGCGGATATTAGGTAAGTCGTAACGATAAATTATGTATTTACATTAATTGGAATTAAAACAACTAAAATTTCGACACACAACAATAAATAAAAACAACCACAAAAATGTGTTATGGAATGAGAAACATTTTTAGTTCGAAACGAGCACGCAGCGGGTGCGAACTCTCACCTCCTGAACATTTTAAGACAGTCTAATTTTTCATTTTAGATAGGACACGCACAGACAGTTTCCAAGACTGTATAATAATAAAAAACAAAATGGAAGTAAGTTATACGCAGCACAAGTATAGTTCATTTAGCACTTTCAATCTCACAGAGTAAGGAGCTTAAGACGAATGGGATGGAGTTAAAATTCGACAATTACTTAACGATCCCGTCGGTAAACCGGGACTAAACTAGACGTGTGGGTGCGGGCTAGAATATGTCGGGGCACTGGGACCAGTCGCGGCGCTGCTTGCACTGCCAGTAGGTGTCGTTGTAGAGATGGCGCAGCGCGCTCTCGCCGGGCGCGGCGGCCTGGCGGCTGAACCACAGCGGGCGCGGCGGGGCCGGCGCGGGCAGCCCGCGCGCCGCGGCCGCCTCCGCCGCCGCCTCGAGGGCGCGCCTCGCGCCGCGCTGCTTCTCCTCTAGCCGTAACTGCAAAGAGACGTTAATGGATAAAAAATATGAAATTCTAAAGACAGGCCGCGGAATGTCATACTTTCTGGGGGTGACATAGTGTCGTACTGAATTGAAACTTATACCAAAAAAAATTACGGAAAATGTAAGAAATTGTACGCTAGTTAAAAAAAAAGTACTGTAATTTCGTACATTTTATTGGTATAAGTTTCAATTCAGTACAACACTATGTCAGTCACCGCCAGAAAGTATGACACGTCGTGGAGCACGAAAACATAAGCAACATTTCTACGAGTTTAACGATCGTAATGGCAGCGTGTTGTTCCCATGAGAACTTTAGCAACTTTGCGACGGGACTATTGATGGCCGGTCGCGGAGCACAGTGAAATTCGAGTGTTGACCCGGTGCTATCTATCTCTGTCGCACGCGTGCAGTAATATTGCTCTCACGCTCGCACAGTGTGACGCACGTGCTCAAAGCGAACAAGTGCGACAGAGACAGATAGCAGCGATTCAACGCTCCGCGATCGGCCTTTAATTAATCCGTTAGTTAGATTATGGAAAAATATGAGACACTTGCTTTTAGTTTATCACAACTAAATCGACAAAGGTATAGATCGCCTTACTTCCGGAGTCGGGACTTGTGACGTCATAAAAGTAAAAAATGTACCATATAGTGACACCACGCGAATCTTTAAATCGCTGTACTATCGTAATTTTTTTGTCAATGAAATAAAAAAGCGTTTAATATTTTTTGATAATCTATCAGACAAACTAAATAGTTTTTTAGACGTCTAGCCTATTTGGGGGCGTCCATAAATTACGTGAGGCGTTTTTTTTTTCAATTTTCTGACCCTTCCACCCCCCTTGGTGAGATGTTGTGAGATTTTATTCAACCCCCTCCCGCACCCACCAAATCTCACGTGAGATTTTTCAAAATGTTATTTTAAAAAGAAAAAATAAAATGAAGACGTAACTTTAAAAAAAAACTAAAATTATTCTTCGTTCGGAGGATACACTCATGAAGTGTCAAATGTAAAGCGCCATCCACATAATCACTTCGCTTTTTAAGACCTTAGGCATCTGGATTAAATGGACCAAAATAGTAGTTTTTTTGTTTGATTGAAACAAGAAAAAAAATGACGTGATATTTGCCGTGACCCCTCCTCCCCCCAACGTGAGATTAGATGAGATTTGACTCGACCCCCTCCCCCCTAAAACACCTCACGTAATTTATGGACGCCCCCTTTCCTCTCTCTGCAACATCGCGCCAAGTTGTTTGCCAATACCGACCTTCTCCGCGTTGGCCTCGTCCCAGAGCCCCTCCTCCATGAGCCGCTGGTCGGGCCGCATCCGCGAGTCCGTGGGCGCGACGCCCTGCTCCATCTCGTTGAGTTGTGCCGCTAGCAACGTGAAGTTGTACCATCTGGGGACAAACGGTCAAAGTTAGGCGAGTGGGGATAAGTGTCAGCCTTAGTGACAGATAATTGGCAATTCGGGATTTTTGTGCTCAACTTCAATAGACATAAGTAACGCTACTTTACACATTGATATATTTGAAAGTTAGACTATTTAAATATTTAGACTTTTTGCTATCTGACCATGTCACTTCATGAATGTTTATTTTGCGATTAGAGACTTTTGAAACAAAGGACAAATATAAACAAAAATAAATGATTATTTCTTCCACGGATGAAATAAGGATAGAGGTTATACTTGCTTTAGGTGACAGACTAGTAACCTAACACTATCATCCTCCATTTAAATCAGTGGTTCCCAAACTTATTTTTCTCGTGGACCACTTTCAAAATTTTACTGGATTCGGTGGACCCCCTGCTGCTATATTTTCTTTTCACATTCTTAAAGTCGCCAAAAAATAAAAAAAATGTGTCGCTTCTGAGTTCTGTCCCTATAAGGTGTCGGGATAGAATAACACCACTCCATTTCAGTCTTCCGTGGATGTCGTAACGTCGTAAGAGGCGAGTAAGGAAAATAGGTTTAGATATGCTTTAGGTTAGGTGACAGGCTAGCAACTTGTCATTTTTATGCCTGTTCTACCTGTTAACACATCTAAAATTATGCTAGAAGTGGCTGCGAAGCGTGAAATAGTCAAGATGATGGTTTTATCTATGTCACATTTCGTATGCTCTGCCTACCCCGTTTGGGAATATAGGCGTGGTTGCATAGCTATGTAAAATAAATACAAAAAACGATATGTTTTATAACACTTTATTTATTAAAAGAATAGCGTTAAAAAAAAAAAAGGTAATATTCTCACTCCTGTATTCCCAAGAGGGGTAGGCAGAGCACATGAATTCAAAAATCAATTTGTTAATAATTAATTAGCAATATATTATTAGTATCTACAAATAAAAATTGGTGTATCGAATACTGATCATATTTGTGTAGATATAAATAAAAGTCTAAATCCCAAAATTGACCATAAAAACGATAACTAACATTCCATCAAATCAATGAGTTCACGCGCTCCATTTGCGTTTTTTTTTTCTGCGGCTTCATTGACGTGACAAACTGGCATCGCTCGCTCTTTCCGAAAAGGATTAGTTTTGATAAAATAGTTACTTCAAATTCACGCCAAAACTACTGAACCGATTGCTTTGAAATTTTGTAGACGTAAAGTTAGAAGTCCGGATTAAATAATAGGATACTTTTTATCCCGGAAAAATTGATATTCCCGAGGGAAAACAAAAATATAGGTTGCTTTGCTTGATGGATGGATTGGAGATGGCGCTGCGAGTCCAAATTCCATACGGGCGAAGCCGCGGACGGAAAGCTATCGTGACAGTCGTGTCAATCATAAGTGGACAGGAATAATCAAACTTGAAAGATAAACAAACAAAGAATGACTTTGCAAACCATACATTACATGCACATATTACTCTACTCACGCATACTACTGGTTACCTACTTAAGTTTTTCACCTATAACAGTCGCTTGCCTTGTTCAAATATTATCTGCTTAGTTAGGTAATCAAAAACAATGTAGGTAGGCCCTTATAAAAACTATGCTTACATTATTGCTCTTTACTATCAAAATGAGATAAATTTTCGTAGACCCCCATTAACATCTTATGGACCCCCATTTTTTGTTCACGCCTACGTAGACCCCCAGAAACTCTCCCGTGGACCCCTAGGGGTCCACCTGGACCACTTTGGGAATCACTGATTTAAATCGTGCTTAAAGTGGCAACGTAACGTTTCAATAAATAATGGTTTTCTCTATGTAATGTTTTGTGTGCTCTGCCAACCCCACTTGGTAGTCCGACCACTTCGTGAGCGACCCTTCATCGGTATGAGAGGCGACGCCAACGCCTCCCTAGCCGGGGAGGGTCGCGCGAGCAGTAGTCGTGCAGGAGGGACGCTCGCCCACGGCGACTTTTTGTAGGGATGCAGCAGCGATATAGTCGCGAAGCGGGCGGTAGCTGTGCAAAACTGACCTGTCGGAGTCGGGCGGCGCGTCGATGCGCTGCCAGGCGACGGTGAACTTGCCGGTCTTGCAGACCGTGTTGTCGGGCGAGGCGCCGGACCCAGCGGCCCGCAGTGCTAGGTGTAAGCGTGCACTGACCTGTCGGAGTCGAGCGGCGCGTCGATGCGCTGCCAGGCGACGGTGAACTTGCCGGTCTTGCAGACCGTGTTGTCGGGCGAGGCGCCGGACCCAGCGGCCCGCAGTGCTAGGTGTAAGCGTGCACTGACCTGTCGGAGTCGGGCGGCGCGTCGATGCGCTGCCAGGCGACGGTGAACTTGCCGGTCTTGCAGACCGTGTTGTCGGGCGAGGCACTGGTGACGGGCGCCACCTCCACGCGGCTGTCCCAGTGGCCCTGCAGCACGTAGCGCGGCTGCAAACAGGGAGACGGCACAGTTAGCGAATAGCTTGCCATTTATACAGGGTGTAACGGTAAATACGAAAACCATCCACTAATTAATTTCCAAAAGCGGTATGTGTATTTATAGTCTCCCAAATTGAACTTGGCGAGATTTTAAGTACTGTCTACTAGTTCAAATCTTGCTGTAAGAGGAAGGGGGAGCTCATAGACTCTAAAAGTTTACCCATTTTCACTTATGAGTTATAAGTAAATGCTAAAACTTTTTATGTAACCTAAATAGCAAAAATTTATACATTACAATGCTTCACATGTGTCTAACTTTAAGGTTCTGTTTGAAATTTATACACGTTGGGTTTCACCAGAAATTTTCACTCGAACCTACTGACAGCGCGACGGGACAATTGTATAATTTCAATATTGTTTGAAAAGCGCGGGTAAAGATGCGCGCGAGATAGACTAAACCCGTCACTGTCTAACTAGAGACATCAGAAAGTGACAGGTAGTCCAATTGGCAACATTTCGACGAGTCTAGTGATCGTGATGGCAGCGTGTGTCCCATGGGAACTTTAGCAACTTTTGAAGGGTCTGATAGTAAAAGAGAGCACTGACCACGCCGCTAGGATCCTTGATGACGCCAGTGACCTTCCGCTGCGCGTCCTTGCTGAAGTAGCCGTAGGGCTGGTACTTTAAATGAGCGACGTAGCCCGCCGCCGCGCCCGCCTCGCCCGTGATGTCCATGTCGCCATGGTTGTCCACCCAGAGCTTGCCCACGATTATGTTGTGCACTGTCGTCGTCACCTGGAATGGGATAGCTGTCGTTTAGAGGACGAACTTTGGTATTCCATCGTGGTGTTCTAGCTTGGCAGCGAGTGGAGTGGTAAATTGGCTATCCATTAATTAAGACGCACAAAATTTGGGAATTTTAAACAAAAAGTCACACAAACTTTGAAAGTTATAGTAATTTTGTTCAGTGTCATAAATCATTGTAAATGAAAGTGTGCCATACATTATGGATTGCCCCCAACTAGGAGATCGTATGACACGCAGCCAAAGTCGCAGGTAAATCGACTTGGTTTATTTTACTTGAACAGGATAAGCTTAAAGTTAGTTTAGAGCTGTTGAATTACGCAATTGTAATTGCAGACGCCGGTCTAACTTCATCCCACCGGTATGCGTTCCCGGAGCCTTTGAAGACTTTGTCTATTCAACATCGCTGAATCGCCTAGTACTTACTTATGTACCTTTACATAATCATTATGAAGTTTCATCCTATGGTTACCTGTGTGGCTGGTTTAGAACCAAACCTCTCCATTTCTTCCGTGGATGCCAGAAGAGACGTAGTCATGTTTTTGTCTAGGTGACGTTTCGCCTACCCCATTTGAGAGTACATCTTTATCAAATGATTATTATCCTCGACTGCAACCTACTCGGCAAATCTATTGGTACAAGTATAGCAGACGCCGGTCTAACCTTACCCCACCGGTACTTGTTCCCGGAGCCCTTGAACACGGCACCCTGGTCCGCGCTGGGCGCGATGGAGATGGTCTGGCCGCGGAACACGGACGCCAGCGCGTAGCTCAGCCACGAGGCCCAGCGCGCGCCCTCGCAGTGCAGCGCCAGCGTCGGCGGGTGGTGCGCCACCTGAGGGGACGGAGGACTGATCCACTACCCCCGCCCTGCCAGTTGCCTGCCTTACCTAGTGTAGTGAGCCCATGAACTGTGGCCTCTTGTTGCCTGCCTTACCGGGTGGTCGTCAGTGGTGTGGTATGAGTGCGCCAATGAACTTTGCACAGGCTTAGCATAAGAAGAGGAACTAGACCACCCGTCACTTTCTGACGTTTTTAGTTAGACAGTGACAGCTATAGACCATTTCGAGCGCAACTCTACTCGAGCTAGTCCGGTTGCTAATAGTAAGACGCATCTTCCAATTTACGTCCTTTACTTTATAGCCTGATCAGCATCATTGTACCGCGTCTTAAGTATGCGAGCGGAGAGACGGGAGACGGGAGGGGTCAGAGCAGGTGCTGTCTTTTGTAATTCCGCCGTTATCGGCTCCTCGTCTTGCCGCTCGTTTACCCACGCGGTTTAGCGGTGCTGATCGGGCTATAAAGTAAAGGAAGTAAATTGGAAGATGCGTTTTACTACTAGCACAACGGCGTGAGTAAAGTTGCGCGCGAGATACACCTGTACTTGTCACTGTCAGCTAAAGACGTCGAGAAAGTGACGAGTAATCTAATTCCTGTTCCTGTGAAGACTCGGTAGTATTCAAAGACGCGATTCGATCGCTAGCTGGTGTCATAGCCAGATGTTTTCAATATGTTAGAGTTACTAGTTTCGTGTCGTGATCTGTGAATCGCCAGGACGAAAGTTTTTTCGTGTCAGGTGTGTGTGTACCTTCCGCCAAGTGTACTTGTTCCCGCTGGCGGGGAACTCCGCGCTGGCGCCGCCCAGCGGCACGACCTGCAGGTACTTCCCGCGGAACTTAGTGGTCATCGTGAACTCCTGCCAGCAGCGCCAGCCCGCCGCGCCCTCGCAGTGCTGCGCGAGCATCGGCGGGTGGTGCGACACCTACGCCGACCGTGTCCACATTTAATAATCAAAGTGGGCTTTCAAGTACACTTTTGTTTCTCAAATTGGACAGCTTTATATCGTTTTCTCCTCGGAATCATGAGCGCAAATTGACAAAAAAAGCATAAGTGCTTAAGACCAGTGGTCGGCAACCTTTTAGAAGACAAGGGCAACAAATCGGCGAAATGGTGTGGCCACACTTGCGTACTCTTTTGTCAGTAGAGGATTACAGGCATTAAGAATGGTATTCAAAACTCAATGCCACGGGCCATATGCGACCTGCGTTGCCGGGTTGCCGAACCCTGCATTAAACAAATATCACATAAATGTGACTTTTCTTAGGTGTTGAAATCGATTGCGCTCTTGATTCTGAGTAGAAAACACTACATTTTCCAAGTTGAGAAAAAATAGCAAACTTTTTAATGAAAAGGCCCTTAAAGTTCAGAAACACAATTTATCATTTCGCTGTAAGGGACAGCGCGAATGATAGTTGTGAATCTTGGTTTTGGAAAAGGAATTTGGAATGGCGGATGCTGGTAGGAGTACATGGGTGTTAGGGAAGGAGAGTAGGAGTATAATGGATGCTTTCAAATTCTGCCATCGATTTGAGACTAAAGAACAAAGACAAAGACTTTTTGACAATGATTTATTTCTTATATGGTCCAGTCGAAGATATAAATGTCTATTGAGAGCATCCATAGCGGTACTAATGTGTGTAGGTAAGGCAGGAGTGCAGGAGCAGGCGGTGGGGACGATTACGGGTTTCAGTTTACAACCATTTTCAAATCCATTTCAGTAAGAATCTAGCTTTAGTAACGTCCAAACGGAAAAAGATTTTGGAAATAGTCGAAAGATTGTCTACAGCTATAATAAAGAACATGAGTTATTTACTAAAACTGGATCTACTTATTACTCACTAAATTTATGTTAGTATGGGTTCGCATTCTGTAGATCAGTGGTTCTTATTTTTAAATCACACATCAAGTAAATTTGCTACTCTACGATCGAGGTTTTATCTGGAAACTTCAAAAACTAAAAGTAAAAATCTCAATTATCACTCTCCGTGACAGTAAGTTCAAACTAGACTGTTTTTTTTTTATCTTATAGCATTTAATAGATAATTTTAATAGAACGTACCTGTTCAGATATCGACCGCCAGCCAAGATCCGCCATGCGGTCGCATTCATACGTCTCGCCGAGGAGCGGGTTGAATGGCTTATTTGTTCTGAAAAAAGAAAGAGCAAAAAACACGTTCAGAAGCGCACAAAATTTTTATCAACACTTAATCAGTACTTGAGCTCTGCAAATTTAATCTCAAGTGCTAATTAAGATAAGTATCTCAAGTGGCAGCTCAACTGATTTCATGTGTATTTACTATTTGTAAAAATACAATAAAAAACACATGTCTCATGATAAAACACCATGGCAACCTGATTGCTAATCTATACTAATATAATAAAGCTGAAGAGTTTGTTTGTTTGTTTATTTGTTTGTTTGTTTGAACGCGATAATCTCAGGAACTACTGGTTCGGATTGAAAAAATATTTTTGTGTTGGATAGACCATTTACCGAGGAAGGCTTTAGGCTATATAACATCACACTGCGACCAATAGGAGCGAAGAAATACTGCAAAATGTGGAAAACCAAAGTCAATATTCCACTCGAGTCGCGGGTACAGCTAGTTCAAACATATAACTACCAAGTGATCCACTCAGAAAGAAATTAAACGGACATATTCACATATTTATATCGATGTAAAGACGTGAGTGCATCCGTTTTATTCACTACTAACTTTTTCCATTGTGACATGAAAACTATTGATTCGACTAAACCAACGCAGGTGCAACCTTGACGTATTCTCAACCATTCATTTGATGAAAGCGGGCACAGAATAGGTAATAGTACTAGGTACTTACACAAGGTCCACTGTTTAACATATTTAGGAGTAACTGTTGTCTTTCTACCATCACCAGCTTGCCGTACGCCTTTGACAAGGTCTGGACGGCGAACGAAGCGTACCTAAACTGAGGAGTGTCCTGATGTGTGAGAGCCCCGGACAAATCTAGCGTGCAGGTGTAGGTGTAGTGTACAGGGTGAAGCACGTGCTCAA
Source organism: Adoxophyes honmai (assembly GCA_005406045.1). Classification (NCBI taxonomy): domain Eukaryota; kingdom Metazoa; phylum Arthropoda; class Insecta; order Lepidoptera; family Tortricidae; genus Adoxophyes; species Adoxophyes honmai. Next base: position 46,069 of record BHDV01038575.1, on the reverse strand, counting down.
GTGCGAGCGTGAGGGCAATATTACTGCACGCGTGCGAGAGATAGCAGCGGGTCAACGCTCGAATTCCGCCTCCGCGACCGGCTTTTAGTACAGTACCTGTTAGCCGTGGTGGCGTACGAGGACACGGTGAAGGCGGCCACGTAGGCGAGCTGCTGCGCGGGGTCGCCGCAGCGCGCCGCCTCGTCCAGGATGCTGGAGTATTCGTAGTCCTCGACCAGCCGCTGCAGCATGGACAGCGGCTCGCTGAAGTTCACGGGGATCGGGATCTTGGACAGCTCCTTGCCTGCAATGACGAGGTAACACTTCTGTTTACTGTTTAACTAAAGAGGTTACACCGCGCTACGCCGCCACCCGCCCGCTGTGCGGGAGCGGTGCTGCGCACGTAGCGCTGCCAACTCAAAATATACTTTATTCGCTACGTGATAAGGTTCACATTTTTCATTGTGAGAATTTAGGTCCGTCGCGCTACGCCTCGAGACGTAGCGCGGTGCCGCGCTGCGCAGCGCGAAACCACATGCATCTTCGCGCCGCGTCTCGTCGCGTCTCGTCTCGGTGTGAATTGACCCTAAAGCTACTGTTACACGTGCTCATTTCAAGCATGAAAGCATGCTTCTATTGAGCAGTTGCTACTTATTAGCATGTGTGTCGAAATCTTGCTCGAAATTAGCAGCTTAAGTGGCTGAACGGTTTTTAAACTGTCAAAAAACAAAAACATTTTTCTATCTACATACTCTGGTTACAGCCGTTAGAAGGTAATGGTCATCAAATACTGTCTATTCGTTTTCATCACAATCACGTCTGATAGAAAGAGAAAGACGATAAAGCTAAAGAGACTTACAAGCATCCGTCCCACTCGCACTCACCTATGCAGTTCTTCATGATGGACCAGAGGCTGAACGGGAGTTGGGCTCAAGTGACTAAAGGGTTTTTTTAAGTATCAAAAAAACTGGTTACAGCCATTAGAAGGTAATGATAATGACCATAAAAATAAATATACCTACTATTATGAATGTACTTTGACCCAGGGATTGTTACCGGTATTACTAAAAACTAAAATATCTCCTTTAATCTGGAATTTTAGTTTGTTATTCCTATATAGTAATTAGGTAAGCCTACAAAAGTACGACATTAAATGAAAAAAATCCAATAACATACAATAACAACTGAGATACCGAAATTGAATACCGGTATAAATGCATGAAAATAATACCGGTATTCGATCCCTGCTTTGACCACAATCACGCCTCATGTGAAAATAAAACCGTTAAAGCTAAAGACACTTAGGGTCAGTTCACACCGAGACGAGACGCGACGCAGCGATGCATAAAGAGGCCGGTGATTTCACGCTGCGCAGCGCGGCGCCGCGCTACGTCTCGAGGCGCAGCGCGTCGTACCGTACCTGAATGCTCACAATGAAATGTGAACCTTATCGTGTAGCTAATAAAGTATATTTTGAGTTGTTCTATTAAAGAATTTCGTGGAGCGCCGCGTCGCGTCTCGTCTCGGTGTTAACTGAACCTTATAGCAGGCATCCTCCGCACTCACCTATGCAGTTCTTCATGATGGACCAGAGGCTGAGCGGGTAGTTGGGCTTGTCGGGCACGCGCGTGCGCCGCGGGTGCCCGTCCACCGTGCTCACCGGCACCTGCGACGCGTGCGGCTGCCGACAAAGACTTTACTATAGAGGGTTTCCTAATCTATGGGTCGCGCCCAATGGCGGGTCGGGAGCGAATATTAAGAGGATAGGAGTCGCACCACTTCTCCATACAAACGTAGTCCCCTGTTTTCTCAGTGAATAATGACATTAGAGCAATTTTTTTTTACATTATATTTGTATCTGCCCCTATAATTTGTTTTTATCGATATTCTAAATTAAAAAAAAATTAAAAAATTAAAAAGCGATAAAAGAAAATCATAGCCACAACAGATACAAATATAATAAAAAATAAAATTTTTGCTCTAATGTCATTATTCACGTAGAAAACAGGGGACTACGTTTGTATGGAGAAGTGGCGCGACTCCTATCCTCTTAAGTGACGGAACTGATTAGTATTACAATTCAGTTAGTAAGCCTGCCTGTCCACTGGGCCGGAGCGTAGCAGCAGAGCGGTGAGCGAGATAAAAACACACCAATAGAATTGCATTCAGTGCAGAGGAACGGGGATTTTATGTGATTCTATTGGTGGATTTTTAAATTTTTTATCTCGCACACCGCTCCGCTGCCTAGCTCCGGACCAGTGGACAGGTAGCCTAAACTGTACCTCGCACATACACCATACACGCTACTCAAATGCGACGATACGAAAGTCAGTTTCGCTCAGTGTTTTGAAATTACAATCGCGCTCGGAAGTTAAAGTGAGCTGTTATTATTAATAACCTTAATTATCTAGCCAAAAATAATCTCGACATTTTTGTTTTAGTATTCTTTTTACGAGCCGTGTTTACGTACATTAATATTTTGTAGTTATACCGTTTTACAATTTTACAAGCTCGTTGAAACCACAAGGCCACGCTAATTAGAACCGGCGCGTCTTACAACACTCAATAATGTGCCAAGTATACTATTTTAATGAATGATATCCTTGTACATAATTTATTTTATAATAGCTGGTGTACTGAAGGCTTGACTCATTGTTATTGCCGCAAATACAAGATTCATACAATAAATAGTTTTTCGCACTATTCACGCATGCTCTAATAATTAATATTAGGTGCAACCTTATTATGTTTAAAGTTATAACAATCCAATCTTGCAGCCCTGCAAGTGGAGCGTATGATGACTAAGATTCTCTTAAGTTGTAGGGAAGGCTTCCGATTCCGAGTCCCCTCTACAGACCGACCAAAAAGGGTAGAAATCAGACGAAGCCGCCACTTTCTTAGCAGACTTAATTTTTTTAGCGTTAACTGCTTGTGTACAGCAACAATTTTGTATTACACATTTTGGTTCTTTTTTTTGTGTTTTTGGCCACTTTGTAAGTGTCTATGAAGGATTAAAAAGTAATGTTACCCATATGACGGAGTCTGTGGCCTTGGCGTCAGGCGGCGGCTTGGCCGCGACGGCCCCCGCTTCGGCGCCCCCCATCGAGCTCTCCGGCCGCTCCTTGTCCTCCAAGAATATCACCTGCAACCAAACAAACACTCTTAAGGCCCTGCGCAGACGACAAACTATCCGCGACGAACTTATTAGTCTGTGAAAATAGAACCCATGAAATTATATGCGGTAACGCACACGAAGCGCAAAAAGTCCGACGCACAATGCATACAATCCTCACAGACTTTTTGTGCGCCGCAGACTCGATCGCACTGGTTTTAAACGGTGACATTTGTGACGTTTTCTTTCGAGAACGACGCTCATTGTACCTATCTGAATGTCTAAGGTTGGCCGGCGTATATCGGTATCTTATAATACATTCAGTTGAAAAGAGACCAGTTGGCTTAGCTCTGCAAGACGCGATTAACTTGAGCGCAAGATAGACTATACCTGTCGCTGTCTAACTCAAGACTTCAGGAAATAACGGATAAAGGCCGGTCGCGGAGCACAGAGAAATACGAGCGTTGACTGCTCCGCGACCGGCCTTTAGTCTACCGCGCGTGCGTGACGACGATGTGTTTTGCTGTGCTAAAGCCTAAAAGTAGACTACATATTCGTAATTAGAAAAAATATACATATATCACGGATACGGCTCTTGTTCGGCTAACAGGGACATAGTTGTAATTAAAACACACGGCTGTTAAGTGTCGTCTCGTACCCGGCATGCACTTCGGTTTTCTCTACTGATTTCAGTTACGTCAGATGAACCGTTTATCTAAAGGTAGGTATGGCGCGAGCTTTATCAAACGACACAGCTCTAAAATAAAATAAATATCAAATGAAATGAGTCATGACACGATTACTGTGAATAATTTACTTTAATAGTCGTACGAAATAGCGTGTTGCAAACGGAAGAGGCACGATTACTCACTAAAATTGATATTTACAAAAGTTTTTGTAAGTACTATGCATTTACAGTACAGTTTAAATTTAGTATAGGTTCCTACCTATATTTTTTAGATTAGAGTTTTGACAGATAATATTCGAAGTTTCCTCAGGAATTCAAAGGCAAACCCAGCAATTATTAACGCAACGAAAGACTATTGAAAATTACACTTATTATTGTTTTTAATGATGTCAAAGCGTTTCATTGATCTGCAATTTTCATTGATGTCTTAAGTTTACTTGAAAATGTGCGAGTATTTAATAATTTTAAACCAAAACAATATAGACTGCGAACTTTTGCGTATCGTTTGACATAATTACTCACGAGTAATTGATGTAAGCCAGAATTACGACATTAACAGGTAATGATGAATGGCGAATTATTGTGTAGTCGCACTATTTGGCATGGTAAATGCACTTCCATTTCAACAGAGAACCCTGTCGTTCAGCAACTAATTCAAATTACCCCCGACGGCTGCATAAATGGCTAAGGCTAGTGTTTTACCTAGAACTTGGCGTCACTCGCGCGGTCCCGCTGGTGTCACACTGACCGCTCTGTTTATTTGTCCAAATAATTTTCGCGTATTGTATTAACTCGTTAAAATTATACACAGAATGTCATATGGTTACAATTTGTGTAAGAAAATAATGGTTATGTAAATTTTAACGTCACTTCACGTTACGCGTCCGGATCGACACGCTGTTCAAACACTATTAAATATAATAGACCTTTATATAAAACCACATTTTTGTCTGCTAAATGTTGTTTGTCTTGCTATTGCCAGTTAACATTAACGGGGGTCTTTAAATTTTAGTTTATCACCAATAAAATCATCTGTTTTAATAATGGCACTTAATTAAGTGAAATTAGACACTGAAAACAATATTTCGACAATTTTTGTACGAAATATTATTATTATTAGAAACCTCATTTGTTTCTTGTGAACTTATACATAGATTACAATCAGAAGACTTGATTGAAATAGTTTACTGCAGTTTGCTCACTTGAATGTGCAACATAGCTAGTATATACTCAATATGAAATGAAGGAATTAACCAATCTTTATTCCATCATTTGAAAATGTAACAACAAACCAAGATTAATCTGAAAGTATTTTGCTATATTAAGAGGTTATTGTTTGTATTGTTGTAAAAATAAATAAATAAAGACTGACCTGCTGAGTTTCGGTAACAGTCTCTCCCTCTGACTCGTCAGAGCTTTCTCCACTATTGACTTTGTTTTTTCTGTTTACCTGGAAGGATACAGATATGATATGAATAGGTTCTCTATTGGAAGGCATAAAGTTTTTTAGACTAATATTGTTTCGCATAACACTTTTCGCCGAAATTGTTTTTTGCATAATCATCATTACGCATATTTTTTAACGCATAACATTAAAAAGCATAAATACAAGAAGCATAATTGTCATCAAGACTAATGTCTATAAGCATAAGCATAAATAGGCATAATAATCAAATGGCATCATGTCAATATGTATAACAGTATTATGCCAAAAAATAGTGAAGTTTTACACCAATGGCTCGTAGTAATTATTGCTATTCATACCAATTCTATGCATACTTATGTATTATTTAGGAACTAAACTGATGTCGACGGTGTTCCGCGAACTATTCCACGATGTTTAGGCGCTTCGCGCCTGGAATTCATACTAACTTAACCTAACCTAACCTAACCTAATAACAGTAAATAAATGGTAACAACGAAACTGAGTTTTTAAATTATGCATAGTGACATTTATACCAAATAATTATTAGGCCAAACAATAGTATGCGTAATGTGTATTCGGCCAATACAAATTAGTCCAAATGAAATTATGCTATTAGCGTAGTATGACAAAAAAGTATTAGGCCAAAGTACTATTATGCGAAAGTACTGTTATGCCAAAATCAATTATGCCAAATCAATTATGCGAAACAATAAGTCTAAATAAAATTATGCATTCCAAGGGGATCCCATATGAATAATAAAAAAGACATGGAATGTGGAACTAACATATGGCTTACATTCATATAACTCCATTCTATCTATTTGGATTTTTTTGTGCAAAAAAAGTACACAGCCAATAAAAGTGCTACGGAATTGAGCTGTCAAAAGTTGGTTACTTTACATTAACATGATTATAATATTATTATTAAAATTTCTGTATCAAGAAAAGATATGCTTGAAAACTACAATCAGGAACACAGCTGTTTGTTGATAAGATTCAAAGCCACAATGGATGTTTATGAGCAGTAGGTAATAATTATGTGTATTATCAATAGAATTCTATGTTTGCAAGATAAAATTGTTATGACTAACACAGTTGAGTATATAAATCTCAGACAGCCAATGCATCTTTGTATTCATGGACAGTCAAATGGTGCAGGCTTGTTGTGCAGCAAAGTAAGTCAAGTTGGGTGCTTAAGGAGATTGGTAGGGATAGCAAATGGGGATTCTCATTCTTAGGAAAATCTAATTTATCTTTATCTTAAAATTTGGACAAAAAGGTTTTTCCTGCTCAAAGTCAAAAGCACAATATATTACAAAAAATCTTTAACAAATATGTTAATTTTGTGATATTTTTTTAAAAATGGTCTTTACAAAGTATGGAAAATATAAATAATTTTGATCAGAAAAGAGTACTCTTTTTTTATTCACCTAAATATCTCATAAATAATAAAATGGCTGTAAGCTGGAGCTGTCTCCAATAACATAACAACAACTAGTGAAAACACTTACTGGTACTTTCATTACAAAAGAGTTGTGTGTTTTGTCATCCATATTTGAGGTAACTCCCTCTTCCATGGCATCAAAAAACTCATGGTCCTCGTCCTCTGTATCATTTCCTTGACTGCCTCCGTTGCCTCCTGGACAAAGAAAAATAAAAGGTCTTGCATATTATACTAGGTCTAGCACTACCGAAATACAAACAATCAAGTTCAAGAAGAAACCACAACCAATTACCTAACTAATTATACTAACTGTCATCCTGAACACAACTAATTACAACTTTTTATTTAACACATAAATAAGCAAAACCTTCTAATGGTATTTAATCCTTGTATGAAACACAATCTAAGACTGCAGGCAGAAGCAAAAGGATGGATTTGACTGACTGTTTTAGCAAGTCACATGACAAGATTTACTTATATTTTACTAAGTTACTGCTAAGATTATACTGTGCACTGTGATTTGTGCAGTCTATATATGAAGTAGTATCAAACTAGACATATTTTATATAAGTTTCATGTTGGTAATCTCAGTGTCTAAGTAATTAATACAAACTATCAGATACATGATACTTTGACCACTACCTGGTTGCAAGAGATTGTAAAGAGATGTATATAAATATGTTTTTGTGTCAATCATACAATTATAGATCCAATTGGAATACTCAGAATAACTACTCATTTCCTTCTTGCTTGGTCCAAATTTTAGTAGACCTATAATAAAAAACATAAAAGAAACTGTAAATATTAATCAACCCTTAAAAAAATGATTGTTTTGAGAAATGTTCTAGTCACTAACAACCACCAAATGGAATAGTAGATGGCTCAGTCATTTGATTAACATGGGTTTCATGCAAACAAAAACAAAAATAAAATAAAAAACAATACAAACACAAATATATTTAACAAACAATTCAGATGACACACCTCCACATAACCTACAATCATCACTAAGAACCAATTATTGCTTCTGGAAAACATTGAACATTAAACTAAAGCAGAAAGTGAAATGAAATCATGAAATTAGCCCAACCTGAACAAAGTAGTCCCAGACCAATGGCTGATAAACCTAAGCAGTGCAAAGATCATGCTAACAGAACAACACTGATGCGAAAACAACCGCATACGGATGGTTGCTAGGTGAAACTTTTCCTCCACTTATTAAGAGGACTAAACACCAACCTTGGCATGACAATGAACTAGCACTAATGTTGATTTTTCCGGTTTTGTGGTTGCGCTCACTTACCGCCCATGACGCTGATACGAAGCACAACTCAATTCATCATCGGAATCAACAGTAATTAGCCCCGAAACTAGCACTACACTACACAAAACCAAACTAACCAAAATCACAATACAGGCTCCCGTCCGACACAAGAGATGCGGTTGCCAAAAGACAACACGTCTAACGCGGCAGACAATAATTAGATTAACGAATACGTCATATTTGCAACCAATTGAACTTCTTTATATGAAGCAACCTTGAAATCACCTAAAAACTTGAAATGAAAATCTACAGCGTCGAGAACGAAACATTTTACGATAGGTCGACGAGCTGTCTTACGTACCGAAATCAAACAGCTTTAGTATAATTTTAACATTTTTTTGGATTTACTAATTTATATCGAATTATATGTTGAGATACAACATTTATAGGAATTTAATTTTATTTGCTCAGCATTTCCGAGGCCATTCAATATTTCTCACTCACACAGAGACAGGTAAAAATTGACGTTCCGTTCCGTTTCATGCGCAGCGCATGACGTGTTGCGTCTGCTTGGACCAAGTAAATAAGGACTGCGAGGTCCCCACTAAAGGCCGTTCCAAGACAAGTACCATAAGAAGAGATGCGCGTGTCCCTTTCTAATTGGGGTGACAATGAGTTTTTGCAATATGGGACATTCAATGTCGTAATCTTACATACATCACGCTTAAATTCCCAGATGGGTTGGTTAGAGTATTTTTATGCACATTTAAAAGTTAAATTTGATCATCTACAAGCGTATAAATCTTATTTACTTCAATCACATATACGATTTTATTTTAGTGACGTTAACGAAATTGACACATTAAAAAGGTTTGGCATTTAATTGAAGTAATCTAGTCTGTAGTAGTTTTACTTAAGTATTTGATTACTCAAGAATTAAGCTTACAGCAGCGGTTTATAATACCGATTCCAAAGAAATGAATTACAAATGTAATCACAGGAGACTATTACAGTAATTTTGATAACCTAGGTAATGAATTACCGAGGAATCACAATTACTCGAATGTAACCGTGTAATTAATTTCAATAGTAATTGATTACGCCTAATACTGTCCCATAATGCAAAAATTCATGGTCAATGTAAGGATTATGGCGACTTAAGGGGTTACCATTACAAAAAAAGTAGACTTGATAGTGAATATGTTGTCTATTAAATTAAGTGTATATTAAAATCAAATAAATTAATGCGATTCTAATTCTTTGACACAAAACCGTTAAAATAAAATGATTGTATGAATTTTTCAGGTAAGTTTCTTGAGCGATGTTTTTTTTTTGACGTAAAGATTTTTTTAGGCTGGCAAGAATGACAAGAGGAGTGAGCGAGACAATGTGCTCCCTTGTTGCAGGCTCACGTGTCCTCAACTTGCCTCTATGTAGGGTTTCACGGAAAAAGGACTCTATTGGCTTGTGATATGGTTTATATTAATAAACGAACATTTCCCAAGTGCGCTATCATGTTAAGGGCCGATAGGACCTTCCTACATCAATGTGCGTCTGTAGCTGCGTTTCGTTATTGCTTATTGCATATTGCATTTGTGACGGACTAAAGAAAAATGTGACGGATCTTGTTGGTAAAAAAAAATAGTAATGATAAAAACGCAAAACTTATAATTTAGTAAGTTTATATTTTAAAGTTTATACTTTAATTTGTATCAGTTTGCTCACAGACGATAATAAAACGGTCCAAACCGCAACCCAGTTTACCATTGCAATTGCAACAAGATATTTTCATCGAACTCAAGGTCAATAATAAGACCGACTTTACCTGCCATGACCCCTTGACCTGATGTGGCCTGTTTTTTATGTAAGTCTCTGTACCCACTGTTATGTCAACAAGAAAACTAAAGTTACTCAGAAACTACGATATGAGTTACAAAACCTTGCGGAGAAGTGGACGAATATTAAAAAATACAGCCAAGAATTTTGTAAATTAAAAAGCGACAATGCAGCATGACAGTTTCTCAATTATGATGATACGAGACGACGTCTTGATAAATACCGTTGTAGTCGTACAGTCGTACACATAGTCACATACCTGCCTATGGCAAAATCTACAACATTGTGACTATTTTTAAATTATTTAGATAAGAGGGATTCTTAATTAAATTAAGTGTTTCTTTTTAAGAGACACAATGTTCAGCAGTGATAAGAATTCAGGTCCATTAGGTGGATGAGATTCAAGACAGTACTCGTTTTATTTCTCCTGATACAGGCATGTTGGGCGTTCGGGAAAAAACTGAACCCAGCTTACACATACCCGTATTTCGATGATCGATGGACGAGTAAAACCGCGGTTTTATGGTTTGTAGAATCTCACTAGACCTAGGATCTGCCGAGATTAACGCGCGCGCTGTACACTCGAGTTTGTAAAAACCGCAGTTTTAATCTCCCGTCGATCAGGGTCTTGAGAACTGGATCGGTGCCCCTAATTTACATTACGCTAGTCGGTTGTGGGCTACGATCAACAATGGCAACGACGCGTGGGCAAACGGGGCGGGGCCGTCGCCGACATCCGACCAAAGTGAATAAATACCATACAACACCGCCTCATAAGAGAACGAGACCACAATACATAATGTTCTAGGTAAAGCACACAATATTTCGGTTTGGCACTGGCAGAAAATCAGTGTGTACTACCAGCCGGCCCTACATCCGAGATGTAGGATAGGAACCATCTCTAAACAATTAAAGCAAGAGGCTTTTAAACGAGCTACATTTTCGCGGAAATGTGTAGCCGGCAATAAATGTCTTGCTCCAGCATGCAAAGAAGACTATGACGTTATACATTTTGGCACACATTTCGTTGGTGACATGGTGACACAGCATAGGTAAAAGTACTATGTACAGAAGGTCCACTCCCGTACATGTTTAGGTGTAAAAATACTGCCATCTCTTTCTACCGTCACCTGCTTGCCGTATAACGTCGGAGCGTACCTATTCTGTAGAGTGGAGCTCCCCTGTTGGTGATAGCAACTACCAATAGCAATTGACCATTGCCGTAACTAGGGCAGTGCCAGCGGTGCCCAGGCACAGGGTGCAGAAATGACCAAAGCAGTATCTTCAAGGCCGCAGTTTTTAAAGCTCGTATTGGCCGCATAAGAGGCTAAAGGCCGGTCGCACTATCTATGTCGCACGCGTGCAGTAATATTGCACCGCACTCTGCGAGCGTGAAGTAAATATTACCGCACGCGTGCGACAGATATAAAGCAGCAGATCAACGCTCGAATTACGCTGTGCTCCGCGCCCGGCCTTTAGCATTTTATACGCCCGGTGCGAGTGTTCAAAACTGCGTCATAGAAGATACTGGTCTGGTCGTTTCTGCGCTCCTCTGGCATAGCCACTGACCTGTAGTGCTGCGCGCGGTGACGGTCTTCTCCAGGTTGTCGTGCTGGCGCGCCAGCTGCTCCACCACCTCCTGCAGCCGCGTCTTCTGGTCGCGCTCGTGCTGCAGCGCGCGGGACATGCGGGCGCTGGACGCCGCCGCCGCGCCCATGAACTCCGAACACGCCTGGCGACAACATACATACATACATCACGCCTATATTCCATATATAACGCTTATATAAGCAGAAGCACATGAAACGCTACGCGAACAAAATCATGACTTTCACGTTACGTGGGCACTTCCAGCATACATATACTTAATTTAGGTTTAGGCCAGCATTACACCTGTAGGTAAGTTATACTTGCGTAAGTAGGGACGCAGCTATCTGCTAAAAAGAGAGATGAGTATTGCTATCTCATCCTAACTCATAGCTGTGGCCCTACTTATGCCTTCATTACACGTACCGAGTAGAGTGGCGAGAGAGTGTTCTCGGCCGAGTACTCGGTTCGTGTGTACTATTGTTTTCATAGAACACACGAACCGAGTACTCGGCCGAGAACACTCTCTCGCTACTCTACTCGGTACGTGTGATCAAGGCATTACTTAAGTAAAACTTACAAGTGTAATGCTGGCCTTACAGTTGTATAAAGTGAAAATTGTGAAAAATGTACCCTCCTCTTTATCTCGTGAAGACTGTTTTACGTTCTTTACAGAAAAATTGAAAATGGAAAAACACATGGATGGTTCGGAAGCCTGGGTCCGAGAGTCCAACTCGCTATTGACTGATTTATAGCTTGAAAATCAAGTGCATCACAATAGCCTATCAGTCACACTGATCGCGAAGCTTCAAGCGTATCCAGTTAGAACAGAATGCACTGAGCGATCCGTGAAAAATTGAGTACGAGCTTAGGTACAGCTACACTCCGTTTTGTTTAAGAATATCCTATTAACGAACAAAATTTTATTTTTTCTTAGTAGGTAAACCATAGGTAGAACTGGAACTAATTATTGCAACAATACTTATTACTATTTGTTATAACACTTATAACGTTCTTAATACAAGCCGTATCTCCATTTGCGGTGCATCGTTGGGTTTACTTAAAAATGTGAGGAGTTTTATAGAATTTATGCACCCACTTCTGTATCAGCCACACCAGCCAGTTAGTGCGACAGTACACAAAGACTGCCGTGATTATACAACTGCACATACACTTTCTTACTTGAACGTAAAAGTTAAGCATCAAATTAAATTCGGCGCACGTGCCTGTCGATGTACACTTGCCCTAACTAAAACTATTGATTTAGCCAAGCTCTTATGTATCATAAGGGACAATTAATTAATCTTATTATTGTTTATAATATAAAAAAGAATACGGAATAGTGAAATAAAACGGATAATTCACGTATTTATACAAAGTTTAGCTAGACTTGTTGCGTGTCAGTTTGCAGCCCTTCATCACGAGCACAAGCCGCGGCATCTGTTCAGTGGCGTAGCTAGGTAACCAAGGGCCCTGGGGCTACGCCCCTGCATCTGTTACAAGACGCCCTTTGTGCGATTTTGCATAGCGGGGCTAAGTTCGCGCATAGCTTATTCCACTAAAAACGATGCGCGAACTTTCCCCACTACTTAAAATCTTGCCACTTTAAATGCCGGGGACTGTATAACGACGTGAGTTATCTGTATCATTTCGCTAGGTGCGAATCTCTCAAGTTTTATCTTTTTTTCATGGAATATTTCGTTTAGGTACTAATTTATACTTTGCGAAATAGGTACTTACGGTTTTTCAAACACTTGCTAGATTTGTCATTACGTTAGACAGGAATTTTGCCACTATTAAAAATTAATTGGTTCTTCTAATTTTGAATTTATAAAAGTTCATGGGAAAAGTTTGTATCCCATCAAAAACATTCTGTAAAAAACTAGCCAAGTCTCGATGAAGCTGCTTGTTTATCTCTAAAAAGTAATGAAATCTAGACAAAGTAGTGCCAAGTCTAAGGTTCGTTACTGCGATTTCTTTATTATTATAGTTAGGGCCATAGCACACGGCGTATTTAAAACGCGCAGTCGACGCGCAGATGACGCGCGTATACGCGCTTCAAACGCGATTTGAA
>BHDV01038563.1:426058-466273 GCA_005406045.1 Adoxophyes honmai | reverse complement strand
CTAACCCTTTCCCAGAGTCGACTCTTACGACACCCACGGGAAGAAAGGGGGAAGTGCTATTCTAACCCGGCACCACACGGGTTTCTAAACTGCCAACACGTTTTAATATAATTAGTTCTTAACACCATAACGATGCGAGAGCATTACTATCAAAACAATGGCCATTTCCTAATAAGCCGATATGCATTTGCCATGCGGCACTGCTTATTCGGCAAACAATATTATCTCTAATCTAGGGTGGTAGAACTTAAGTTAATAACATCGACATCTGGTGAATCTTTATTACCTATATTGTTTTCGTAAAGAGGCTGAATAGCACATCGATTTAGGCTTGGGTAAAAAATATCGATATATCAAAAAATCTATATATTTTCAATAAAATATCGATAATTATCGTCGATATTTTAAATTTTGATAAATCGATAATCGATTTTTTTTCCGGATATCAAATTCGATATTTTTTATGAGCTCCTGTTCGACTTCAGTTCTCGATTAGGGCCGCGTTTAAAAACCAAGTAAATTATTACCAGACAGTAGTTTGTTTCAGTCACACATTAATGTTTTGCATAAAGCTATCCTTCACTTTACCCTTTACCGAGGGAATTTAACTTGTTTGCAAACGGGACTTAAAAAGAATGTGCAAATATTTCAATATATATCGATGTATCGATAAATATCGATATATCCAAATATCGATATATCCAAATATCGATATTTTTACACGATATATATCGATACTTTAATATCGATATATCAAATATCGATATATTTTTTCATTTGCACATCCCTACATCGATTTATAAAGTCACGGTTGTGGAGGTGCCGCTCGGAACCAAAGCAAAATAGCGATGTTTTTTGGACATGAAACAATTTTGTAGTAAAGTAGCGTGAGTGAAGCGGTGGCAAGTATTGTGTGATATGCATCGGGGTTTTTATGTAAATAAAATTTGTTTATTAGACGCTTGTCAGCTCAGAATAATGAAATACTTAGAAACTTTTTATTTAGACGCAGCTAAATGCTATATATTCGACTCGCTTTGTCTTATGGGGATGTTAGTCTTGTTAGAAAAGGATAGGCAGATGCAAAATATTACGTGATTCCAGAGGTGGTCACTAAAACTTTCCTTACCAGTAATGTGACACACTCAATACATTATTCTGAGGTTGGGAGAGCAAAAGAATCAGACATTACGCTACGCTCCTATTCGAGAAAATAAACTACCAAAGCTAACTCCGCTTGCCACCGGGGCCTTATACACCATCACAACGTATTTTTGTATCTGTGACTATGAAGTTGACAGAAGATACTTAATTTAAAAACACGCACTGATTTCCAACAGCATAACCTTCCACAAGCACATAAAAAGCGCAAACTTTAAACAGCATGCAGCGATTACAGACAAGCCAATTAAGCGGACATTGACAACTAAATCTTATTAACCCCGTCGTAATTGGTCGCCATTACACAAATGCTCTATGGTCTTTTCAAAATGGCGGCGAATGAATACAGAGATGGATATTATATCTTCATTAGTGCGGAGCGCGCATTGATATGTCCGCAGGTGAGGGCTATTGAAATTGTTGTATTTTATCACGACCGGGAGTCTCCCACTTTATAGGATTGTTGTATGGAAGGTCGCGCGGCGAAGGTATACATTTCTGCGTATATACCCGCAGTATTTGCTTAATTAAAGTAAAAGGTCTTGATGTCACAGTTATCACTCGTTTTCAGTTTCTAGGCATGAAACATATTTTTGTATTTAAACATTTTTCCCTGATTACTTTTACGTGATTAGTCCCGCCACAATACATGATAGGTAGATATGAGTGAGAATCACGAAAGCTTAAAACGTCATAAAATTAATAGAAAGGCCTTGCAACCGATTTCGTAAAAAATAACAAGTTTTTTCACACTCTTCTTTTGATTTTTCTGTGATTCGTGTATTTTTTTCTTCTTGCGTTTCTTTCGATTCCGCATCACCGCACATTAACCTTAAATAATTAGGTTATAAATTTTATTCCCTTGATAGATCAAAATTTGTGAGACGCTACATAACACACACATTTTATACAAAGCAAACAAAATGCAACAGAAAGAATCTGGTTACGCAGTGTCTCCAACTCACCTTAATCGCATTGCCGTATCTGCTGGAAAATGTCGAATGTTATTTGCTTACTATTTTCTTCTACAGCTGTTGATGGCGCACTTGGTACGATTAGTCACTGCAATCTAATTAAATAGATGTCTAAAAATTAAGCAAAATGGATTATTGGTAACTGTAACTTTCTTGACAACCAATTTACTGTAAGGTGCAACCAAGGCCCACAGAATGTTTTCACCTAGTTTCACCATGTGTTTGACTCGCTTTGTCTTATGAAAGAATTTGATGTGCTAGAAAAAGACGCATTATATGTCACTCATTCGTTTTTCCAAAGGTTGTACTGGATTGTCAGTTAATTTGGTTCTAATGGTTCTATTTTAACCCGGACAAATACGGTAGTTCTTGACTCCGGAATATCGCCGTTCATTCTTTTGTTCATTTAATTTGTTCGCTTATTCGTTGTCAGAATTGAGTTTGACAGTTGCGTGCAGTTGTGCGGATTTTATTAAAAATTTTATTATAAAACAATGAAAACTATTGAAAGTAGCTGTGTTAAAGTGGATAGTGGACTTCTGGCATCATGTCGTGTGTGATTCCTGGGTGTAAATCACATTCTTCGCGACAAGAAAGTGATTTAACGATGTTGTCGTTCCATCGGTAAGTTTTTGTACAATTATTACTAAAAAGTGAACTGAATGCCAATATAAATACAAAACGAAGTACGCTGCATCTTTCTACAGCGAACATCTGTCGTAATTAGTACATCAGTAGAGTTATAAGCGATTTTTAGAAACTATTTGAACTTCTCATAGTGATGTAATTATAGTTATCGATAATACATATCGATAATAAAATACGGTTGCTATAGTGAAAAACAAAACTGAAAAAAAATGAATTCTGACTTTAGTACGCCCAAACCAAAGTCACAGTTCAACTAAATTTTTTTTTTGTTTGTTTAATAATAATCTGTAATTGTTCTTAGGGGGAGTGCAGACGACAGACTTTTTGTTGCGATCGAGTCGGCGGCGCACATAAAGTTTGCTAGGATGCATTGTGCGCCGGACTTTTTGCGCGTCATGTGAGTTTCTGCATATAATTCCATAGGCTCTATTTTCACTGACTAAAAAGTCCGTCGCGGATAGTCTGTTGCCTGCGCAGGGCCGTAAAGTGAAAAAAAATCACTTTTGGGCACCTTTTGTACTCTGACTGGAATGGAAAGAGCTCTTAATTATTTATATTGTAAAAAAGCCTAAGATTGTGTTATACGTGTTATCAAAATAAATTTAAATGGTCTTGTTTCCCTTAAAACCCTCAAAATCAGATAAAAGCGACTCATTCCAAGACAAAATTTATTGTCGTTTGGTTAAATTAAATCCACCCCAGTCACACTTTATATAAAACTCTCACTATAAAGAATATGTCTCATATTTTTTCATAATCTAACTAACGGACTAATTAGAATTTCAGTTTTCTAACCTTGTCGTCATTCATATTAGCAAAATCCTTTTTTTAGCGGATGTATACGTCATACCTACCTGCATGCCAAATTTCAGCCCGATTCGTCCAGTGGTTTGGGCTGTGCGTTGATAGATCACTATTTCAGTCAATCACATTTGAGTTATGTACATTTAGATATTCGCTTACAATATTTTGATTAAATGCATAATTGTTGTTATAAGTAAAATTGTTTTTCTTTGAAAACCTCGATAAGTTTATCGATATGACATTGAGTGTGTCACATCACTGGTAAGGAAAGTTTTAGTGACAACCCGTGAAAACGCATTACATTTTACATCAGTCTATCCTTTTCTAACAGACTAACATCCCCATAAGACAAAGCGAGTCAAGTATATACGTTCAGGTGGGTCTTAATAGACTGTTTCTAAGTCTTTCATTATTCTGAGGGTGCAACGAGCCTTATTTACAAACTAGCGTGTAAGCGAGATACAAATACTAGTTTAGCGCATAGGTTAGAGCGAGACAGCAATAAAGGTTGTTGTAAAATGGCGTCCGTTGTTTTATTTCAATCTTACATGGCGCTGAGGTAAAAAAAACTAAATAAATAGATTTAGGCGTAAAAGTGAAAGTTAAAAGTAAAATACAAGTGAAGAAAAGTGTTTGCTAACGTTATAGCATTAAAAAGGCAAACGTCCTTGCCTAGATTACGTTGCTTTTTAATTTTACGTGTAGCAACACTCGTGTATTGGTGTAATTAGGTTGGCACGCCTGCTCCAAGATGTTACTAAAATTGGCCATTTTCCGCTAACTACCACAGGCTATCGCTCCACTAGGTCGCACCTACAGAAATCGAATTACCAAAGATCATAGGAAGGATATCTAAGCAAATTAAATTAAACCTACATACATACATCACGCCTGTATCCCCAAATGGGGTAGGCAGAGCACACGAAACTGTACAAAGACAAAACCATGACTGTTTCAGGTTTCGTGGCCACTTCTAGCATATTTTTGAGTTGACGGGTGACTGGTTGCGAGCCTGTCGCCTAACATACCTAAACCTCTTTTACGACATCCACGAAAGAAACGGAGTGTTATTGAACAACTTTTCAGTAAATTTAAGTAAATTGACTATTCAAACAGCAAAAAAAGTTGCCAATTCATCGACTTTTTTGTGGCCATAATCGTAAAGAGAGAACTCATTTCGTTCGATATAGAGAACGAGTCGATTTACCTTTAATTGATACATAGACAGACAAACGGAGAGACTAAACACTAGCACAAAAACCAGAAGCAATAATGGCCGATGCATCAACAAAACTAATTATAATTTAATCGTTTCCGGCCTCAGAGCACTAGGGTATCTATTCCAAAGCTAGTAAAGTGTAAATTCGAACAATAGACGCGTTTAACAGCTCATTGGTCAGCAGACAATAGGCTTAATAGGTCAAAAATGGAGCCACACTTCATCGAACACTAAGTATACCTATTTGCGATTTCAATATAATTGGGCCTAATTACTTTTTCCACACATTATATTTACGGTCAGCTAGATTTCATACACTGTACAAGTTTTATTTATCTATTCCGTGTGGTGTCGGGTTTAAAATAACATCTCTCCATTTCTTCTGAGGATATCGTAGGAGGCGACTGAAGAAAATAGAAAATTGTACCTTTTTTATCTACCTTGGTAGGTACTGTTGTATATTTAATACTCGTATTTTCTTGTTTGCAGGACGTTCTCCGGAATTAAAGTTTAAATTGTTTAAAAGTAAACTCTCGATTTAGATTTTGAATATTTCCAGAACAACTTTCGTTCTAGAGATTTCTTAAAAATCTGGACAACATCCCTTCAAGCTTTCCTTCGACCCTTGCCATACGCTTCATTTCAATCGGTTTTTTTTTTAATGCTATCCAGTTGGTATTATCAAACCGCGATTAGAAAGGGATTGAGCACATATGTCATTTTTGAACTAAATGCATGATATGACATTGTCAGTGGTAGAGTATGCAGATAAAATAAATTGTTATTTTGGTACAATGAATTTCTAAGGCATGGAAAAAATATCAAATTATGTAGCGTTTTTCTATTGATTTCCGATAGTACTAAGAGATAATACTTCAGATCAAATAGAGTTACTTTCTTAAACCTGTAGCATTTTAAAAGTATTTTAATTTTTTTTTTTTTATGTATTTTTGAACAGCTACGGCAATTTGATAAAGCGAACTACCTAATGTGGTTAGTGACAGATTTGTCAGATATGATATTACAATTTTGTATTAAAAAAAATACAGTAATTACCCAGAATAGAGTTTAATTTGCAAATCATATTCAGCTATTAATTCTATTATCTATAAGGATCTGCACTTATGAAGATATCAAATATTGGTTTATAATTATATTTAATCTTTTAATAAGTACAATTGTGCTAACGGTACTCTCGAATCCCTTTCTAATCGCGGTTCGATATACTTACCAACTCAGAATCTTACGAATCGCCTTTTTGTTCGAAATTTAAAAATAAAAACCAAACCTTATGGCGGGCCTACACTGTTGTTCACGCCGCACCGATCTCCGATCAGGCTGCGTTTTGTGAAATGGACCAATAGAATTACTTAATTTACGTGTCGATTTTTCAGTGACTGGTTCTATTGGTTCATTTCAAAAAAGTCCCTCAGTACCATCACCATTCGCACTTCTCTTTATACTTAGCACAGCAATACGCGCAAAATGACACACGCGAGGAATAGAACCTGTCATTTTCTGACGTCTTTAGTTAGACAGTGACAGTCTATCTTGCGCCTATTTCTACTCGCGCTGCACGCTACCTTAGTGTTGTTTTAGCATAGAGGACAGAACCTATAGAGGACTAATGTCATTGAATTTGTTCGAAGACGATTCCGTCAAAGCATGGCGGCGTTCGCTGTGGTCTTATTGGCCGGCCCAAGATCGCGCGTAACGCAGTGGCATTTTCCTCTATGGTTATTGGCTCTTTACAGTTTCTGTGACAGCTTGTAAGTTGAAATAAACTGACGGTTTGCGGAACTGGGTGGCCATCATTGTTTCTCTAGTCGGTCTGTCCTCTATGTGTTTTAGCCCGCGACAAAGGGCGTTTACTCACGGCGCGACGTCACACGCGAGTGTAGTCAGTGTAAAACCGGCATTAAAATGTTCGCTCATTGCCACAGATCATGAAAACCCCAGCGGCAGCCGCTAAGATGGCCGACGAAAAAAAATTGATCAGAATATATTAATAGCAATTTATAGCTGGGTTATTGTTTGTTAATCAATGGTTAACAATGCCGTAGTTTACGACCGAGCCCAGAAGATAATTAAGACATAAAAATGTTCTTGGAATGGCTACCAAACGAAATAACCTTTTGAATAAACAAAAGGTACAATTACCGGGGAGCATAAACGACGCCCTTGCGTTTAACGACTGGATGTTGTCAATTTTCAATGATAGTGTTGAAGACAAGTAGTTTTATGGCTGTCAGCACCGCTGAAATAGGAATGTGCAGCATTTATTCTATTTGTACTTGCATTATCATTTAAAAGACCAATTTATAGTAGGATTGTTTGAAAGCGTATGTCAGGTCAGACCGACTGAAAAAAGTAAAAATACTGTTTGAGCTTATAAAGGTAATAGTACGGAAAAAGCTGGTAACATTGTACCATCGAACCAATTGATTCCTGACCCACCATAGAACCTATTCACAGTGATCGTCATTGTGACATTACATTGCTTGACAAAGGAAATGTTTATGATGTTTATTGTGACAACGTTCTGCGGTGGGTCAGGAATCAGTTGGTTCGATAGTACACACGACACCTGTTTCAATATTCATTATCACTGATAGTGATTCGTTATGGTACATACTAATTTTAAAAATGTCAAGCACGTTTTTACGAAAATTAGGAAATCATTTATAATTTTTCACGAACTTGAGGATGCTGTTGAATTTCGTTTCATGCTCTTGGTTTAGCAAGAACATCTTTTAACCAGCGTATCACGTTTACATTTCATTCACATCAGGCAACAGACTCTGTTATACATAGTCTGTGGCACTCTTTATCCATATATGTATTCTTCGTTTTTTTTTTACTATCCCGATATAGTTTTAAATGAAAAAAAAATCATTAGTAGCTTCAACGGTGCTACCATATCAAATAACCGTACGTTCTTTACCCGCACACCATGTTACCTAAACGCTCAGAATTTCACAATTTGTCCGCTTTTTGCGCCAGCCAGTAAGTGGCATTCAGCTGCGGGCAACACTGCCGTATATGGCAACACGCCCGTCGCGCGCTTTTTAGGAGTATCTGACAAATGTGTAATTATTTATTTAATATCGCTGTTCGAGTTTGGGCACAATTCACATGCCGCGTAAAATGTGGACGCATCCAAAATGGCGGAGCTTTCTTCGGACTTTTCATTGGAGGTATAACTTGAAGGAATTTGTAGAGTAATTTATACCGGTGGGTACCTTGTAACCACAACTTGTAACAGACGTTAGATCCCGTTTCGCCGATAGCATTATTATTACACGTTGTTTATTAAATAGCTACATACTTATGTGCAAAATCACTCGTACACCTACTAGGTAGGTACTTTGAGCCTGCGTCTCAACATTTTAAAACGCTATTTAATCTTACAAAGTAGTCTAAACTTTTACACAGCAGTTTTAAGAAGAAAATCATTCCAAGAATCTGTACTCTGTTATTCCTCTTCCTTTGTTTATTTGTTTCAAGTAAAATTAAACTAAGTACCGTAACGCCCGTAATTTTGCTAAGTAGTCTACATTCGCGCCAGTTAGCGCACTATTATTAGTATTGCGCAATCAATTTCACGCATACGCTGAAAGGGGACGCGCTCTGGGTGGTTCGCCCGTTAACTGGTTGAGTACCTTTTACACTAGTTAAATTCAGGATATATTCGAAATCCAAAAAATTAAATATTGTAAACTTTGTTCGTGCAAATTAGGTCCTAAGAGCACTATCACGTCTTTTTCGAGTCCACCAGCGCTTCGGAAAGACCATCATGGCCCAGAAGAATGCGCCACAAGAAACTTGAACATGTACAAGTATAAGCTTTCTAAAAAAAAAAAAAGGAAGCGTATTATGGTGACAAGATGTTCAACTAAAAGCCTGTATGAAAATTTTGAGTAAATATTTCACAGGGGTTTTCAGACGTACTAGACCACTGGTCAAAATATTTACGGTCAATTGCCGGCCACCCTGCATAAGGTGATATGTCCATATAATAAACAATAAGCTGTAACTAAATAATTTATACCTACACAAACAAAAACATTTACCGCGACGAGGGTTCGAACCCAAACCACCGAGATTCATACACCAGCCCTCAAACCACAGGACCATCCAGCTGTCTCAAAGTCACTCTAAAACCAGCGTCTCTTCCAGCAGGCCCGCCGTCCGGGCCCCCAGTGGTCCGCTGCGCCCTCCGCAAGCACAAGCCGAACCGCAAGCCGAGGACGCCGTTCACGACGCAGCAGCTGCTGGCGCTGGAGAAAAAGTTCCGCGACAAACAGTACCTGAGCATCGCTGAGCGGGCTGAGTTCTCCTCGTCTCTCAGGCTTACGGAAACTCAGGTTAGTTCACACTGGAGAACTGAACTTCAAGCATACCTAAAAATGTTTACTTATGCTTAAAAAAAGGGAGCCAGGGATAACGGAACAAAAGAGAAACCCTGGACCACACTTACCCCTAGACTTAAGCTGTCCCCACAGAAGTGAAATAAAAAGTAGGCAAAAAGTTCAGAATTTGAAATCAGGAATAAAGAGAGTGGCGCACTAGCCTTGATCGACAGGAGGAGATCCCAAAGAATGGATACAAGTACTACGGGTATACCTATTTAACCATTGGGGATCAAATCCAGTCGGCCAGGGTGAAGTGGCGACGACATTAAAAAAAATATGCTTACATAAAGAAACAGATTTTCCCGGTCGGTGCTGACCGGTGCAGGGTCAATTTGTACAAAGAAACCGGTAAATCTGAAACCGGTTTCTTTATAAGTGAGCGCATAAGTAAACATGTAAATTTTATACTCGCACTGGTCGGTACCTACCGATCAACACAGATTCATGAAAGTATCCTGAACCATCGTTTTTCTAAAGCATCGTTTCTTAACCTCGGGTCCCGATCCTTTGAGACGCGGGATATGTCAAGATAGGTTAAAGGCGTAGGACTTTTTGAAAAACACCGCAATGACAACTTTTTTGAGAACACTAGTTACACTAAGAGTTACAGTTACAAGTAGTACTAGTACTTAGCCATGAAATGGATCTCTCGCCGGCAGTAGGACTGCTCGCTTTTAATTGTTTAAAGTATTTGTTGTGACAGTTATTTCAAATTCCCAATTCAAATCAGTCTTACGTGTAATTAATTAAGCTTGATTACCATTAACCTTAACCGTTAGGTTCCGTGTCAGAATCAGCATTTAAACAATGCTCGGTTAAGTAATCAACCTTGAACGTTTTGCTTCCAGGTGAAAATTTGGTTTCAAAATCGGCGAGCGAAAGCAAAAAGGCTGCAAGAGGCTGAAATTGAGAAGTTAAGGTTGTCGGCTCGGCCGCTGTTGCCGCCATCTTTTGCGCTGTTCGGGGGAGGGGGTGCGCCCCCCCTCTTCGCAGCAATGGCTGCCGCTACTCGTCCTCAGCTGAGTTTTCTTGGAGGGCCCCCCTCGCACCAACACGCCATCAACATGAACATACTGAATTCCCTGCAGCCACATTGACGGTTGGAACCGGCGGCAACGCGTGACTCGGCCAGCGAACAGCCGCCCTCCTAAAGGTGATCACGCTAGAGCGAAACACGAGCGGAGCACGAGCGAAGTGCGAGCGAAGCCGATAGGTTTTTTGACTAAGTGCGAAGGCAAAGAAGGGACGAGTTTGAGGAGCGAGAACAACTATTTCAAAGGGCGAACGACGACGCTCGGTATACTTTATTGCTATGATTTTGATTACCATTACCATGAGTTTACACTGACCGTACTAGCTAGCGACCACGTAAACGATTTGTATGGAGATTTTCACATGGTAAACTCATGATTCGATTGCATTCGCATTAGTTCCTCATACTATAGGAACAGACTTTCCCCAACACCTAAAACATAGCGCTGTTAGTGGCGTTGTCAGTGAATACAAACGCGATATAATTATCACACTAGTATCCCAGATCGGCTTCGCTCGCGCTCAGCTCGTAAGCGTAAACGCACCTTTACGACTTCGAAATCCGAACTGCGATCGTCATTTGTCTGTGATTCAAAGACTTTTTCGATTGTGACTGTGACTGTTGTAAGTGACGTATACTGAACGAACTGAGAATCAGTAAGTGCAATTTTTATGTAAGAGTTGAATTCAGTAGTTAATTTATTTTAAAAATAGACTTAACTGTGTATATATAGATGTATGAGCGTGTCCCGAAGCAATAGATGTTGAGATAATTGTGAATGTTGAAGGAATTGTAAATTCACGTGATTTCATTATCACGGCGCTATAAAAATGTACTTAAAACATAGTTTTGCTTAAGGCCCACGTTCCGTTAACGCGTTTAATGATACAGTATGATTTAATGCCAGGCTTTTTGTCGTTACTAAAGTTTCTGTAAAATTGCATCGGTTTGAAAACTTTATTATTGTTAACAAAGTCAAAGCGGGTCACGTAACCGAAACAAAAAACAATAACTTAAAAAAATATGCCAAAACAAAAAAAGTGGCTCTGCCTCCCTCATTTGCGAAAACAGCCGCGAAATATATACAAAAATGTCTGCACTTAGTGTGACATTTAGCAAAATAGACTTTTTTTTATAATGTAGAGTCAGAATTTCAAATTAGTCAGTTTTTATTTTGATTGTTTGGAACCAATGAGCATAAATTAATTTGTTAATTAATCTATTCCGTAATGTTTTCCTTCAGTTACAGGGCCCACTGTTGACTTTGACCTTTACAAATGACTGTTTCTTATTTCCATTGTATTCAAATGGCACGAAATACAATTATTATTTAAACTAATGCATTACCGTCACCAAAACTACAATAACAGTTACGTCTTACAAAACAATTGCTTAAGTAGCTTCCTTTCTGTTATATTTGCGTCGATCAACATTTTAACTCTAGGAATGTTCAACTCAGGTGACTAATA
Source organism: Adoxophyes honmai (assembly GCA_005406045.1). NCBI lineage: Eukaryota > Metazoa > Arthropoda > Insecta > Lepidoptera > Tortricidae > Adoxophyes > Adoxophyes honmai. The sequence continues at coordinate 454,550 of BHDV01038563.1, read as the reverse complement.
TTTTACAGTTTGATTTGTAAACATACTCACAAGGATATTCGGGATTCTGCACAATTTTCAAAAGCATAATGTGGAGAATGTTGTGCAGAATCCCGAATAAAAAGAAGAAATAATGGCATAAGTGTCGAATAATTTTGAACAACTTACCACTTGATTTCGTGGATTTTTCGTAAATCTGTGCCCAGAAAAATATGTCTGTCATCAGTTACTCAAGTGACTTAAATGACGTTAAAAGTTGATTGACGCTATTGTTCACCTATTTATACTTTTAAAATAGATTCGACTTGAAATACTCGTTGTTAAATTCAAAAGTTTTCTTGTACGCATTTATCTCGAAATTATAAAATGTAAATACTAGTATTGATTAACTTATTGTATAGATAATGTTTCGGTTAAGTTCACCTTAGTTAAGGTGTTAGATTTTTTAACACAACTTCCTATTTAGTGTCAGAAATTATATTATAGAAACTGAGTGAATGTTCTTCATTTAGATTTTTTTTCAATAAACCCTTAATTTAATTACATTGACTGAGTAAAAGCGGAGTCATCATCATCATCATCATTATCAGCCGACAGACGTCCACTGATGGACATAGGCCTCCCCCAAGGATCTCCACAATGACCGGTCTTGCGCTGCCCACATCCAGCGGCTTCCCGCGCCTTGCACCAAGTCATCGGTCCACCTTGCGGGGGCCTACCCACACTGCGCCTGCCGGTACGTGGACGCCACTCTAGAACCTTTCCGCCCCAACGGCCGTCAGTTCTACGAGCTATGTGCCCTGCCCACTGCCACTTAAGTTTGGCGATTCTTCGAGCGATATCGGTGACTTTGGTTCTTCTGCGGATCTCCTCATTCCTGATTCGATCTCGCAGAGAAACTCCGAGCATCGCTCTCTCCATCGCCCTTTCCGTGACTTTGAGCTTTCTGATGAGGCCCACAGTAAGCGTCCACGTCTCTGTTCCGTATGTCATCACTGGCAACCCACATTGGTCAAAGACCTTCGTTTTAAGACACTGCGGTATTTGCGACGAAAAGATGTTGCTTAGCTTCCCAAAGCGGAGTCATCAAGTCCAAAACTAGGGTGGTTAAAATTTTTAAAGGCAACTGTGCAGTTGTACAGAAAACCTAGAAAATCTCTCACACGACAGCGTCACAACTCGCGCTTTACTGGCTACTTACTGGCTTTTGTACACTCAGACAGACTCATATACCGTGGAAAGTGATGCAATTGTGCATTGGGAAATCTTTTCATAAATACTATAAGTATACAAAATATCTTGTAGTTTCATGTGCCTTTCTGATCTACTCAAGAGTTAGCTCCAAACGCACTGACAGCGGAAGCGGGGCGTAAGGCGCGGTGGCGTGATGGTGCAACGAAACGCTTAGGTATTTCCCGGCCAATACGATGTGCGATGCGAGCTCCTTCGTTTCATTTCAAGTATTACAAACGATTAGTGTCCGACCGAAGGTACAATTTTGGCCGAAGCCGAAGCCGATTAATCGGCTTTTATGAAAACCTTCGGCCGAAGCCGAAGCCGAAGCCGAAGGTGTGTTGACCCAAAGAAATGAGAGAATTTGCTAATAGTAAAAAAAAACAGCAGTATATTTTCCGCAGTTTTCGCTTCGAAATCAAGTGTGTTTATGTTGTTATGTTATGTGTTGTCAGTTATTTATAAGATTAACTGCAAGCATTGCGATCGGGTCGGCGAAACGCTGTTCTGCTAAGCGCTGCGCACTATGCGTCTCGCTCTGGCATCGTTCGTTCAATTTCAAATCACAATTTGCAAACCTTCGGCTTCGGCCAAAGCTTTGGCCGAAGGTGGATTTTTTGGCCGAAGCCGAAGCCGAAGCCGAAGCTTCGGTCGGACACTACAAACGATACCGAGACGTTACCGCGGCGCGCCGCCCCGCTTTCGTTGCTTTAATGCTTTAAAAAGCTTCTTGATGTACAGGCGTTCTTACCTAAATATCTAACAGAACAAACTAGAGCAGGGGTCACCAAATGGCGGACCGCCAACCCATTGTATGCGGACCGAAAAAATATATGTTCATTCATCTTCAGGATTTAAAGTCAATAGGTTGCACTACTTCCACTCCAAATTTCAGACAGATAATCAACAGTAAAAAATGTCATTTTTCTCATTGATATTATGTAAATTTATTACCTTTGTAATTTCCGTAATTACCTTTGTTCAATTTTTTTTTAATAATTTTATGTCCGCGAATGTCATTTCATTTCTTAAAATGGACCCCGAGCGAACTAATTGGTGACCCCTGAACTAGAGAAAGACAGGTGAGCTAGTATATTGCTGGGTTACTTGCGCTGTGATACCATGTTACTGATACAACCACAGGTAAAAACAAGGGAGATGAAAAAAAAAACATTCGAAGATCTCGCGTATGTTACAAAAGTTTGTATAGGTAAGTCCAAATAAATGCAAAATTCCTTACGAATTTTAGTACTTCTTCCACCTTTTCTGTATAATTACCATGTGTTGTTAGTGACGGCGTAAACCATTTAGTAATTTGACCATATTTCAACCTTCTATTTTTCTATGTGTCGTAAGAGTCGACTCTGGGAAAGGGTTAGTGTATTGTGGGCGATGGGCTAGCAACCTGTCACTGCAATATCACGTTTAACCATCTGATTACCCTGAAAATGCTAAACGTGGCACTGGATTTTTGAATTCATGTGCTCTGCCTACCCCTCTTGGGAATACAGGCGTGAGAATATGTATGTATGTATGTATTTTTCAATTATTCAGTTCCCGATTACCATGGTACTTTTAAGCAGGTTGATTAACAATTGACAGGAATAAATTTATGTATTTAGTGATTTATTGCAAAAATAACAGACTTTAACAAATAATTATAAAATAAAGAAGAATTAATGGCGTGACATTAACATCGTAAATATATACCTTATATTTATGTTATCTGAGTTTACATCAGAACATCAAAAGTTAACCCTTCCTTTACATCACTTGAACTACTAAACGCACTAAACCGTTAAATTATTCTAATTATAAAAGCCTTCTCCAAACCAGCCGTGTATCTGTTACAAATAAATTTATAGTAATTATACTTAATTATTAGTATATTATTGAAGTTTTATTACGTTACTAGTTTTTCACCTCTCTGATTCTGCCGTGAATATCTCAAGAGGCGATGAAGAATATGGGTAATTGATGCTTATGCGACAAACTAGCAAACGGACTCTCTTTAAACCTAAATTGTGCCAAAAGTGGCTAAATGCGTAGTTTGAAATAGTCATGATTTTGTGACTCAGTTACAATTCGTGCTCTCTGTCTAATTTTGAGGTGGTCTTCTGACTTTTTGTCGTAATCTCATTCCAACTTTATTTTCAACAAATTTCGTGAAGATGCAGTTATTTTAGAGGTTGACAAACAGACAGAAAGAAATAGGTTATTTTCGCATTTATAATAGGTACGGTCAGCTGCAACGGATACCCCGATGAACCTACGTTTTAAAATCATTATAGTAGAAGGGTTACTTTTCTCTGCAGCTGAGTGTACCTACTACTAAGAAAAAGGAATGCGCCAAATTATTGGTCAAGTAATCAGACTTTGCACGCAAGTGAGATTTGTACTTTTATCTCAGTCCTGCGCATCATCAGAAGAGCGAGAATAACCGTATTTTTCACATCTATTCTGTCACATCACATGAACGATGTGGAGGCTCCTTAGCAGAAGTTTCAATATTTAATACCTTGTTTTATGAGCCATTGAAGTCTCGGCGCTCACGCTTACTTTTTCCGCCATTTCCGTCCACTAATTGGTCTGATCGATAAAAACCGGACACCGGCACACTCCATAACTGTCTATAATTTGTTATAATAAACAGATTTGTATGCCACAGACTGCAGAACGGCAAACACTGGATTCAATTTACTCATTTATTCGCCAAAATGGCGGTTTATTAGTGGCCAGTGCGTAATTTATTGTAATTGGCCAGTGTTCGTGGCTGAAGACGTATGAGGGCCTTAGCCCTTTAATAAGACAAGTGAGGAAGTAAAGACGCCAATCGAGTTGACGTTTAACCTTTTATTCAACTTTTTAAATTACGTCGAAAGAACATTGGCTGAGTTGCGATCAAATGCTATGCTACGTGAGAGTATTTTAACAAGTCTGAATAGACAGAAAATTAAATGAATTAAAAGGCGTAGGTACTTAAATAAAATTGCAACTGGTGTTTGTCAATTGGCATGCAAGACGCTCGCGTACTGTTTATTACTTCCTTGCAGGAATAACATTCGATTTTCAAACCAATTTAAGTCAACGGAAAACTTAATTGGGTTTGTTCCTTGTTAACTTTGAAGGTTTTTTGCGGACGGACTAATACTCAGACACTTGTGAAGATTGGCTTCATGTTTTCAAAGTTGAAATAATGCTAGCAATAAAATGAATGCGTAATGTGGTTGCCCAATGACATTTCCAAGTGAAGGGTTCAGTACCAAGATCTTAAAACATTTCGAAGTCTCAAACCGATTTCGTGTTAAAAGCAGACGCACCAAAACTCAAATTTGTCTTTGCGTTAATTTGTCGTAATCAAAACTAAACCAACTTGCTCATTAGTCGTAATTGTTGGTAAAAAATGAGTAGAATAATTCACTCGAATTATCAGATCGACTCTACCCTTTCGGTAAAATTGGGATCGTTAGCATATTTGACGGCATTCCTTGTGGACGTCTTGGCCACCAGAGTGATGATGGTTATCGCACAACGGAAAGAACAAATAAATATGCCACTTGAATACATTAAATGTACATAACTAGTGGGCTGCCCATTATGAAGGGCAAATTGTAGCTGCAAGATTTATTTCATCCGCAATATAGTTTCGGAACTAGTAGGCTCAGCATGGCAACACGAGCGTGGGGACTAGCATGCGACTGACGTCTTGTTGCTGTAAACCAAAGGGTAAGTAAATATCAATGTTTCTAAGTCTTGTCTATGGACATGCCGCTCTAAAGTTGTACGTCAACATGTTTAATATAGCCTTTCTTTGTTGTCTGTCTCAATTATCAAGTGTCCTCTCTGATTCTCAAAGGTTGGCTGTAAGAGATCCCTTAAGGGATAAGTCCGCCTTTGTACCTCGCCTTTTATTTGTATATGAGTTTTGTATTTTTGTGTTCTTTCCTTTTGTACAATAAAGTGTGTACTTACTTAAAGTTGGGATAAACTGGGATGAGTCTGATTTATGTACCTACCTACTTGTTTGTTGCTTGTTCTGCCCAGGTATATTGCGAAGATATTTTTGAAGTATCTCTCGTAAAAAGAAATACTTGAGTAAGTATTATCATTATCAGACAGTGTACAGTCAGCTGCAGAGAAAAGTAACCCCCCACTCATACAATGTTTCACTACTAGGAGGTTACCTTTCCCTGCAGCTGTCCGTACAACAAATAAAAATATACTTGCTTGTTATAGTATAAACTTCCGACTTAGCACGGCAAGGCGTGAGATACCTATACCTGTCAATAACTACAGACATCAGAAATGTCAAGCAACGTGTCCCCACGCGCGGGTAGACCCGACTTTATGTACAAATTAATTAAACAATTGCGTTTAAACATTTGTTTTCTTTAGGATATCTCTTTTTTAGATGATTTTTTCGTCATTTAGCTGTTGAACTCAAATAATCAATCGCAAAGCCCAATAAAATCTCAATCGACTTTTCAAAGCAATCAAAGGCAGAATGATCGGACGTGAAATTAAATCCTTAATCACTGCGCGCCGCCGATTAATTTAAAACTAAATGTATATTATCAGCATAACTTACCCGTACCAATGGTGCCAAGAACGAAAATACGTTCGAGGTACGAATAGTTCAACAGGTCACTCGACATTTTGTGACCGTTTTATGACATTGTCTTTTTTTTTCGTGGGCGCATTTTGTTTCATAGCAACACTGGTAACACCAGCTTAAAAAGAAGAAATTATAAGAGACATTTTGTTAAATTTTAGCCACGAGTATGAACCACCGCGAGGACACACTTCACGTGCGCGCGTAGGTATACTGATTAATTTTAATATTTAAGGATGGTAAAAACTTGCTGCTGGACAAAAAAAATATTGTTTACCTAAATGTAGACTGGATGATATAAAATTAAAACTAAGCCTAGAAACTAAAACTAGAAATAGGTACTCCAGCATAAAATAACTCGACTGCTACAGCTAACTTTAGTAGGGCCTCGGTCGACAAGTTAATTCGAATTCACTAGCAAGTGGGCGGGTATCTGCCACCTATAACTAATCCGCTCCCCCTCGCACCTTCATTTGTCAATACACAGAAAGACTTTGCATTCATTAATTAATACGAGACATCCTTGAGGCTCAAAAGGCCTTAAGGGATTGCTCGATCTTTAAGACAAGACAGCGATACAACAGTCTTCATAGAAATCTGACTGTCAAACGGAAATGAAAGCCGAGGCTCAGATTGAAGAAGCAATTAGCAACTTGTTTTTAGGATTCTGCATAGAATCATTAACATTCTATTGTTTGTAGGTATACTCAATCCTCCAGCCGGCTTAACATAGCAAGGCACGAGTAGAGATACACGCGAGATAGATTATACCTGTCACTGTCTAGCCAGAGAAGTCAGAAAGGGACACGTAGTCTATCCCGCGGGCGTGTCGTCTCGTGCGTGTTGTTGTGCTAAAACTACAGATGACGCTGTGTGTGCGGGGTTTAGGTTTCATAATATGTGGAGAATGTCTGTCTGTGTATTGACATATCTTCTAATAGCCGAATGATATTACAAAAACTGATTTAAAAAACAAATGAATATTGAAAGTTTATATAGAGCATTTATTGCGATTTTCGTATCATTGATTATCTTAAAATCTCCAATACAAAACCCAAGGCAAAAGGCCATACGCGCATGACTGTAATTGGCATGCCACAAGCTATATTTGACAGCTAAGACAAAATATGAAAGATAACCTGTCGGAGGAACATGGCCGCTTCTTGATGTTTTAATTTGCCCGGAGGCCACGGCACTTAGCCAGACAGCCAATTGGACGGCAGGGCTGGCAACATTAGCATTTTCACCGGCCGTAGAACATAGGGAATTATAGGCGGGAAGTGTGTTGGATACGAATGAGTGTTGCTAGGTGTGTTTATGTGCGCGTGTTGTTAGTGAGTGTTAACGAGTCACTTTATGTAAACATGTGCTTTGATAATGTCATGTATGGTAAGTTTAATCTGTTAAGTAGACAATTAAATACTAAGTAGGTAAACAAATCATACACAGGACGTCCACATATAAGATGGACAGACGACTTTATAAAGGTCGCTGGAAGACGCTGGATGCAGGTCGCTTTCAACCGGTACATATGGAATTCCAAAGGGGAAACTGTTCATCAGTGGACGTCTTGCGGCTTAGATGATGATGATGATGAAGTAAAACATGCCGGCTTATAACATGGCAACGCGCTAGCTGTTACCTACGACTCTATGTGCGTGCAATTAGTTCGCCGCTATCCTGAGGGAACTATGATTTTTCCGGGATAAAGAATTGTCCGTACTTCTTCGAGACTCAAACGAAATCGATTTAACGACTGATGCCTGAAAAGAACAGACCAAACAAAAAGTCTTTACAATGTTGGGTACGGTTGGACAAGAAAGTGGTCTACCACTTTTCACAAAAGTTTCTGTAAGATCAAAATTATCACTAAGGTTGACTTCTCTAACGAAGTGTAAGAGATGCACAATTATGACGTATCAAATTTGACACATGAAGTGACGTAACTACAATAATGATTAAGAGAACTATTGTCATTGTCAATATTATTTGCAAGAGGAAATCGATTTTGTCGTTTCATGAGAATCATGAGGTTCAAATCAGCATCAATCATAAGGGGGTAAACCAATTTCTTGGCCTATTGTACGTTTAAAAAGTCCATACATACATACATACAATCGCGCCTGTGTTCCCAAAAGAGGTAGGCAGAGCACACGAAACGTGGCATAGACAAAACCATGATTATGATTACATCACGCTTTACAACCACTTCTAGCATAGTTTTAGGTTTTCAAACAGATGGAAGAGGTAGAATAGTGACAGGTTGCTAGTCTGTCACCTAAAGCACACCTACCTATTTCCTTAGTTCCTCTTACGACATCCACAGAAGAAATGGAGCGGTGTTATTCTAACGCGATACCACACAGGATCAGGATTAAAAAAGTAATAAGTAGGTACAGTCGAGTTCATAAATATATGAGCAGACAAATGCTAAATATGTAAACTTTTGCACCTTATTGTCAACTAGCTTTCCGCCCGCGGCTTCGCCCGCGTGGATCTCGGTTATATTGCGGTATAAAGCACAACTATAAGAAAACTTCTCGTTTCAAACGACACACAGCGCCATCGATCTATCATCTATCGATCGGTCATCGATCGATATCGATCTATCATCGATTGATATCGATCTATCAAGCAAACTATATTTTTGTTTTCCCTCGGGAACATCATTTTTTTCCGGGATAAAAAGTACCCTATTATTTAATCCGGACTTCTATCTTTATGTCTGCAAAATTTCAAAGCAATCGGTTCAGTAGTTACGGCGTGAAAGCGGAACAAACAAACAAACAAACAAACAAACAAACAAACTCACTTTCTGACTTATAATATTATATAATAGTAAGGAATAAGCAATAGTAAGGAAAGTAAGGATGTCATAAAGGTGTACACATATTTTGAACCCTTAGTTTTGCTCATATAAGGTGCTAACAAATTAGTCACGGATATTTTTACAGCTGATAGTCCTCGATTTTAGGAGTACATTTAAGTATGAAACATCATAGGTTTTCTTGTGTTTTTTTGGAGAAAACTAGGAAACAAATTTGTCACGTTAAAACATCCTGTTAATAAGATAATTAAATGAGACCTCTTTAGACATTCTAGAACCTCTTTAAACAATCAACCTACAGTCTTCCCGCCGAGTCAAAATGACGTTTACGAAAAAAAAACTTTTGACGTGAGATGCTAGAGTTGCCAGGTCTCCCGATTTCCGCGGAACGTCCCAATTTTCAGGAGTCATAAAATGAAAAATCAGTATCATTCAAAAAAATGCATACAAATAATTAAAAATAGCACGTATTACATCATTAGCGCTAAAGGTATTGAATTTAAGTTTGAAGGTTTGTTTCAATTCAGGAATAACATTTGCTTGGAGACCGATCTCGATGCAACTAATCCTGGCGCCATCTCGTCATAGAAATTTGTGTTTTTTGTTTGTCCGGATCGACAACCTTAAATCCCAATTTATTTTACCATATGTACCGATTTAAATAAATCGTACCTAGCAACACTAGACATGACAGACAGTGTTAACATCTGGACAGGTGCATAGTAGGGTGATTATTTTAAAGAATAATTGTAAATTATTTTTTTGTTCGGTAAATTAAAACAATAAAATTATATACAAAGGTTCCTTAATTACAGTTAAAAGTTAATTATTTTAATGTTATCTATTATCTCTTTAAATATCCGTGACTAATTTGTTAGCACCTTATATATACTATTAATGAACTCGACTGTAATAGGAATTAGAGATTTGTCTAAAATCTTAGTTTTGCCAGCCCTGCGCCTGGTTTAGTACAGCTAAGAGTCCATGAAAATTGTTTTACGCCTTTCCAGTGTCGGCGAATCTCTTCATTTGGTTTGTTAAATTGATACCTTGGTGGACCTGCGCGTTCAAGATCACGCATGTGCGGCGAAGATTTAATTTAAGAGTTTAATAACGACCGGCTGGGATGGCATAGCAATGAAATAAAATAATAGTGTGTCCAGTGCGTGGCCACTGGCAATTAGTGTGTTTTTACGCAAAACAACTGTACAAATGAATAAGTACGTTTACGATTCGTAACGATTTTTTTCTGCTAGTACCTAATGTAAGAGGCGAATAAGGAAATAGGTTGCTTTAGGCGACTAGCTAACTGTCACTGTTGTAGATACCACTTTAAACAACGTTTCAAAGTAAAATTATGCTAAAAGTAGCTACGAAACGTGAAATAGTGATGGGATTGACTTGTAACGTTATAACGTTTCGGTTGATTTGTCGACCTCGTTTGGAAAGAATAGAGGCGTGATGTTAACTAAGCAGTAAACAGTTTTCTGTCAATGGCAAAAATACAAAACCATGTGTTTTTTTTTCATCTAAGAGAATTAATTTATTTAAACATTTTTGCATTATTTTGTGAAATAAATATTAAGTTTCAACGGAAAACTTGGATACAAAAATCAATTAATTATAGTACTTATACAAGTAAGTACAATTAAAGTAGTAACATCGATAGGTACGGTCAAGGACTTTAATTCATGAGCCACCATAGAACCTTTTAAAAAAAAATACGATTTCCCTTGACAATTAATAGGTCACTATGACGTTTACTGTGAATTGATTCCATGGTGGCTAATGAATTAAAGTCCTTGACTGTACTATGGCTACAGCGTTAGGTCTAAGCTGTAAACTTTTTGCCCTTTAATTGCCTTGGTTACAAGGAAATATTTGAATAGCTTAAAAAACCATTACATAACTGTAATTTATATTTATTTTATGTCAAATGTAGCATACCTCTCCAATTCTCCATTCTTCCGTGGATGTCATAACATAACAGGCGACTTAGGTAATAGGTTTGATACCTAAGGCGACAGGCTAACAACCCGTCACTGAGACCTCTTTCTTTCGTCAATGAGTATGCCTACCCAAGTTGAAAATACAAAGGTGTGATATTTATGTATTTAATTTACATAAACACGCAATGTAAAACAGTTTGAATGACACATAAGCCATTTCCAAGGCCCAGTAAGTAAGTTATCGACTCGCAAACCAATTAACTCGACTCACTTTATTATTTCTCGAATTAATCGATTCCTCTCTCCAATAATCGATACCGATCTGTGCCCGATGAGTTATGCTTATTTGTTTTTCGATATTCGCGCCGGGATCGTTTTTTTTTAATGATTGAAATGGCTCGCCCGTACCGATTTATGAGGGCGTGGCTGTATGTCTGAAAATCATTGCCTTTAATTTAGTAAAAAAAGTAGAAACATTTTTTATTTACACACTGTTAGACATTATGCCTCACCGGCTAGTTGTAAATGTGAATTGGTTTTAAGTATTTGGGATAAGTTCGCAATCCTTCCCCGAAATTAAAAATTATATATGAAAATTTTTAGTTTTCTATGCCTACCCCCATTTGGAATAACAGCGATATATTTGTATTAATGTAATCTGAGTTTCAAGACTTTTAAACTCGTTTTGAACTACAGAGTAAGTATTCTATAACTGTCCGCACAAATTTATTAATAACTATAACAAAAACAAATACGGCAAAAAAAGAGTTTGCGAAATCGGTACAGCCATTCCCGCGCTATGCTGTGACCAAGAGGAATTGGGAATAATTTTTATTTTTTCACTAGCCAACTCGGCCCATTTTATGTTGCCTTTTACGTTCTTAGAGGGAAAAAGGAAACAAGATCTGTTCAAAGGTTTCATTCGTAAGGGTAGTAGAGCATTCGTGAAGCAGTAACCCGAAAGATCTTCGAGTGTAGCGGTGAAGGGTATTTCAGGTGAAATGGTATCCTGAAGGATGTTTCAGGTGCCTGAAGTGTGTTTCAGGTTTGGCGGCTAACCCGAATAGGGTGGTGCCTAGATCGGCAATAGAAATTATTTATTTATTATATTTTGTCTGGTTTGGGGGGCCATTGCCGGTGTTCTGGCTCTGGCGAAAGTGAAGCTCTGATCAGCTGTGCGAAAAGGGCCAGAGACCGCCGAAAACACGCCCAATATCGACGACATAAGGCTACGACACCCAGAAAAGACTGACGGCGCTCTTTAGCGTTCGCAGTTCAAGTCAAATTTACACTGTTGTTTATCAGGCATGTCTGTACATTTAAAATGACAAACGCAAAAAAGAAAGAATCAACCAATCGGTGTAGAAGTTCGAAAGTTACGCGCGTACAGAAAGTTACATTTTGACGATATTTTTGTATGTAGGTATACACGTATTATAGAGATGCAGAGCAAACGTAACTTAAACTATTTGAATACATTCGTGTTAAACAAACAAAACACGACCACAACTAAGTGTTATTCAACTTTCGAGGGCTAAATACGGCGATTGAGTGGTAAAAAGTGGATCTCCGAGCTTTTGCAGTAAATAAATACCCATATACATGTTGCAGCTTTCCACGGAGCTCCCGTGGACTTATTATGCCTATACGTACGGACAGCAGCTGAATAAAAAAATCTGTATAAAGCTGTATAATGATTTGGAGATGAACATTAAAAAAAGATGTTTACTTACACGTACTTGCGTTACTTAGTACACGTAGTCAAATAAAACTGTATCCTGTCTTTATGTTGAAATTAACTCGACATGTTTCGGGCAATTCGTGACCCATCATTGAGAGTAAGCCGCGACAGCTGCAGTTAGCACACTACGATCTTAGCTAAGTTTGATGTAATGACCTGAGTGTATGCGATTTATTTCATGATGTGTGAGTCTCATGGCAATTTCACACAGATAAAAACAACGTAATAGTTGACCGAATCTAAAATAAACCTTAACACAGATAAAACAATTAATTACATGTTTGTTTGTATTAAGCATTTAGTGCCAAACTCCCCCAAAAGGGCCGTAAATGCTGATTTTTTTTGTGAGACTCTGGAAATATCATCATCATCATCATCATCATCACTAGATATAGGTATTTCCCTTGTGTGATGTCGGGCTCAGAGTAACGCCGTTCCATTTCTTTCGAAGATGTAGTAAAGGGCGACTTAGGAATAGATTTAAATAGATATGCTTCATGCGACAGGCTACAACCAGTCACTATAACACCTCTTTCAAGCAGAGAAAAAAATAAAATGGCTAGTTATGTGGCATTTTGCATAGATTTGCAAACCTACATTTTGCTACAAGAAACTTATTCCTGCAGTTCATATCATTGGACAATGCAGGTGTTGATGTATGGGCGACAACGGCAAACTTAAATTTTTCCATCAATCTGCTACCCATTGATACCAATATCCAGTTTTTTGCTTGATAACAACTTATGTAGGTACAGAACCCTTCGTGCGTGAGTCCGGCTCACACTTGGCCAGTTACTTTAAATCACCCCCACCTGTGACGCAACCAGAAACAAATAGTTAACCCATCACCATATTTACATACTCTGTGGTAATTAAAAAAAACGCGATTAAAATTCTAACCAAGCATTTTGAGATGCAGTCAATTTATTACGTACCATGATCTCGCTAATTACTTACCTGATAAGGTGTTGAGGGCATTCGTTGCTTGCGCTCTCTCTAACGTATGAAATCACGGCGCGGGGGAAAGAGACGAGGCGTACCTTCTACAATAGTAAGGAGAATCAGGATTTGGCAAGTCTTTTAAACTCTTTTGTGTATCAGCAAGCTTAGCACAGCAACACCTACGACTCGTTTCCTGTCCTGTAATTTTGACTGTCCTGTGACTTCGTTACCTGTCACTTTCTGACATCTCTAGTTACCGGCTGTCTTACTCTCTGTTAGGGGAGATCCACTCCGCAGTTTAGCCACGCTCCGCTGGTGAGACCTCCTGAAAAATCTACAGCAAGCAGATAATGGTAGAGAGAGACAGCAACATTTTTACGCCTTAACTTGATCGGGAGTGGACTTTTCGTACGTAGCTTGTACCTGTTTCCGTACCGAACAACAATCAAGCGGTAAATAAAAATAAGTAGATAACTTAACTCTTATAGGTTTAGGTATGCTTTAGGCGACAGGCTAGCAACCTGTCAGCACCTGTTCCATCTGTTATCAAATCTAAAATTATGCTAAAAGTGGCTGCGAAGCGTGAAATAGTCAAGATCATGCTTTTGTCTGAGACGTTTCGTATGCTCTGCCTACAACGTTTGGGAACATAGGCGTGATTGTATGTATGTAACTTAACTCTTCCCTCATACGATGAAGATATGGAACCAGCTTCCTCCGTCAGCTTTTCCGGAGCTTTACAATGTTCTTCAAAATGCGCGCTCATTTACTTCTCAAAGGGCACTTCTTATGTTTCGGGTATCCTCAAGTAGCGGCGATAACTTCCCACTAAGTAACCCGCTGGTTTGTCACAAAAAAAAAGTTAAGACCGTGGTAAAGAAAGTACCGACAGCGCAAGCAGTTTCTGCGAACGGTACAGCCGTGTCGACGCAAGCCTACTAATTGCGGGTTCGAATCCCACCGCCGCTGCCAGACTTTTTGCTTGATGTAATTTTTCCCTAATAAAGATCATTATCGGGCCTCAATTAAACTGTTGATCGTAATTAAGCATGCCTTTACGTACTGGTATTAATAATTTCTCGGCAGTCATCTTTTTATTCAAACCATATTAGTTTAAGTGCACAAGTGCACTAAAGCGGTAAAGCACTTCCTTGCTGGCATAAACGTCACGCCTTTTTCCAAAGGAAGATCACAATACATGAAATTTTACATAGACTAAATCAGGATTTTTCACTAATGAGTCGAAATTGTAAAAGATAAGACTTACAGCATTTCAATGATCACAGTTTTAGTCAGCGTTTATCCTTGGTTTAAACGTAAAAAGCTATTGCTATCTCTTTCTTACGCGCTGGGTCAGAGTAAGGTTTATTTTATGTCGGGGATGAAAATTTACGTGCTACTATAGCAGATTTGTATGTATATGTATGTACATCACGTAAAATTTACGTACATATGTAACTACCCATTACGTCAAAAAAAAATGTTCATTTGTCTTTATAATAACGCACTAATAGGTACCTTTCGCCAATTACCATTACCACCAAACTTACATACAAATTCACATCCCAACTTCGCCCTATATAAAGCACAACAATTATTCCATACAAAAAGCATTTAAAAAACCATATCGGCCATCCAGTTGTCTGGTCCGCTCGACACGAGCCTTAATTGAGTACAATTCTAAGAAAGTAATTTCACAAATTACTTTGAGCTACCGGATTTTAAGATCAACACTGACTTGTGGGGAACCTTGTCGCTGTAAGGGTGTACCGGAGACCCGGCGCGTGGGAGGCAACGGCGTGGAGCGACAAAGTTGTTCGGATACCGGTCGCGACAAAACAGAGAGATGTTAATGTCGGTAGCACGTTGCGGGTTTGCTTTGAAGATATGCGGTTTGTGAACTGTCTGGAAATATTTTTAGGAGATTCCACTTACGTATTCTAGATGTAATATTCTATGTACCTCTACCACACGAGAATACCTACACAATCAAAAACACAATCGTGAGTTAAATATCTACATACATGGAGTATATAAGGATACATACAAAATTGGCCGTACTAAAAAACTATCAATAGCAAGTCCCAATCTTTTCAATCTCAATCTTTTGATAGTTTCTGAGACATTGGAAAAGGGCGGAAAGCTAATCCGTAGAAAGATTGAATATTGGGACGTTCCGTTAATTCCTTTATTACCTACCCAAAACAATGACGGGATGGTCTTTCAGCATTGCGTAAATAACTACATAGTAGAAAAAGTCGTTTAAAATAAATTCATAGAAATGGGATTTTGCATTAATTCTTTTAAAGATTTTGATTTGATTTTGGAAATACGACAATAAGCTGTTCTTACGTTCTTAGAATCAGCAATTCAATAGGTATATATACCCTACGTAGAGCCGTATCGTGTATAGACAAGGCGCTTTACTCTCGAGATAATAACCTTAAAAAAATTATCACTACCACACTGCCCGTGTGGTGCCGGGTTAGAATAGCACCTCCCCCTTTCTTCCCGTGGGTGTCGTAAGAGTCGACTCTGGGAAAGGGTTAGTGTATTGTGGGCGATGGGCTAGCAACCTGTCACTGCAATATCACGTTTGACCATCTGTTTACCCTGATATTGCTAAACGTGGCACTGGATTTTCGAATTCACGTGCTCTGCCTACCCCTTTTGGGAATACAGGCGTGAGTATATGTATGTATGTATGTATGTAAAAATTATCAAATCTAATACAAACTACAAAAAAATCTAGTAGTTAGTTTAATTTTATTTTTAAACTTTACTGTCACCGGATTCTATACATACTATTGTTGATATGTGCCATTTCCACATACATACTTCCGTTGGTCAGGATGGTACAGGTACAGGCAAATGTTAGTATAAATACTCAAACTGGGCACTTCATTTAAATCCTGAAGCGAACGGAACTGACAGCAACATCGCAACTCGGCATATCAGTATAAGGAATCACTTAAAATTGTGTGCCCAAATTAAAATTCGTGAATTTAGCCGTGTCTGGGCCACGCGGAATTCGCCGGATAAATTTATTTATAATTAAAAGTAATTTGTTTAACGATCGTGTTTCAAACTAATTAAATATAGCTAATTATGTTTGTGCACTTTCTGTGGATAAGTACGTCTTTACGTTACTAAATTATCAGTGATGATGTTGGTGCATAATCGTTTATTGACGTTTCAGTTGATATTCTGCAAATATGAAATGAATCATTTTCTGAAAGCTCAGAACAACCAATCTTTTGCCCACAAATAATAATAAAAAATCCACATCACTGATATCCATACGTACTGGCTGGTATTAAAATACAAGACAAGCACATCATAATGATTCGAAATTCGAACGCTTCGTGAACGTTTCCGTGAAGTGCAAATCCTGCAGTCTGCTGAACGCAACCAAACCGTTTCAGTTAATCGCGCCATCTTGCCGCGCTTTGCTTTTGTTTCCGAGCCCGGTTTTCGGAAATCCGATTGCTGTCCATTTAAATCGACGGCAGCTGTTTACAATATAAATCTTCCTACAGCACCAAGTAGGTAAGCTACTTGTAGACCATTTAAATTTAGTGACTTAAATTAAATTTCAAATGTAACTTATCGAACGATCTCAAAATACAGCAGCCTCCTAATTAATCCGTGCTCGTAATGACCTCTATAAAG
This sequence comes from Adoxophyes honmai, assembly GCA_005406045.1. Lineage (NCBI taxonomy): Eukaryota > Metazoa > Arthropoda > Insecta > Lepidoptera > Tortricidae > Adoxophyes > Adoxophyes honmai. The sequence goes on along the minus strand of BHDV01038563.1, from coordinate 437,595 downwards.
CACCTACTCATGTGTCGCCGCCGGAATGTTTCTATCCAATTAACTTGTTACATTCTCGCTTCCGAAAAATCTACCGGAGTTGTGAAAAAAATATGATCAAGCGTTCCTCGAAATGCGACCATTATCGACCGTTACCTCCCAAATAGAGCGCGATCGAGCCGTCAGATAACCCCCTTCACGTGGACTCTACTAATTGTTGCAATAAATTTGGGAGAACGCGACAACTCCGAATACCGCCGCCGACCGGCCCTATTAGGACCTAGTTTCGATCTGTCCTCATAGAACGAGTTACAAGCCAACTCCGAGATTCTGTCAAATTCAATATCCCCACCAACACGCAAGTCTCATCTCTATAGTCCTCACTTAATGAGCGAACACGGCCAAAATCGTTCGCAGCGCAATAAAGAAATGTCATCTCGTTTAAATTCCATTTTTGAATTCAAAAAACTCCTTTCCAGAACGCAATGAAGACTCGACTCTGTGGCCAGTATTTAAAATAAAAATCTCTAATGAGGAGTTTTCCAAATTGTGACGTGCCGGTGACAAAATGTTGGACGAATGTAGCTTTTGAAAGATCTAATTTGAACTTTGCTGCTTATGCCTAGGGTCGGTATTTTTTTGTGCCATGTTGGCGATATTCGTATCGTTAATATAGAGTCGTCGAGCGCGCACCCGTTTGTACCCGCGTCATGCGGACGGACGCTTTTTGTCGTTTTTAATTATATTTATTGTTCTCGTTATTTATTTATTGTTTTGTGTTTCGTACCGTTCTCGCTACTGTGAGTGTATTTTAACGATTTCGCCGCAGATACCGGGCCATCCAAATTAGGGCGAGTGTGGTTTTGGAGGATGCAAATGTGCTTCTTTGCATAACGGATAAAAAATAATTTGGCGACGAGGTTCTGTCGCATGAAAACACAAACGATCATGAGAACCGATCAAAAAACAAACTCCAATGCTTTAAGACTAATTTAGTGTGTTTTGTTTATACAACAACAGTTTTTGAAACTGTATCAACCTAAAGGTAGAGTTAACTTTAGTAATGATTTTTTTATCCTGGCCAATAAGATGATGCAATTGTGTAGATCCATACATTTTAAAATGTTACTTTGATTTTATTTTTCTTGAAATTCGTTTACCGGCGAGTCGACTGCCGTCAGCCGGTATTTACTAGCAATCATTTAATAAGACATTTGCAAACAAAGACCGGTCGATTGTTGCCAATAAAATGGATGAGATGCCGCGTCACTCGCACAATGAGCTGGAACGTCGAGAAAAATCGAATTCCGAAACGGCAACTTTTTAAACAACATGAATGGCATTTCTTATTGGCCAGTTCGAACGGTACCTATTCGTGTAGCAACATTCACGCCTCTTTGAAGGCATCGATCGAATTTTAAATGAAATTCGAGCCTGATTCTTAACTGCCAGCAATAATTCAAAAACTTTTAAATAGCTTTGTGGGTAGCCATCGTCAAAATATGCCTAGTGTAATCTTCTTAGAAAACGGTTTGTGAATATTGCAAACATTACGGTTCGCGAAATGAATTGTGAAGTTTTTACAAAACATTTATCATATCTTAGTCAAGCAAGACTTGTGTTACAAAATAGAAGGTTCTGTCGAAAGTTGTTTAAGGACACTAGACTTGTGCCCGATTAAAGATAACTCAAAAGAAGATCATAGTCGAAAGAAAACTGACCTTGGTAGGTACATACACCGCTTGGTTTTAAAAAAAAAAATCTTGTTCTAAAAAAAAATGTGGTCCATCAATAACACTTTCTACCTTCCACACACTAACTCTTCAATCAACTTACGGAATCCTAAATGTAACCACGGAAAAAGCCCATTCTCACTGTGCTATTGACTCTCGAATGGCGAAATAATTATCATGCTCTAGCCAGTCAGAGTGAATGATTCGCACTTGCCAATGAATGAATGAAACACTAAAGAGAATGACTCAGCATGCAGTATTTTGACAATAGTCTTTTTTCTCGGAATAACTGGCCAGCAATTTGGCATGTTTGTAATTTTTTGCACAACATTAATGTGTGTCAGATTTCGAGGATTACGTCATAATAATTTACCTGTCAACGCAAAAAGTTAAAAATACGCGAACATTTTAAGAGGACACTTTACTTATACCTTGGTACCCTGTATTTTAGGGATAGATGTTTCATTTAATTAACCTGTAAACCTGCACCAACTACTTTAAGCATAGCTTGGAACTACCTCTCAAAATTGCTTAATAGTTGTATGCTTTACGACTCTACCATTTCTGTGACATAAACATTACCCAGTGTCTAGAAAGCAAGAAAATCAACAATCGGCTATGATGACGTTTTATAGACATACCTCTTTGTTTATCCAGCTAGAATTTTATACAGCTCTCTAATCATTTGTCTTCAATAAACAGAACTAATTATTACGTACTAGTATAAGCATGCTTGAGCGTATACTTCTCTTCAATGGAAACAATTAATACTTCTATTGTTGTCTTAGCGGCACAATATGTCTAATTTACAATGTATTTTAACGAGCTTACCTATTTGTAATTTTACGACAGTAAATTGAATAAAAACACCTTTATTTTACTTCCGCGCTTTCGACTTGCCAACTTAGCACGGTACTGACACCGTCCTCGTCACAGACTTATATCGAAGTAGATACCGCGAGTTCCTGCATTTGTATGAAAACCAAGCGTGCCACTTGTTCTCTACAGTAGGTAACGTCACATGAGAGCTTTAGTGATGGAAATTGATAGTCCGATTGAAATCCGTTCAAAGATGATGCCGCCTTATTCAAGTCATTCTGTCTCTTGACCTATTCTAAGTGATGAAATCGCATCAAAGGAAGTACATTGCTCTCCCTTTTGTCTTCATTTTGGCACGCTAAGTACATACACTTGAGTCATCTATTTCGATATAAATCTGTGGTCCTCGTACTTTTTACTGTGGACAAAGTGACGTCGGCGCTTACTGTACCCGCTATTAAAATTCTTTAAGAATCATTTTTAATTGCCTTTCGTCGGAGGACAGCCATTTTTATTAATTACCCGCCATTGGCCATGTTCGGAGTAGTGTTGTCATACTTACCACTTTTTGTCTCCATAAATTTTATTGGCGGGCCAATTTCGTAAGGTTAATGTTGCTAGTAGAAATAATTTTGGCCATTATCAGCTGTCGTTAACTACAGACTTTTAAGGAAAATAAAATAGTGTTCGAGCTTTTCTACGTATGTTCGATGTTGAAAACTATTCTGATAGGTAGTTTAGTTTTGTGTGTATGTTGATTACTTACTTGTTTCTCTACCGTCTTTTGATTTTCACTGTTATGTTAACTAGAACAGCTAGTTTCGTGGAAACTTCGAAATTTAAAATTATAACTGTGCTTATTGGTTTTCTATCAATACTATATTACGTTACGTATTCATGAAGAAAGCAGCAAGCAAGTTCAATCTTCATATTTATGAATGTGTTTAATTTACAAACGAATGGAAACATGAAATTCTGACTGGATTCCTTCGAAAATAAAATATCAATTTCATAACGCACGGAGCAAATCATTGCAACTTCACAAACAAGGTAATTTTAATTAACTTTTTACTAAATTGCCACCGCGTAATTACAATAAAATTGCAGTTGAGATAATTGTTGAGCTTAATGACGGTATTGAGGTGGTTAAGCCAACTAACATTGTTGTGAGAGAGAGGAGAAATTACGTTTTCATTACGTGCTAACATGAAATGGTATTGGTGAGAAACAACATTTATTATTACCTATATCTAAGTTTTCGTTATGTTAATACTAAAAATTCCAGAGCAACATTAACGTAGTTCTGTTAGTTTTAGTGTTAATACAGTAATAATATCATATAATAATTTTAAGATATATTTACGTAGATCTGCGTGTATCAAGCGAAACAAGACAATAATTAGTTTCAAACGTTAGAAAACATCTCAAAAATCCATGTAAAAAATAAAAGTTGCCCATTTCACGGCATCTCGTTGGCCTTTACAATAACAACAAATTCATCATCACATTCAGAATCCCACGGGATCGAATGAAGACATAATAAATTAACAGTCCATAATACAGAGTCACCTCACTAATGCCCAAATCTCTAGTTTTGCGTACTCAATGAATGAAGGAATGAATGAACTGAATGAATGAATGTTTTTTCCACCTGTACCATAGAGTTTCGGATGATAAAAATTTGTTTTGTTGAACGTTTATTATTTATGGACTCCGATAGTTTGAATGGGGGTGTAAAATTTAAGAAAAAATGGGATAGTGACCATTAAAGTGTGAATAAGAAATAAAAGTCGGATCTGTATCAATGGATTAAGTTGTGAGCCGATACCTGCTGCTTGAGTGGCTATAAAGGCAGTAAAAATTAAATCAATTTTGTATTTTTATTACCTTACTTATTTGATATGATGTAGGTAGAATTTTTTATGTTCTTTTTTTAATTAACAGATAAGTAAACAGCGTGTTTGTTTTTCTAGGTATTGGTCTCTACTGCTGCTTTAGAAGTTTTTAATTAATTATTATTCTATGTACCTGCATAAAATTTTGCATAAATACCTACTTACAATCCTTAATAGAAAGGATTAAGTAGTAGTATACTCTTTTTATGAAATTTCTCAGGTTTGAAAATAAAGTCGAGGTTCAATACATTAACCAATCGTGTGAAGAAAGTATTGTATTTACAAGTAACTAAATGATAGACAGTGTGTTTTTATCACGACACAAAAAAATATGTAATTACGGTGTAGTTTCTATATTCTTTATTAAGTAAGTACGTAATATACTAATATATTACATGAAATTACTCAATTCAAGTCTATTAAGAGCAACAAAAGTAGCTCTTCAAATTCTCACACGAATTATCACAAAAAAATGAGAAATGACCATGTGACCGCAGAATCCCAATAACCTGCATGACAGTCAAATGGCGCGAAAAAGTCAGCCAGCGCGCATCACTATTAGATACTCAAAAAACTTGTCCGTCACTATTCCCACGCAGCCAAAAAAAAGGCAAAGGTGCCGCTTGCAACCGATTACAAACCCCAACAAAACACAATTAAATTCTTTACGCGCTCTTAATTCGTATTGTCGAAAGTCAAATAAAAAATGGACGTCATATCCCCCGCACCCGGCCGTCTATAATCTCTCGCACCCTCATGAATAAAACTAGCTGGTGTATAAATTCAAATTTCCTCTCCTCCACACGCTCATTTCCATATCTCGACCGCTCTCCCCCTATGCTTTATTATTAAAACTCCAGCAAAAACCCGACACCCAAGTTATACGCTATCTACGTTCGGAAATGGCATTATCGGCGAGCGGCCCGAAGCGCACACGTCTCAGCCAATAGGGCATTCTTATCAGAAAATGACTCATTTCAAATGACAGAGTGTTCTAAAGCGCTACCAAATTTAGAACGACCCGATCAACCCCGACGCGTCATATAAAATTGGAACCTTTCCCGAACTACACTCGGCTTTTTTCGCCGCGCGGTCGGGTGGCTCCGTTGAGCCCCGCGGAATGAAGAGCCTCGTTGCGAGAGGAAATTGGAATAAGAAAATTTGGGGTGTAAAATGAAAGATAGACGAGTGCTAATTTCCGGCTATTACTACGTCTCTTTCTTTCCCGCACATTTATTGCGAGGGCGGGCGGCGGGGGTGGTGTGATACTGTCTTTTTCTGGCATGCGGCTACGGTTTAGGTAATAGGGGGTCGGTGTAATAGGGCGCTGCGAAACCTTAAACGATAACTTCGCACTTGGCAGTGCGTGATACAAACGACATCGAAATTTCGGGGAGAATGTCTCCTATATTTTTACGGTTGGGTATTTTACTGCCGCGCCTTCCGTTTTCGCTGAGCCACTTAAAAGTTCGTTATGATGCGGCGTAATATTGGGAATGGAAATACATAATAATGGGCTAGTGTCATAGCGGGTGTCCTCAATGTCAGCGCAGCCGCGTTGCGTCAAATGCCACCGGAATTTATCGACTACCCGCAGACAATTCCCGGCAGCGCTATTCACACTGCGCTCGCTACTAAATTGTTTTGTAATAGCGGCAACTGGCAACATTACGTTTGTGAATTCAGTGAGATATTTAACGTTCTCTCTGGTTAGGGTTCTAACAAATTGGATGTTTCATAAATCTTGGACGAAGCTGAATTTTTAATTGTGAAACGTTGTAATTCGGGCACTGGGCACTCCTTCTCTATTTAAGTGAGTAAGGGTACTTGAGAGTCATACATACCTACTCGTACATACTTTTGTATGTATTAGTGGACACTTACACCAAATAAAAGATAAGCTTTTTGTAATTTTATGGGCGTGGCTGTGAAACCGAAGTAGGTAATAGGTACATATAATTAGAATCCAATAAACCAATGCTTTTTCTGGAAACTTCAAAAGCTTCAAACAATTGGTTGGAAATTATTCGAAAACAGAAACTGCGTGCAATGTTTCGGTGAGCGAACGGAAAAGACAACAGAGCCGCCATTGTTCCATGTTTAAATTTAAACGCCAACGGATATGGGTATGTTCGAATTTCTAATCGGATGGTTGCGCTGAGTATGTGCGAATTACCTGACCACACACAGAGTATCCAAATGTACTCGTAACACTATTACAATTTTACTTAACCAAACATTACATCATTAGATCATTACATTAGTATATTTACGTTTACGCGGGACTTAATCACGGTATTTTTTAATTACCTCTCGACGTTTCGGCCGCGTTACAGCGACCGTGGTCAACTCGTGACCACGGTCGCTGTAACGCGGCCGAAACGTCGAGAGGTAATTAAAAAATACCGTGATTAAGTCCCGCGTAAACGTAAATATGTGTGAGAATCACGAAAGTTTAAAACAGTATTACATTAGTATACCTACTTTGGGTCATTTTTGTGCTTCGTGGTTTTTGTACAGTAAAAATAAAATAAAACTTACTTTGGGTATGGGTACAGAGGAAACCGCAAAATTGTTCCCGTGATATTTATCAGTTGGAAGTCACATGTGACGCTGAAGTTCCTTTATACAGACGAAATCGCGGGCAAATCCTCTAGAGCAAAATAATTAAGCAAAATAATAATACGGGCCTCATATTAACTAACAAATCGTAACAGAACAGGGCATGGGGCGACCAAGATTTCATTTGGCGTTTATGGCGGGTTGGGTTACAGAAAATTAACGCCCCGCGCGCAATCAATGCGGACCGTAATCCATATTATCCTATTGGCTCAATAGTTCCGAACTGTTATTACTATTATTGCTGATAGATAAAGATAAAGTATTACATACTTGATCCTATTATCTATCACAAAATTACTGGGAGACTTGTTTTACGAGATGAAAACTTTTCGAATTTCTTTGCTGTTCTAAGTTCGTGGTATAACATTGTCAATTTTAAGCAACAATAATTGGTGGCAGATGTTGCAAACAATGTATGTATAATGATAATAAAACAAAGTTATACCAAATTAACGTTCTTCCTTATAAAAAGCAGGTCCGCAATTAATTCAAATCGATTTCCACTTAAGCAGCCCTCGCCCGTGCGATCAGACTTTCAAATGCCCGTCCAGGAGCCAGCATGGTGTAAAGGTTCTTTTTTGATTCCAATATGCCATTTAAACGAAACGCGCCAAAAGAAATAGAAGTTGCAACCGAGTTAGGTTGCCCAGCCTGATGCTATCTTGGCAGTTGGCACACCTGACCGACGCTAATTGGACAATAAATCAATTCTTCCCAGCTTCTTATTGGCGAATCGTGGCATTCCAATATTGAAAATTTGGCCGCGCGATATTGACAACATGATAAAAAAACAATAGGCGGCTATCTTTTTCTTTTGTGTTCATCTCTGGGCCCCGGTTCTTATTAAGGCCGGATCGTTTATGTTTTGTTGGTCTGTATCAGACCACTGTCTTATCGACTGGACAATTTGTTTGTGAGAGGTCGTTATTGAATTATTAATATTAAAATTTGAAGGCTCGTTTGAGATGACAGATAACAAAGTGAGTCTTTGTTACGTCAAACAATAAAAGCTACTTTAATTTAATAGAGGTTTGTCGTATTCGTTTTGTTGCATAGCAATAGCAGAGCGAGTCGTGTATGATCTATTGCTTTAATAAAATGGCAGTAACAAAAGCTCGGTCCGCATTAAGGCGCAAAGTGCACGGCGTCATCCATTATTAGACTTATTAACAAAACGGAACGCGCCAGCTAATCTGGGCGCGGGCGTAATTAAATTCCGAGAACAAGCGGGCTATTAAAGCGAAACGGTAGCGCGACGCCCATTACGAAACGGAACGTTCATAATTATTTCGTTCCCGCCTTTTTTTTTCAGTTCGATTTTCGAAAGCGCGCGCTAATGCGGCGACGCTGCCCTCTGGCACGAACCCTTGTAAACAATGTTCTCGTAAAACATTCAATTGCCAAATGCCGGCGCTCATTTACTTAATAAAATTGATCTGCTTGCGGAACCATTAATAACATTCCGCTAAAAACACCTTTTCAATTACAACATCCGCAAGTCGCGAGTCAAAACACTTTTTAACTTTTTCTGAACAAAAACTCGTCTGCTTTTTCTATGCGGCCAGACAGACCACCAACGCATTCAAATGAGCCATATCATTAACCGTGTATAAACAATGTCGTAAAATGACAGGTAGCGACCGTCACATCCTTAGTATAATATTATTCATGTGGCGTATCAGCGCGTCTCATCGCTCGCACTGTTAACATGTATTTTGACAGATGACATAAGTTTGGCGCCATATCAGCTGTCATCTAGCGATGAAATACAATTCGGATGTAATAACAAGCTCCCGTCTTACGTGCGTGGATGCTGCTCGTGTAAATCAAATACCTAATGGTTTTACGACAGCCACGGAAGTCGGCTTTATTGTCAGATAACAGTAGGTATTTTGTCTTGCGGACTGAGACAGCTTTCTTTTGCTTTACCAAAGCTTGCTCGATTAATGTTGTCCTCTTTGCCGGGGATCGATCGAAGGCATTGGGCGCTTCAAAATGGACTCCCAGCTTCAAATGAGAGTTGCACACATTGAACTTTCCTGACGGTGTTTTATGCCGCCATACTTAGATTTTATTATTATTTTCATTATTTTAGTGATGCATTGAGTTCAATTGCTAAGGATTCCATTGTCGTCAGCCTTTCTCGCTATTCTAATCCCAATAAAATGCTACCTCCTTACTGCGAATATTTACTAATTAGGTACATCAACTCTTACCACTCTCTAATTAAGTAGGTACAACAAAATTATCTTACAAAATTAATACATATTTTATTACAATGTCGAACGATTGCAGGTGCGTACGTGCCATCTAACGGGACTTGCGTACGGGTCGTAAGGTAGGTATAACACAGGGCGAAAAGCCAGAAAAGCAATGAAACATTTGTCTCCCACGAGGTCAATAAAGTTTTTTAGGAAATATTTTACAGGGGTTTTCAGACGCGTATACCCGACTACTGGTAAAAATATTTTTGGTAAATTTCCGACCACCCTATCCTTTTTTTTCTATAACTCGCGAATGAATTTGCTAACCGAAAACATTATCTGAATATATTATGTGTCTAGCTAAGATATTTACCTATGTAAGTACATGTTGCATCTCTACTAAAGTGGAGTCCAAAATTAGGCGAACTAACTTGACAGTTCATTGTGCACTAAAGTTGCCATAGTTCGGCCAGTGCTGTTAATATCGATGTAAAGTAAAAAGTATTGTTATAAAATCGACGTTTAAAGTAAAAAGTTTTGTTATCTTTATTATTGTGTTTGTAATCAAACTAATAATTTTACTAAGTAAATGAATAATAATAAAAATTGGTAGAAATTAAAAATACACCAACTTGGATCAATTTTTGTTAGTAAATCGTACATCCCTCAGATCATATTAAATCGCGGTAAATTGCAGTAGTTCGTCCATATTTGGCAAATTATGTAAGAGTGTGAAAGTTTCGACGAATTACTTGATAAAATTTAAATAGAATCAGATTTATAGAAAGCACATGGTAATATCGACATATTTATGTCGACATAAACTTATCACTATTTATTTTTTTCTATGTCTGGCAACATTTTCGGCTGTCAAGTTAGTTCGCCTAATTCTGGACTTCACTTTAGTCCCTATTTCTATGAATATTGTAAATACGATTGTAACTCTGTTTTTGTCTATCAGTCAGTTACCGGTGGACCAATTTCGAAGAAATTGGATATTATTATGAAGATAGCTTGAGACCCGAAAAAGGAGGGAAACAATCAGCGATAGAGTCGCTAATATTAAATGAAAATCAGCTTAGATACTGATTCTTGTGTAGGTGTAGGGACACCTAGCGCCATCTATCATCGAGTGGTAGAACTTCTACTGTCAAGAAAAAGGAAGCCTACCTCCCGATATCGAAGTTTCGACGATCGGTTGCATACAATTTCCAACTTCCTCTCTATGGACTTCGGTCCCTAGGCATAACATCTGCCTAGAGAGAGATCTCTCTATTGGAGTCTTTCCCAAATAGGTATTTTATCTGACGTGGGGACGGATTCTTGGGCAACGGCGGGCACAAAAAAAACTTTCTGCCTATTTATTTTGCAAAGGGGATTAGAAGGTCAATATAAATATTTTACTGGCAGCTGATAGCATAGGTTCATTCATAGTTGTCTGCTGGTGTTAGATCTAGCTACTAACAAGCTCTATGTCTTTAATTGTTTTGCTTATACTCGTATTATTTTTCAAAAAGTTGGGCATGGCAAACGAAGCACAAAAGAAGAATAGATGCAATATAAGTGTGAGCGTTAATAGTATGGTAGGCATATCACTGAAAGACAATAAGAAATAGTGTAATATGGGACCGAGCTTGTGTGAAAGTAGATTCAATGACTAGGGTAGAAAAGTTGGTTTGGTCACATAGAGAGGGTGGGTGAAGGAAAATTTACTAAACAGAATGGAATGTGGGCGGGCGTGTGGGAGGAAAAGACATACCTAGACGGACGTTCCGTGACCAAATTGGGAACGTTTTCGAGACAGGGCAGGTCAAGAGTACCCTAGTATAGGAACTGAAGAGAAGAGGATAGGAGTCGCGCCACTTCTCCATACAAACGTAGTCCCCTGTGTTCTCCGTGAATAATGACATTAGAGCAAAAATTTTTTTTCATTAAATTTGTATCTGTTGTGGCTATGCTGTTTACTTTTATCGATTTTCTAAATTTTTTATTATTTTTTATTTAGAATATCGATAAAAGCAAATCGTAGGGGCATAGCCACAACAGATACAAATATAATGTAAAAAAAACTGCTCTAATATCATTCATTATTAACGAAGAAAACAGGGGACTACGTTTGTATGGAGAAGTGGTGCGACTCCTATCCTCTTCATGTGGATGAAGCAAAAGAGGTACAGTCACGAACCGGGATTGTTGAGCCACTTCCCAGCAAACATTTCGAGGTCGAGTAGACGTTTTGGTCTCAACTTTAAGTTGTTTAGTATAGTCGTATAAAGGTCGTAAGG